>CM023959.1:30505025-30597306 GCA_013407115.1 Glycine latifolia | reverse complement strand
TTTATTTTGAACTGTTCAAGGTTGATGGCATGTATTCAGCTCATACAAGCAAGACATTAATATATTATATTCTATATAAAGTTTCTTTCTATAATGTCACGTGCTTAGGTTAGCCACCTCATATTTATTAATACTATTTATTTTTTTATTCATTTTATAATAATTATATTTGACAAAAATAATTGAAAATTTAATTAAAAGTAAAAAAAAATAGGTAAAAGTTAACAATCTTAGTCAAAAGTTATTAGTTAAATAGTGAAAGTTATTAAGTTAACTTATCAAAAAGTTATATGTGTTTGATAAAATTATTTATTAAATAAATAAATAAATATAAAATAGAATAAATTATAACAATATTTTTTAAGGTTTACACTAATTATATATTATATATGTATTTTTCCTTTTTTTTCACTCCTAAAAAAACCTATGACTTTTCTGTTCCTATTATTCGACTAGTAGTTTCTTTCCTCTTAATGACGTTAACTCGGTTTTGTGTTTGTGGTCATGTGATAGGTACATACATTTTGGGAATTTGTCAATCCCATTAATACCCTCATCCCAAAACTTATTAACAATATTACAAGCATCAAATCAAAGTGTTTTACACAAAATACTCAAGAAGAATGAAGAACAACAATAAAAAACACATGAATTTTCAATATGAATAAACCAACATAAAACTTAGACAAACAGTAATCTACAAAATTTGAATATGCCAAAAGCCTTACTACAAAATAACAGATCTGACGGAGCATTAGAACCATGTGCTCAAAATCCCCAATTCATTGCCCAGATTCAGCCAAATAAAAAGGTGCGTAAAATCCCGAGTCAACCGGCTTTTTCTTCCCCACCCTTTGTCCAAAATAACTTAACAAATGGGAGCAATAGTTTATCTTTATCCTCATATGAGATCGTAACAATTAAATTTCTTGCATTACTCAAAAGGTTTCCTACAACCCACTGTGTACATTAGAAGCATGAGTTTTGTGGTTTGCATACATATGAAACATCCTAATGAACACATCGTGACGTCCTACAACTTCCCATCATGATACAGTATCCCCATTCAACTTAACTACACAGCTGCATGCATCCTATCCTATATGCACACGTAGATTCCTCTTCAGTCCGCCATACATCATGAATTAATCGAGGCTTTCATGCGAAGTAGCTCACAAAGCATAGTTTATACGCAAGGGATAAATCTGGTTGCACCAGCCAATCATAGAACGTGGCACTGAAACCCTGTGTAGTACATGCCTTTAGCCAAGACCACTCTGAAAATTTAATTGACTCATGAGTAATGCAAGAAATTTCCAAGTCTTTTTGGTCGAAAATCACATCGTTCCTCTGCTTCCAAATTTCCCAAATGACTGCCAGCCATATATTCCGCCATTTCTTCCTCCTTTTGAAACCCCTCACCCCACCACAGTGTTACTAAAAAGTACAAGCCTGTGTCCTGTAGCAAAACATTCACAATAGATACTCATCCAGATTTTATAAGAGACGCCACATGAGAAGAGTAAGTGAGCATTATTTTTTTCACACAAATGACACAAAACGCATTTATAATCACTATTTGGCACGACAATCTTCCTTTTCCTTAAATTATCCAATGTCTGTATTCTGTTATGCGTAGCTCTCCAAGCAAAGACCGACACTTTGGAAGGAATTTGTAATTTCCATATACATGAAAACAAGTCAGTATCCATGCTCTTCTTCTTAACTCCAGAAATCTTTAATAATCCATTTTATCTTTTCTTGTTGCAAAATTGTTGGAAATGGAGGTGCGCTTCTTCACTCACCACAATCAGCAACAGGGAGTCTCACACAGACTCAACCCTCAAACAATCAAACAGTAAAATATGCGGAAACGTGAACAATCAAAAGCGAGGAAGAACAAGAGAGAAAAACACAAACACAAATAACTTTACGTGGGAGAAAACCTGCAACAGGAAAACTCACGGGGACCTTGTCCAGAAACAATCCACTATATCAATAATGGTTATAAACACTCAACAACCACTAGCTGGAGTCACTCTACCTCACCAACAATGGAGGGAACACTCTTTACAAGGATTGCTCACTCAACCTCTCGGAGACTCTCTCAATAGCCTTGCGCCGGAGACACTCAAAGAAAAGCTCACTATTCTCTGCGCTCAACTTCTAGCTCACTATTCTCCATCTATAAATGCAGTATTTATAGAGAGGAATTAGGTTTAGGGATTTCACCACCCTAAACATGAGTGGGTCAGGATCAACCCCTTGAGAATTGGGTCCAAGTCAACATTTCTCTTTTCAGCACTTGGAGATTTGAGCCAAGCATTAAAGTGGAAATAGTCCAACAATTCTCCCCCTTTCGCTTTCAATGCGACACATTGGCAACCCGGCATCATCCGATCTTCCACTGAGGTCCGGGGTCTTCACTTCACAACCCGGCCTCCTTACCTCGGCTTCAACATGCTGAGTTCCTTAGCCCGGCTCCTTCACAACAATCTTCAAACTTCATTGCTGGTATCGGCTTCGTCATCATGCCAGACCAGTTCTGACTTGTGTGCACCTTTCCAAGTGTGAGCTTTCCATCCTCGCCAAATGAATGACACTCTGATTATCACACTTCAGCTCATACTTGTCCTGATCATGGTCGAGCTCCTGGAGAAAATTCTTCATCCATAGCAACTCTTTGCACGCTTCAGTAGCGGCTATGTACTCGGCCTCAATAGTCGATAATGCCACACACTTTTGTAGTCTTGACTGCCACGAGATTGCCCCTCCAGCAAGGGTCATCAAGTATCCCGTCGTCGACTTCCTCGAGTCAGAATCTCCCCTTAAATCAGCATCCGAGTAGCAACCCGGTCTCACCATCTCCAAAACAGAGACACAACTTGGTTGGACCCCGAAGGTATTTGAAGATCCACTTCATTGCTTCCCAGTGCTCTCTGCCGGGTTCGAAAGATACCGGCTCACCACTCCAACTACATACGCCAGGTTGGGTCTGATGCAAACCATTGCATACATCAAACTACCGACTACAGATTGGTATGGGATCTTCTCCATCTCCTTTCTGTCTTCATCTGATCTCGGACACTGCCTCTCATTCAGCTTCAAATGTCCGGCCAAGGGGGTGCTCACTGTCTTGGCTTTGTCCATGTTGAATCTCTTCAAGATCTTCTCAACATATTTCTCCTAACTTAGCCACAGTAGCTTTTTCTTTCTATCCCGGATGATCTTCATCCCGAGGATCTGTTTTGCTGGACCGAGGTCCTTCATCGCGAAGGACGATTTCAACGCCTCCTTCAGGAAGAAAATCCTCACCTTGTCTTGTCCTACTATCAGCATATCATCCACGTATAGTAGCAAGATCAAGAAATCACCAGTCTTATACCTCTTAACAAAAACACAGTGGTCGACATCTGTCTTCATGAACCTATGGTCTGTCATGAAGGAACCAAACTTCTTGTACCACTGGCAAGGTGCTTGCTTCAAGCTATAGAGACTATTCTTCAGTCGGCATACCATGCCTTCACATCCCGGAGCCTCGAACCCTTCAGGTTGCTCCATGAAAATCTCTTCCTCTAGCTCACCGTGAAGAAATGTCGTTTTCACATCCATTTGTTCTACCTCCAGGTCCATAGTAGCTGCCATTGCTAAAACAGTCTGGACCGAGGTCATCTTCACAACAGGAGAGAAAATCTCATCAAAGTCAATCCCCTTCTTCTGGTTGCAGCCTTTCACTACAATCCGGGCTTTGTATCTCGGCCTCTTGTCGTTCTCCTCCTGCTTGATCTTGTCCTTCAGAGCTTGTATTCCCTTAGGCAAGTCGGTCAGCTCGTACGTCTGGTTCTCATGCAAGGATCTTATCTCATCCTGCATGGCCTTCTCCCATTCACCACTTTCTAGGCTCTCCACCGCCTCATCATAACTCTGAGGTTCACCATCCTCAGCAATTATGGTATATTCATCAGGTGGATACCTTGTAGAAGGTCTTCTTTCTCTAGTGGGGTATCTTGGTTGTTCTTCTTCTTCACCCTCAGAACCCGATTCTTCACTTTCATCCTGAATCTCGGTATCGCCGGCCTGTTGCTGGTTATCATCTTCAACATCGCTTCCAGCAATTTCTCTACTGGTTTCTCCCCCTACTTCAGCATGCACACGAGGGATGGGTTCTTCACTTTGGGCAGTAACCTGGACTTGGGGCTTCGAGATGTCATGGATGGTCTCATCCTTATGGAAGACTACATCTCGACTTCTCACAATCCTCTTGTTGATTGGATCCCACAGTCGAAACTCAAACTCGGTTTTCGGCGAACCGAGGTATATGCACTCCTTCGTCTTTGTATCCAACTTCGCCATTTCATCTTTAGGGACATGCACGAAGGCTCGGCATCAATATCCAAACACCCTCAGGTGATCATAGGTCGCTCTCCGACCCGTCCAGACTTGTTCTGGAATCTATCCTTCCAGCAGTCGTGATGGTGAGAGATTTATCAGATCAACCGCGATTCTCACTACCTCTCCCAAATATGCCTTTGGCAATCCTGCATTGCATAGCATACTCCGGACCTTCTCTTCAATAGTCCGGTTCATCCTCTCAGTGAGCCCATTCAGCTAAGGAGTCTTGGGGGGCGTCTTCTTAAGTCTGATCCCGGCTTCTCTACAATAAGATTCAAAGGGACCCCGGTACTTACCACCATTATCTGATCTGACCACCTTCAATCTTTTTCCAGTCTCCCTTTCCACCATGGCGTGGAATTCCTTAAATGATTGGAGAACCTGGTCCTTAGTCTTCATAAGGTAAACCCACACTTTGCGGGAGTGGTCATCAATGAAAGAGACAAAGTATTGCGCTCCTCCAAGCGATCTCTCCGTCATGGAGCAAACGTCAGTATGGATGAGGTCAAGTATGCACCTCCGTCTCCTAGGTTGATCCGGTCTCACAAACGAAACCCAGTGCTGCTTCCCAGCTAGGCAATCCGAGCAACTCTCCAGCACTTGACCCTTCAACCCGGTCAATAGCTCTTTCTTCTCCAAGATCTCAAGTCCCTTCTCGCTCATGTGGCCAAGACGCTTGTGCCACAGCTCCAGACTTGAACTATCAAACACAGTATTGGCATCACCGCCAATCATCCTCCCTTGCATCACATACAATGAGCCTTCCTTCTTTCCTCTAGCCATCACCAAATTACTTTTGGTCAGCTTCCATCTACAGCCCTCAAAGCTGTTCACTAATCCGGCGTCATCAAGTTTTCCCACCGAGATTAGGTTCAACTGAATGTCAGGTACGTGCCTCACGTCCTTGAGCACGATCCGGCACCCTACTTCTGAGGTTAGGGTCACATCGTCGATACCAACAATCTTGCTGATTACCTGATTCTCCATCTTCACAGCTCCAAAATCTCCACTCCGGTAGGAGGAGAAAAACCTTCTGTGAGGGGTCACATGGAAAGAAGCGCCTGAATCAACTATCCAGGTACAATCATCGAAGGCAACATTCAAGGAATTATCCTCTCCGAGAAGGAATACCTCGACACTGGCACTGGCAACCACCGCTGTGGTGCTCTTCACCTCTTTCTTCTTCTGCATGCTCTGGTCTGACTTCACGTAGCCATTCTGCTCATATTTCTGCAGAATCCAGCAATCAGTCTTCTTGTGTCCGGGCTTCCCGCAGTAGAAACACTTCAGTTCACTCTTCGGTCTTGATCGATCTCGGGACCTATCCCGTCTCTCACGACCCCGGCTCTTGCCTCGAGCCCGGAAGTCAGACTTACTCCTCTCAGCAACATTGGCGTCAAACTTGCTGGTTGCACCCCATTCTCTTCTCCTGGCTTCTTCATTCAGGAGGCTGTCTGTCACGACATCCATCACCAGTTTCCCTTCAGGAGCCAAGTTGCTCAACGTCACTACCAGAGTATCCCAGCTCTCTGGCAATGAACTCAGCAACAACAGAGCCTGCATCTCGTTGTCAATTCTCATCTCGGCCTTGGACAACTGGTTCACAATACCTTTGTATGTGTTGAGGTGCTCTATCATGCTCATCCCGTTCTTGTACTCCAGCTTCACGAGCCGGTGGGAGAGGTGTGCCTTATTCCTAGGAGTTTTCTTCTGAATCATGGACTCCAACTTATTCCACAACTCGTACACATGCTTAAAGAGACTCTTGTCAATATATTTCCTGATCGTGGCCACTGCCTTATGACTCAGGATCTCCCATTCCTTGTCGGTCTTACCTGTCGGTCTCTCATCAAGGACAATGGGTTCATGCAAATCCTTGCAATACAGATGATCTTCCATCATCGGCCTCCAGTAGGTAAAGTTGTCTGCGGTCAACTTGAGCATATCTCCATCATGGGTAATACTACCACTGGTCTCCATCCTGTCTCCTTCCTCCTTCTCAGAACCAGTCGAACCCGGGCTCTGATACCAGTCTGTTGGGAATGGAGGTGCGCTTCTCCACTCACCACAATCAGCAACAGGGAGTCTCACACAGACTCAACCCTCAAACAATTAAACAGTAAAATATGCGGAAACATGAACGATCAAAAGCAAGGAAGAGCAGGAGAGAAAAACACAAACATAATAAATTATTATATGTTTTTTCTTGTAAATTATAAAATTAAAATGTGTTATGTCGACATTAATTAGGATCATGAACATATAATACTTTCAAATTATCTAACAATTTCTCCAAAAAGAGTAGGAAACTTTTTACTATATATGTTAATATCCTAGACGAGTACAAATCCTTGCTTCCTTATAGACTTTGCCTGGTCTGCAAAAGTAGCCTTTGCTTGGTGCACAATGGTTGTCCTGCGAGCACAGACACAGACCTTCTAATGCGCACCCATCCTTTGACATTGTTAACCCTTCTTTTAGACCAAGCACTTGGTCTGACCACTCACTAGAGAATAGCCCTTGTGAATCATACTCATCTTTGACCTTAAAAAATTTCCCTGCATTTTTGTACTTGTTGATTACTCCTTCAAATGCCACGTTCCTGTTCTTACCCCAATGGGGTAGACCTCCATATTTGAAAATTCCTAACTGTTCAACCTCTTCAATAATGTCTTCATAAAGCCTAGGAGTCATCGGGTCTTTGCTACGGTAGTATGTGATATCAAAGTCTATGGCATCCTCCTGTTTCCCTAAGTATGCACTTGAAGCCTTGACATAACGCATTAGAATTCCGTTGTAGATCTCTATTCCACAAAATCGCTTTGGTTCCAATTCAACTAGTTTTTGCACATCTTCAATAAAGTTCTTTACCACAGACAAGCCAATGCTAAATGCGGTTTGGTGAAAGAACTCTCCTTTGACCCTGAAATCCCAAGGACATGAAGTGATCTTTGCATTCATATCAATTTCTAGGCATGACCCAGAAGCCTGAAGGTGGTTATGAAATCCAACTACAGGGAATCCAGTGAAGATCATACCTGCAAGTACCAAATATAAAACAAATGATTCAGCTTCTGAAATCAAAATTATGTATCTTTAAATAATGGAGAAAAACGAAAAATACTTCTAATAAGTGCTCATTTGACTGAAATACATAAGAAAAATTCAGCACCATTGTTAGTTAGTCCATAAGCAGCGGCCTTAAGGGTATTCGTTGTTGTCTTCGCGAGTAAGCACTTCCCGTCAGCATCATGGGTAGATTCTTGAAAATCCTCTGCAGTCCGTACCCAAAAGCAAAAGGCGTAAACAACATTATATATAGTTCATTTTCATATGTGTTTTCTAGTATATATTAATTATTAGTTCATGTTAAGGTCTGGTTGGTTCAACAGCTGAAAATGATCGAATGAAATTTTTAAGACAAGTTAATTTTGGGTGAAAATCCAATTCAACATCCACTCATTTAATTTCTCACATTATTGATATATACTTTCTAATTCCATTGAATGAATATTAAAGCAACATATATACCTGTGGTTCTGATGAGTGCTAATTCAAGTGAAGGAGTGGAACGGAAAGGGATGAAATCATAGACACCAGTGCCTGATGTATTCGTGGGGACACGATCATCAACACGATATACAGCCTTGTGTTGATTTGGGTACCAGATTATATCTGCAAACTCATGTTGCTGTCCAAATGCTGCGGCTTGGTCCCCCAAATCCGAATCGTTTTTTGTCAAATAGGTAATGGATCGCTTGAAAAGAGGTTCCAGTTTCAAAGTAATCTGCTAAAATGTAACGACTTCTTAATGTAAATGTAAAAATTTTCAACCTGAGATTACAACAAGCGGTGCTAAATTTGTTACATTCAAAATTTATGATGGTAATATTTAAGTCTATTTTATATTTTTCATAATATAATATATTTTTATGTGAGTCGTAAATGTAAATAATAATAAATATATACTACTTTTTATTAAATAACAAACTATTTAAAAATTCAAATACGATAATTCAAATTAAAATCAATAATAATTTCTATATTATACAGGAATTACGAAATATTACTCTATTGTTAAAATAGAGTTCAATTTTTGTAATTTTCGCTTCCAAAATTTTCTCTAATATATTACATCAAGTCTATTTGAAGACGACGATATATTTCCTTTTACTGATATGCATTCTCCTTCTTAAGTTCTTTTAAAATAGGGATGGTACATGGATCGTAAAAAATTGGATTAAATGTAATTTTTATCATTCTATTTTAAAATTAAAATATTTGGTTCTTTTATTTTTTTTAAAAAACCATAATTTTAGTTATCTATTTTAAAATACAAAGTTCTCATATTTTAGAAAATCCTCATATTTTAAAAAATTTATAATTTTTGTTTAATTTTAAATTTTGTCTAAGTTTTATTTCTTATTTTGTTATTAGTTAAATCATTTTTTATTATACCTTAAATGAATATATTAGGTTTACGATTCAATTAAATCAAAAGAAAAGAAATAAAACATAAACAAAATTGAGAATTTTACCAAAATTTCAAAAATTTTAAAATATGTGAACTAAAGTCTATATTTCAAAATGAAATGAGTAAATTGCATATTTTTTAAATAAAAGAACTAAATGTCTCAATTTAAAAAAAAAACTAAAATTGAGGATCAAACAAAATTGGAAAACTATAATTACATTTATCCCTTAAAATATTCAAGTGTTGGGATGTCATTATTTGGACTAGAGTATGAAAAATTAATGTTGTTTTTAAGTTATTTTGTATGAAAGATGTCAAATTACAATATGAAAAGCAACATGAAATTTTAACGTTGAAATTGCAATGGTGAAAGCAATTATCTCATCTTATTGCTATATATGTGAAAAACAACATAAATGCTATTATTATATGAAAGATGGCCTATAACCAATTTCGCTTGACAACCCATAAATTAGCAAGTCTCACACCTGTTATACTGTCCAATTTCAATAGCTATACAGTATACATTATTGAAGTCATAGACCTGTTAGTGATATGCACTAGTGATGTATGTTTGGATGAGAGAAAATAAAATAAATACGTATAATGATGTTTTTTTTAATTAAAAAATAAAAGTAATAAAAACAAAAAATTAAAAAAAATATTTCCATTTTTCTTAAAAATTTCTTTATTTTTTCCTCCGTAATCAGTTTGTTTGCACTGTACCAAAGAGATCGTAAACAGTTAATAGTGAAACCACTGCTAATCCATTTGTTTTTCCCAAGAGTTAACGTAATACTTTCCTTCAGATAAGTTTGGTTGTATTCTCGGAAGGTGTTAATGTGCCAACAGCACAAGACACATGAACAGAAATTTTTAATCAAAAGATAGTGTGTTTTATATTAATTTTTTGAAGAAGTAAGTATTGATATTATTTAATTCTGCAAACTAACTAATACTAATAGTGATATAAAAAAGAAACATGAATATATATATATATATATATATGAAGCTAAGACAAAAAGAAAGTTAAAGAAGATGGATAGAGCATACCTGTGAAATGACTCCAAGCAAGCCTAGTGAAAGTTTTGCTGCATTGAGATGCTGATCATCTTCTTGATGACTTAGGGTGTGAACCTTAGCATATCCATCTTGAGGACCTGCGGGCCTAACAATTCTAAGCTCCACCACCTGTTCATGAACCGAACTTCCTTTCCCCCACAAGGAGCTTCCATGAGCCCCTGTTCCCAAAATGCCCCCGATCGTCAAACCCCACCAATACGGCGCATACGGCAATGCCAACCCCGCTTTTGCAGCCTCATCAATGAGCTGCTTCAATGTCACGCCACTCTCCACCGTTATTGTCCTTTTCTCCGCCTCAATTTCCAATACGCGGTTCAGATACTTGGTGCTTATTAGCCACCCTTTTTGGCCCTCAGGGCACACCCACTTGGGAATGCTGTGGGAGTAACGGGTCGCTACTTTCATCTTCTTTTTGCTTTTACTCGCTGATGCAACCACTTTCACCAGCTCTTCTTCTTTTGTAGGGTAAAACACTTGTTCTGCTCCACATATGCTTCGGTCTGGGAATATGCCGTAGGAGTTTGTGATGGTGCAGTTTGTGTTCTTTGAGGAGCACTTGATGGGATCCTCCGGAGTTGCGAGTGCAGCATAGAAACATAGGAAGAAGAAGAGAACAAGAGTGGGTGTGAAGGGTAGCTGTGCCATTCCCTTTAAGCACAATAATGGCATTGCTGCAGGATTTTTTTTTTTATGATCTTGTAGATAGCTTTCGATCGGTTACATATATAAATATACTTGAGTACAGAGTAAGCAAAGTTTTACGACATTTCTGTGGTCTGGTAATTTTAAAGGAAGCGAATTTACGGGGCAAATGATCGATGTCAATTATGAAGGTATTAAGGATACGATATGCGTGTTCGAAGAATTTTAGTATCCGTATCACGTGTCAATTGGGTAAGGATTATTTTTACTTGAAATGATGAGTTTGGTTTAAACACGAAATTGGATAGTGCAATCCTCTTAAACAAAAAAGAAATAAAGAAGGAAGAATGAAATATATAATAAAATCATGTTTTTTTGTCTAAGAGCTAAGGAAAAAAAATACACAACAAAAAATAATTTCATTATCTATTTCTGTTCATAATAAAATTATGTTTTTGTTGTTTAAGAGAGAAGACGAAATAAAAATATAAAACAAAAATGTAATTTCATTATATATTTTTTAACAAAATTATGTTTTTATTGTATTTTTTATACAATGGAAACATTTTTTTGTTTATTTTATAAGTTTTTAATTATTTATAAATACAAGTTAGCTTTCTTAAAAGCAATCAAATTAATTTTGATAAAATTTAACATTTTTAATAGTAATTGGTATATATTTTTAATTAAAATTGAGTTAGTTGGATAGAAGTTACAATTTATAAACATAATTGAATTAATTATTATATAAATTACCTTTATTAAGTAATTAAATCAATATATGATAATAATTTATATCATAATTAACTTGATTACAATTAAAAATGATAACTTGTATCATCATTGATTTAAATTTAAATTAAATTTGATTACTATTAAACATGTAATATGTGTCATCATTGATATATTTTGTATCATAATTAATTTAAATAAATAAAAATTTATATCTAAATTAATTATAATTATTTTTGTAAAAAATTAACGAAACAAAAATACGTATACTTTTAATAAAAAGATAATGAAAAAAATTTAGACAACATAAACATGTTTCTGTGCAAATTATATTAACATAATTACATTTTTGTTATATATTGTGTAAATTAAATCATGTTTCCATATGAAAATGACATTTTTGGAAGAAAATAATATTTAAAGCTCACATGAGTAGCGCCAATACCAGGATTTGAGTGCCAATAGCTCCCGAGATTCTTATATAGCAATCCATAAGACCCATTTCTCCATATTTCCACCAATATAGGCTCCCTTAGGCCCAAACAAGAAATGCAGAGACCAATTTAGGCCGAAGACTTTTTTAAGTTTTATTTTTATGAATTTGTATTTACTTTCTCTAAATTTAGGACCTTATACTTGTGGGTGCCTGAAATTCTTTGACAGATACGTATCAGCCTATTTAATGATCCTTCCCTGGATGTAATGGTCAGGACTTATCTTAATACATTACTTTTCTTCTGTTTTATTTCTTTTTCGTCACATTTTCCTTAATATATAGTCTCTTTGCCTACACAGACACACACCCTATTTAGTGGCATATGACATTCGCAGATGATGGAAGTATAGAAGAATTAGAGATTGAGAGGATGAAAAGGTTGAAGAACCAAGTGCTGAAGAGGATTTGAATTCTGTTTAATATCTTAAGTATGGGAATTGAATTACTTGTTTTTTTATTATTATTATTATAAAAAAATATTCTGACCCATTCCTTTAACTAAAGGAATTACAAATGTAATTAAGGTTTGATTTTATATCAAACACTTTTAATTTGCTAAATTAACTTAACGTTTTTTAGTTAAACATTCTTTTTTTAGGGTTCAACTAGTTTATTAGTTATCTTATCAAACATTAGCCTTTATTTTAATTTTATTTTTTCTCATTTAATAATAATGACTAAAGTGGATATCTTTTTTATAGAGTGAACAAAAGAGAAAAAGAAACTATACAAGTTAGGAATTAAGCATCCATTTAAACTTTAGTACAAGTAATTTTTGACTGTTGAACATAACTTCAACATAATTTTAAGTGACAAGTAAACACTAAACAGTAAACACACACTAAAGCCACCAACTTTGTCCTGATTTTCCGCGGATTAGTGACGAAACCAATACGTGAAGCTTACCTATGTATGAGATTATTTACCATTTGTGATCAATTCTCTGTTGAGTTTTTTTACTCCAATTGATGGATCTGCTTGCATTGCATTTGCATCTGTACTCACGCATGTTTGAGCGGGGACCAATACCATGTTTCTGTTAGATATAAGTGTGAGTTAAAGTTTCACATCAAATAAAAATAAAAAAGTTAAATATCATATAAGTGAAAATAATACTCATAAATCTGAGTCTTAAAATTTTGAATTAAGATGTAGTGTCTAATTCATTTACATGATTATTCAGATATAAATCTTTCCGATATTTATCTCCTTATCCCAACATTCCTTACTGGTGCAATTTCTTTTGGTAATTAAGAGTGGTTAGTGTGATAGGACGAGCCAAGTCATGGGGCCTGCACCTTCCTCGAAAAACCGATTAACAACATGGCATAAAGACGAAGAGATACCGATCAATATCTTAGAATGTGGAGATGAAAAAAAGAAGCAAACCCCATGTAATTGTAGTTTTGAACGTTTAAACTTTAAACAATCCAGTTAATATTACACTTCTATGCTAACTATAGGTTGAAATTAATTTAGAAAAATAATTTTAAAAAAGTATTACAGAATTTTGAAAAGTAGATAATTATTTAAAATTAGTTAAATTAAACAGGAATTTAATTATACAGTTATAAGACATGCACACACACAACAGTAAATTTTTAAGGGTTCGTCGGACAAAGTTAGGATAAATCACATGTGAGATTTCTTTTTATAGATGTTTTGCACTATCTATTGTTTTTATGGCCGCGCTAGCTAGTTAATTTAAAAAAGTGTTTGACTCAATTAACTTTATAAACTCCTCGTTTAAAAATAGATTCTCTAATTAACTTTTGTAAAAGTTTTATTTTTTGTAGCTTTTTATTCATTGAAGAAAGGTAACTTCATTTTAAAAGTTGTTGTAAAATAATGTTTACAATCCACCTTCTTCTTTTACATAATTAAAAAAAAAGAACTATGCACTACCTAAATAAATATGTTAATAACTGATATTTTCAATAAAACTTTTAAATTAATAGTTATCGATACAATAAAAAAGTAATCATTCTAAAAAAATTAGTAAACTCTCAATTCTAGTAATGAATTTACGAGCATAGATTTATACGTGATTTTGGTCTAACAACATATATTTTTTAGTTTAATTTGTCAAGTACTTCAGTTCAATTAATTGCGTATGTTTTGTTAAAGAATAAAATAATTCAAGTGTAAGGCTGAGTAAAATGTTGTTGTTTGGGACAAGCATTTCATTACATTTTTACATATTCGTAAAATTTGAAAAGTATTAATTTAGTTTTCATAAAAAAATATTTTAATTTGTTCTTTTGTACAAATAAAATATTTTTTTATGATCCTAAGTGATAATTCTTAGATTCTAATTTGACATGATTAACATATAATTTGGTCACAACTAAATTAAATAATTTGTATAGTTTAAAACCCTCATAATGAATTAAATAATTTTTTGCAGTAAAAAATACTCAAAATTATAAATTTTTGTCATTTTTAAGCAATTTTTTTTTTTACACTTTCTTAAGAGGTTAGAGAGAAATATGAAGAATAATGGGTTCTACCGTTCTAGTTTTTTCTAAGTATGTTTGGAGAAATAGAAAGAGAAAATAATTAAGTCTATTAATAAAATCATTTAATAAAATTATTATTAAAGACTATTAAAATATGTTTTATTTTTATAAGGATCATATAGGAAAATTTTATGGGAGACCAAATTAATTAGCTATATGTTAAATATCAATTATGCATATGTTACTAAAATATTTTTTCAAATAATAATTTGAATAGTAATAAAAAAATTAAGTGTATGTAATTTCTTTTAAGTTTATGGACTGAACGATTTTTATTTCGGTTGTTCTTTTTTTCTATCGCTGCACACAAATTTCTTTAATTATTTTTAAAATATTACATTGGCATCTTTTATATTATTTTTTACTGCAGGCACCTTTTATATTAATCACTCTGAATTATTTGAAAAAATTTATATGTGGGCTCCTATAAAAGTATTGTTGTTGTTTGGTAAATGTTAAAAATAGTAGAAAAATTACGTGAGATCTCAAAATGCCTCAGCGATACCATTGCAATCTACTCTTTTCTATGTTAAGACTTATCTCAGTACATCTTTTATTATATTACCTCTTACGTCAATGCATCTTCTTAATTCTTAAATTTGACATCATTAATTCAGTAGCCAAATTGTAAATGGGGGGAAATTATATAAAGTTACACAAAGAACAAAGATTTTTCAAATCTTCTAATCATCGCGGATTATCCTTAATAAAAATAATGTAGACATCGTGATTAAGCAAAGACCTGTAGTGATAATGCCATCCCATCATAAAACTAAGATTCCGCCCTCCCTTTTCTTATTAATTTATGAAAGATGATTTTTCCACGTGCTTGAAGGACGTACACAACTTCCATGAAAAGTGGAAAAAATATGAACCCACCCTATGTTGGAATGAATGGGACGGAGGAAAGTGAGGAATGAAAAAAAAAACAAAAATGAAGAGAGAAAAAATGATAAATGTGATAGAAAAAGAAAATTAGACATTAAAAGAAAAGAAAACGGCCGGATGAATTTACACCCCATTTTTAGAGCTTATGGATGAGAGAAACAGAAACATATAGAAAAAAATAAAATAAAATAAGAGAAAAAAATTGATAAAAAAATGAAGAGAGGAATAGAAAGAAAAATAAATACTTACAAAAAAAAGAAAAAGAAATAATGAAAGTAAGATAGAAGAAGAAAAAATGCATGATAATAATTACTTGAAAGAAAATGAAGTAAAAATGAAATAAGATAGAATAAACATATTAATATAATTACAATGGATAGAGATGAAAAAGAAAAAGGGGGAAATGACAATGATACAATAAAAAAGTGTAAAATGAATGTAAAAATATATTACATTATTCATTTATATTTATCTTAACTAAGACATGCTAAAAAAACTCCTCAAACCGGCCCTCCACCACTAACCCCATCCTAGTTAAAACTAGTTTAGTAACATTATCACATTGAAAAAACAATATTTATTATCACATTTAACAGTCTGTAATAATTGTCCTGTGACAATTGAAAGGAACCAAATCATACTATATGCGCTCAAATAATTCTCAACAAACATCTAAACAACAAAGTACGGCTTTTCTATTTAAATGTATAACATATTAAATTAAATTGTTTTACCTATGCGATTAATAGTATTTAAAAATGAATATTTTAGGGATGATTTAATAGAAGTAATAATCTGACATGGGAAGAAATTAAAAGAAGGGGTTTGATTACAGTGTCACATTTGGAGTGTTGGACACGAAGAACAATGGTTCCACAGGTCAATGTCGTCGCTGGGGTAATCCTGTATTGTGGGAGCAATGTGTGTTGTTGTTGGTGTTGTTGTTGCAATATATGAGGATGATAGAAATGCGGGGAATTGCAAATCACTGCAATATGTCTCAGTTTGTCCATTCAGTTGTGATGCCACAAGCTGATCAAGGGCTTCCCAGTTAGTGAAGCCACCACAGTAGTCGCTTTCTGCGACCATATTCATGGTCATGGATTTTGGGCTATATAGGGTTTTGAGATGGATTCTTCTTCTTGAAAACTCTACAGACCACCCACCCGTGTTCCATCTCATTGGTGTTATTAATGTAGTCTAGCCTGTATTCATGCATGATCCAATCAGACTTTTGGCCATTGGGGGCACGCCCTGTGTAGAAAACCAATGTTTTTCTCATTCCAATTATCATCCCGTTGCTATATACGACCTTATCGCGTCCCGTGGCCTTCCAGAACCCAACGGTGGTGGCGCGGTTGGTGCGGCTTCCCGTGGGGTACTTCTTGTCCTTGTGGCTGAACAAGTACCAATCATTTTGTGGGCTGCTTCCTATTTTGCACATCTCTGCACAAATTAATTAATTACATGCATAACTCATTAATTATCTTAGCTACTGAGCAAAAAAATCATCACCTTCTATGTCCCATGGTTCGAGCCTGTTGAGATCAACATCGCGAATCACGTCGAGGTCGATCTTCTCGTTGGACACCTTCTTCCTCAAATAGTACTGCAACAGTTCCTCTTCGGTTGGATGAAACCGGAAGCCTGGAGGGACTTGGGATTCCCCATTCACACATATGCTCATCTTCATCTCCGGCATTCAAAGTTTTGTACAAGCTACAAATGATCCAATGCCAAGATAATCAACGTGTGTGTTTGTCCTGGAATGGGTGCATAAAGGAAGACTATATAGGTGATGTGGATCAAATGTGTCATGAAAACCATCGACTTTAACACAAAAACTATATATAGAATAACCAAATATTCTTTATAACTATGTTTTTTCATATTTATGTATATGAATACAATCTCATCGAATCTTAAATTATCATTTATAATAAAATTATTGGTTTTTGTAATAATTACTTTAAAATCATATTTGTAAAAATTAGTACGCGAAAAGAGACACTTTGCGTGGCTTTGTGCCTTTCTATAACTTCAAAAATAAAAAGGATAATAGAACTTAAATAATAATGGGTGATTTATAGGATGTAAAGGTTAGTATATTGTTTAAAGAGTGTAGTTACAGGGAAAAGGAAAAGGTATTGATGAAGATAATTATACACGTAACATGTGATAAAAAAATGTGTATATCAAAACTAAATTTGACACTTTTATATATAGTTTAGATTTATTGAATGATAATATAAAAAAATTACACCACAAATACCTAAAAATTAAACTTTATGTATATAACAAAATTAAAATAAGTAAGAGACAAAGAAATAATGACACATACACTTAAAAAAATCATACTCAACTAATGGAACTGTAATGAAAAAGAGGGGGCGAAACTGATTGTTTTAATTAATAGATAAAGGTTCATCAGACACCAGTAACAATCCAATTGGTTATACGTGGGGGACAAATCGAATATATATCTTTTGTTTCTTGCTTCCATGTTATTTTAAAATAATATTTCAATGATAAAAATAATAGTTAAGTGAGAAAATATTATAATTTAGTACAGTATAAAACTATTAAAAGACAAAATAAAGAAACAAAGTAAAATCATCTAAAAAAACAAAGTAAAGAAATCGGGGTTTTCCAATCCGTACGCGAAATACGATAGTAACCCTTCCTAAATTATGTATGTGTTTTTACTAAGAAATCTCTTGATTGAGAGTTAGATTAGTTCATTTAAAATGTAAAGATTAGAAAATGAATTTTATTTTCTCAATAAAATATTTTTTATACAAAGAATCAGGATATAAAATTATTCAATTGGTTGGATAAAGGTATAAATTATTATAATTTTTTTCATACTTGAATTCAATTTCTACTGATTAAAAAAACAAACTTTGTCAACATGCTGGATTTTGTAATATTAAACACTAAGTTGTCTTATATTGGAAAACTTATATATGTATTTGCTGATCACAACTTAAAACAGAAGAAAAAACAAACTATTACAGGATCGCAACTCGCAAGTATTACTTTCTGAATAATAAAAAAGTGAAATATGTTACTTTGATCAAATTATACTGTTTAAAAGTTAAACTTAAAATGACATCAAATTAAATAAAAAAGGAACAATCAAAATTAGGAGTAAAAGAAGTGCTAATGTTGAAGAAGTGGACACGCATTAATCATAATAAAATGAAGTGTGGGGTTAGTCACTATTTCGCGAGAAGAACCACCTACCAAGAAAGATAGACAAAGGAAGTATAGTGTTAGGAAGGGGCCCACCAGTATGGGTGTGACTTAGGGGCACATAATGATTGACGTTGTGGGCAATTTGAAGAGTGAGGGCGCAGACCCACACCCACAACTACGACCCCTGACCTTAAAATCTCCACGGAAAAGCACCTCTAAAACAACCATAGACCATGCCCCCTTCCTTTCTCTCTAGAGTCTATATAGGGCACAGTTATGCCACCCAGTTTATGTTCTTTCTCTCTTTTGGCACGACCAACCGAGGCAACCACCAGAAAAGAAAAAAAAATTAAATATATTTTTTATCTATATAAATTAGTGTTTTTTTTTATTATTATTCTGATAAATTTTTAAAATTTTAGTCTATCTAAGTTTACATGTTTTTTGATTTTGATGCATGAAAAATATGTGTTCATTTTTAATTTTATTAGTTTTCATGTAAACTTATGGGACTATAAATAAAAAATAAAATAAAATCTTAAAAAAACTAAAATTAAAAATTAAAAATTTACAATAATTAAAAATTTTAAAATAACTTGCAAGAACTAAAATTTTAAAAAATATAAACTTATCGGAATTAAAACTAAAAGAATAAACTTACAGAAAAAGACTAAAAATTAAAATAAAAAAACAATAACTTATCAGAATCAAAAACATTTAAATAAATAAAAAAGTCATGGGCCAGGGATTGCGCTTTACGATAGGATGGAGATTAGAAAATGAGAAAAATGTGATGCATGGCAATAGGTTGGGCAACATGACAAGATAGGTGATTTTTTTTTTAGCTGTGATAGGTTGACATTTTATAAATCATATATTTTACGAATAACATTTGTTTCTGTTTATTTTTTCTTTTCATGTCATATTATTTATTATAATTTCATATTTTGACATTATTTATCTGAAGGTAACATTTTCTAAAGAGAGATTATTTGTCACCAAAAATTAATCTCAGAAGTCAGAACTATACCTATATGAATATTTCTCACACATTGGCGGAAAGACGTGTCAGAGTGTCCGACGCAATTCGGACACGACGACATGCATCAAAAACATTGTTTTTGGGACTTTTCTTTTCAAAGATGGTTTATTCTAATAATTTTCTTTTCTGATCATTAAAGAATTAAACAAGTTATTTGTTTATATTCTTATGTAAAGAGTTAAAATTCTTACATTATGAAATATAATGACTCTTTGTACATTTTTTATGAGGCTTATCATAAGAAAATTATAAAGTTTAACAATTTATTTTAAAATTAATATATAAATCTTAATTTTATATATATATATATGAGTATGCTGATATACACACATTTTTTTTTGTTAAGTGCATTAACAATGTATATAAAAATTTAGGAAAAATATTATTTCTCTCTCTTTTCTCTTATCAAAGGTGACAATGCATTCCCCCACCATGAAACACAAAAGCTTAGGCTATGCATCACCCACTCCATTGTACCACGTCTCAATGTTCCGTCTATGACAACCATAATTCTTGGTAGTACTAGCAGCGCTACCGTAACCTTTCACGTGTTGTTCACAAACTTCCTGAGTTGTGACAGCGTCCTCTATTAGAGCATCTCCGTATTTGGGTCCAGGCGTCCAGCACCGCATTGACCGCCGCCACGAGGCACAGTGTGCACCAATCTGCACATTGTCGGCGCATCCATGAACAACAGCAGGGAACAAATATATACTCTAGGACATGACGGAGACGATGCTGGCATGCAGACCATACAGAGGAGTTTGGGTCATGGGGGCGGCAGAAAACAGTGGCAAGTTGGGGTTGACGCTGCTGCATGAGTGGCATGTCCATGGAAGTTATTGGAGAAGGTTGAGTTTGTTGAATTTAAAAGTAAAATGTTTTAAAAAAATAATCAAATAAGAAATAAAAAGAAAAATATTTTTTAAAACAAGAATAATTTATTAATAAAATATAAATTTATTGATTTTATTAAAATAAAATATTTATTTCAACCAATAAATTTAAACAAATTAATCAAGATATGAGTCTAATAAGAAAAAGTAGACACGTTGAATGTGAGATGGAGACAAAAGTGGATTTTTTTTTTGTTTTTAATCACATATCTAAAATTACTATAATATCTTAAAATAAATGAATTATAATAAAGACTATCCTTATATATTCTTTCCATCTTTCTTAATAACAAAAAGAATCGATGTGATTTTTGATCCATTATATTTTATAATCTTAATTTTTTACTTTTAAATTTTAAAGTAGTTTGGTTTCACTTTTGATTTATTATGTTTAATAATTATTTTGTTGTAGTACTTATGTTTTAAAATTTTTATTATGATTTTTTATGCTTTTAAAATATATCATTTTATGCTTTTTTTTAACATTAATCTCTGTTTTAGTAGAAATATTAGTGTTCATTTTGGTTTAATGAAGTGGGCCTTTAATCCCTTTTTGCGATGCTAATCTTTGTCCGACTCAATTGTAGATGTTGGATGCAAAATTCTCTACTTATTTAGCCCAATCATGCATATCAGTGAATGTCTTGCTTGCATATCTCACAAAGAACCATATTGTGACTTTTTCTTTCAGATATGATCTAGGTTAATTTACAAGTTAGAGTCTTGTTTTTATTTTTCGTCAAAGATAACTTTTACTTTCACCTCTCCTATTTTTATTTTCAAGAGCATAATTGTGTGAAAATTTTTTATTTTTCATTCAAGAGTCTAGTGAAATTATGTGTTAAAGTTATTCGATCTATATGATGCTGCATTTTTTATCTTTTCAAATTTGAAATAAATTGAAGGAGATAGTAATTTTTTTCATTATTTATTTTTTTAAAATAAAATAAAGATAATATCAATTTTTAGTTTCACTATATAAAGTTAATTATTTTCAAATATTTAATATCATTTTTTTATCTATTATGTTTCCCAATTATTTTATTTTGGTACATTAAGTTTTAAATTTTTTATTTTGATTTTTTATCTTTATGAAAATTATATTTTAATTCTTTTTTAAAATTTTAAAATTAATAAAACACTAAAGTTTCTAATGGAAAAAAAAATTAGTTTGTATCATCCGGCATGCTTCACGTGTCAAGTAATTTAGTAGCATGCTTACATGGGTTCCAGGCGTAGTTTGACTTATTCCAATTTTGTTTTCACGTAAAATAAGTTACTCCAATAGATATTCACTTTTGATTACAACCTTAAGTTAAAATAGAAGGGCGTCATAGTAAAGAATCTGAAAGTTGATGTTGATCGATCTCCTAAAAAGTAATGATAAATAAGTCATTTAACTTATTGATAATTTTTTTACTGTTATATATGACTAATTATGTATAAATAAATAATTATCATTATATCAAAGAAAATTTAACTCAATTAATTAAATAAAGTGTGTAAGTATTATAATTCTCTTGATATTGTCTTTAATTTTTATAAATAAATAAAAATAACTATCATTATTAATTAATATATATCTACATATATAAATTATATAATGTATTATATTTATAATACATACATATTTATATATATATATATATTAATAAGAGTTTAATGTTTATATATTAATAATATAAAATATTTTTACACTATAATTAAATCATAATAATTGTTTGAATTATTTTAAGATAATTATTTTTAAATCTATAAATTTATCATACATGATTAATTGTGATTGAATGTTTATGTAAATTTTTTTACTTTATCAGTACATAACTATTTTTTCTATTAATAATTAAAATGTCTATTAATATAATTTAGCTATATATTAATTTAAATATATACTTATATTTTCATTTTCATTACAAAATTTATATTAATAAAACATACTTATACTTATGTTTCAGTCTTAAGAAATGTGCACAAGTCACACCACTAACCATTTTCATTATGCTCAAAATTCCTGGGCTCTAATCATCAACTTTAGCTGATAGATGATGGTGCAACCACTTTTAGTTACTAACCGACATTATGGTTTGATCTTTCGTTTCCATATCTTTTCATTTTTTGGTGCCTCAGCTGGATTTTTCTAATATGTAATAATGTATACAGTATTTTTGGTATACACCATAGGTTTTTTTTTCGAAATATTATTCTACTTAAGTCGTATAAGATTACTCTGAGTATTTAATATATATTCAAAATTAAATCTCAAAATTATTTATTAAGCTGAAATCAGCTCATGTCAGGGATCTTCACAATCAATAATAATTCATACAATATAAGTGTTAATAATTTTAATTTTCATATTATATTATCAATCAATTAAAAATAATATACATAAAAATTTGTTGTTGAATGGCAATACATAAATATTTTTATTTTAAAAAATATTAATAATATAAAATAATTTTATATTATTATCTAATTATATGATAAATCTATTTATTTATATGACAATTGGGAACGAATTTAGGAGGAAAAGCAGAGGCATTGCCCCATCCCCTCACATATGACCAGGGGCCTTGACCCCCACCCCCATATGACCCTTTATATATATGAAAAAAATAAAAATAAAAAACAAAACTTATAAAGGAAAACATATAAAAAAATAGGATTTTGATTTAATATTTGCTTAATTTTCATATAGTGGTGGATCATATATATCTAGTTCTACACGTATTAGTAAGAAATATTTTTATTAAATTTATTATTTATTAAATAATTATTATTAGAAGTTAAATATATAGCTAATTATGTAAAAAAAATTCAACCCTCCTTTGATACAGTCTATTGGATTCATTTCTGACAAAAAATAATTTTATCAAGTATATTTCATTATAGAAAAAACTTTAATGAACACTCCAAATTCCTATACAACACCTAAAAAAAGAAAGTAAAATATATAGATAAGATAGAAAGATAGAATTTATGATGTGATAAAAAACAAAATAAAAAATAAAAGATATTCATAGAGTGTTTAAAATAATGAAGAGTCTATATATCATTAATAATCAAAAGCCAATGCATGCATGTGCGACGTTGTTGCCTGCTCCTCTCTTGATAAAAGTAACCCCAGCAGTTTACAATCTTGAAGGATTCCGTGAAAGTAGCTACTACTACTGTTGAGTTTTTGTCTCTTCCACCTTTGGTATAAAAAGGTATATATGCTGATAGCTACATAACCATCTAAAGGAAATGGCCTCATCAGCTAGAAGGCCAGGCCTGAGGATAAGTTATAGCAGCTGCCAATACTTTTCCCTTGATCTGTTCTTGACCACGTACAGAAGCATCAAAGTTTGCTTTTATATATGTATTCGTTTGTAGTGGGCTGCAGCTGCAAGTATGGGCTTGCCTCTATGGTCTACGTTGTGTCAACTGTAGCAAAGAGTAGTGCATCAACTTTAGCAATTGTTTGTATAAAATCCAACTTACTTTGCTGAAAATTAAGTCCACTGGTTCTGACTGAACCAAATGCCCCACACCATGTTGAAAATGTCAGCTACTACGGACTGATATATAGGGCAAAATAAAGAAACTTGTAAACTAATCTCGTTGAGCCTGATCTAGCCATGTGACGGCGTGACTAATGTATGTTTCACTGTTCCTTCATCTAAACCACAACATGGGTAAATTAACCGGCTCCACTGCTACATGCTATGCTAGGAGTGTATTTCATGCTTGCTCTCCAAATCAGATTTCTAGATTTCGGTATAGTTGGCAGCTCCATATTTTTTTTCCATAAGCTATCAGTTGCGTTGCGTACGTTTTCAAGTTGAATCAAGAGCTAACTTTGCAATTTTGGTAACCGGACTTGACTGTATAATTGTCGTCAACTGTTTGTGAGAGATTTAAATCCGATCAATCGCTGCAACTATTTGTGAAAAGAGCTCATTTATTATCGTTAACAATTAATATAATATAACTTGTTATCATTAAATTAATTGGATATTATTCTCATTATACTTAATAAATACATAAACAGTTTATGGAACTTAAACTCTCCAACCAACTATGCTACTACTGTCCAGACTCCAGATGCAAGAACATGGGTAATAAAGTCTCACTTATCTATATTATGGTGCGCTACAGTAGTAAATAACTTTGTCTTCTAGAACCAAAAAATACCCTAAATTCACCCAAAAAAAGTAACTTTTTTTTATATCTTTTTTTAATTCTCTGGTTGTCTTGTTGGATGATATCGTTACAGGATAAAGTTTAATTTAAAAGCATTCTATGAATCCCAATAGCCTACTTATTCATTCTTTTCTACCAATGATTTGTTTCTTCATACTAGCTAGTGTGAGCTAGCTTCCTTGAGTTGGAAGGTAGCTGAAATTAACATATGTGAAGGTTAACGGAGCTGATAAAAAAAATGAAGGTGAATCTATTTTATAACTAACATGAAGTGAGCTTAGGCCTGACCCATGCATGAACCAATTTCACCAAATCTGACTCACAAGCTAAACATATTGAAAAATTGATGGTGAGTCCGGGTGAGCTAGCTGGGCCAACCCATACCAACCTATCTTTATTTTTATTTTCATTTTCATTTTAACATTCCTTGATATTTTTATTTTATTTTATTTTCTTAATATTTGAGTCTTTTGTTATGAATTAGTATGTTGTTAATTAAGAGTTGTTGTATTTATGCCTTTTTGTTTTTCTATATTTCCTTGTATTTTTTTAGTTTTTCAAAGCAAGTAAGTTCATGAGTCAATTTATTTAATTTATCAACTCATGATGGGTTGAGTTGAATCGTATATATTTTATTCACAAAAAGAAAAATTAAATTGAATTTACTCACTTTTTTTACTAGCTTATAATGAGTTAGCTAATCCAAATAAAATGGGATTAGCTCAATGAATATAGGTGATAATGGTTATGCAATTGCATTATGAAATTTCATTGAAGCAAATTGTATTCTTCTGTGGCCATTTTCAGGCTAGTAAATTAAAAAGAAAAAAAAAGATTGTGAATAATCTATGATTTTCGTTTAAGCGAGTTAAGAGTCCATTTTTACATCATGCATATCCTGGGCGACAGAAAAAGAATGGCAAAAAAGAGAGACCATTTTGGCATTTTGTGTCACAAAAATTTTAACCTTTTCAAAATTAGTCATGACAAAGATTCAGCAAATTTTTTTATGTATTTGTTGCCAAGAGCTTACTAATAAAATAGTATTGTGATAACTTAAATTATAATGAGACATTAAAGCCAAAATTAACTTATAAATGCATTTTTCAGAAAATGTTTATACTATGTTTCCCTTTTTACTTTTTATTTTTATTTTCGGAACACCTTTGGACTTTTCTTAGACGACTATGCCCATTTTCTTGTAGAGCATTGATCCAATTTATATAGATTATAGGAGGGCGTGATTAGTTGTAGGGGAATTGCTATTCTTACCTCAAATTTTTCTATTCACATCCCCATGTGCTTTTAAGATTATTTCCAAAATACCCTTCTAATGTAAACATGTTTTGTATAAAATATACAATAAAATTATTTCTATAATGTATTTTTTTTGCATCCTCTTTTACACAATGAAAATATGTTTTTGTAGTATATTTTTTAAAATCCAACATCAAACAATCTATTTGCATGCATATATACATATGATATTTTTTGGGGGGTCGATATTATATATATATTATGCAGAGGGGAAAGTACAACTAGGAAGAATAAGCATAATAAGTCTCATGTGCCTAGCATCATCTTCCAAAATCAGCCTAAGAGAAGGAGGGATATATTCCAAATAGGAAATATGAAAAGTCTCTCGGTGCCCCAGATTAACCAAACATTCCCCACAACGATTAGCTTCCCTATAAGTGTGTGCCAATGAGGTGTTTCAGTCTTGGGAGGATAAGCACCGAACAATGAGTCTGTTTAGATACAAAGTTAGAAGTGCTTTTGAGAATTTTTATACTAAAAAAAATTATATTTCTAGTAGAAAAACTCTCAAAATCACTTGTACATTTTATCTAAACAAACCCTCTATAAAAAAAACTATAGGTTGAAGCCGCAGAGAGTTAGCAATCCCTCTCAAAATCATGTTAACTACAACTAGCGAATCAAACTCGATCATAACTTTATTAAGACGTAGCTGACGAGCCATATGAATCCCCCATTTCATACCCCACAACTCAACCCAAACTGCATTACAGGATCCCAAATTCACATGAAACACCTTGATGCATATGTATCTGCTGAGTCTCTAATGATCCCCTCATAGCCAGCCTTCCTAGAAGAAGCTATAAAAGAATCGTCCACATTTTACTTCACCCACTCCTCGGGAGGAGCTTACCTCGCCACCTGAATTTCAGTAACCCCGCCATAAAGGAATGCAAGCTTCATACATTTAATACTATTAGTATTAGGTACTGTAATTGGGAGAGGATGTGATGCTTAAAGTACGAGGCCAGAACTCGAGACTTATTCAAAACCTGATTATTCCTCTCCCTCCACAGATTATAAATGGAAGTCCCAAAGAAAGTTGACCAAGAGCCCTAGGAGATGCAATCTTTTTGAGTAAGATTGAAAGATAGTCATTGTTGGAGTACCAAACAATAGAATTTCACCCATCAGTCACAGTGTACGATATATATATATATATAAAGAGAGAGAGAGAGAGAGATTCTTAGAAGGAGAGAATTTGGTGTATTTTTTGAAATTTAAGGGAGGTTTACATAAAAAATAAAAAATTAAGCATTTTAGTTTTTTTTCCTGAACGTTTAAGGGTTTTAGTTTAATGCTACTATCGATAAAATTTCTCTCTTTCCTCCCTTTAATTTTATTTCTCCTTAATTTTGTCCAAATTAATTAAGTGTTGACTCAAAAACTAATTATATTAAAATTATCATATTTAGATGAAGAAATTAATAGATATTTTCTGTGAATTTAAAAGTTTTATATTTTTAATTAATTAATTATTATAATGAATTTAAGATAATTATGGTTAAAATCAATAAACTAAACTTATCGCTACTACAAAAGCGGTCTTTAATGACAAACTTTCTAAGACGGTTCCCAAAAAATTGTCTTAGAATATTAGGCGGTGGCAATTTTGTAAATAATCCGATATTTATGACGACGGTTTTATAATAACCGTATTAGATTTGAGTGTTCAAAGACGATTATTATAAAACCGTATTAAAAATCAACTATATAAAGACGGTTTTAAAATACCGTCTTTGAAAAAACCACCTTTCAAATACGATTTTCGTAGACCGTCTTTAAATTTCCTTTGTCGTTTCGCTACCTTGTCTTTCTCTTTCATCATTCAAATTTTGAATCCCAAAACCCGAAGCACTGTGTCGCTTCCTTTCTCTTTCTCTCTCACCTCATTCAGAGCACACTATTTATTTCTCTCTCACCACAACGACCTCTTCCTCCCCGACGTCGTCCCGTGGCCGCACAACATCGACCTTGATGCTGCTACGATGAAGAGGCTCTCCAACGGCGCAACCGCGTGACAGAGGCGGCGGAGGAGACCTTGTTTTTTCCCATTTGGCTTTTTTGGGGCAGAGCTTGGCGATGTGGTCCATGGCCTTGCAGCAAATGAAACAACTCTCGTCGGGCTTCATGTCGGGGACTCTAAGAATGTGTCTTTTATTAAAGTCATATTTTAAATTGCATGGAGTATGACATTGGACAGCAAAATCTTTTGTTGCTTTATGCTCCATGAAGGGTTCTTAGTTTTCTCTCACTTCATCTCAAAGTTTCACTCTCACTCTTGTTGTTGTTCTTCTTCATCCTTTTTGATCTGTGCTATTTTTTCAGGTAAATCGTTTTAATATTCAGCTTGTGGGCTTTGCTTCCACGTTTTGCTTTCTTTTGTTAGTTGAACCAAACAATTGGACTCTGAATTTCTGGAACCTTTCTGCAACCAACCCCGTGTGGTGTGTATGCGTGTCTTTGTTTTTGCCCTTTTTGCTTTCATGCTTCCAACTTTGCCATGCGTCTGTCTTTCCCATTAATGGGTGAAAACAAAAATTC
Organism: Glycine latifolia; assembly: GCA_013407115.1. Lineage (NCBI taxonomy): Eukaryota > Viridiplantae > Streptophyta > Magnoliopsida > Fabales > Fabaceae > Glycine > Glycine latifolia. The sequence continues at coordinate 30,568,898 of CM023959.1, read as the reverse complement.
AATCTTTATTAATACTTTTCCAAATTCCTTTCAGGGCATTAAGACAAGTATGGTCTTTTTTCTTTCTTTCTCTTGTTTTTGGAGGGAGTTCTTTTTACTTAATAGTTTGTGAATTTTCAGCCATTCAATTTTCTTATTCAATTTCTGCTGCTCCAAATCTTGAATCAATTATACGAGCACCGAGTGTTATTTATTCAACCTTTATCGATGGTGTTGGTTTTGGTTCAAGGAGTTACTTAGAACACGATGAAAAGACTTTTTTTCTATCTGGTGAGGAACTCACTAATCAAGGGATCTTAAGAAATAAGAAGACAATCAACATGGTAGGAGAAAGTTTCAATTCAAATGCAAATTCCTAAAAGTAGGGAAGAGATCATTGGTATCATACCCTAATTCTGTCCATGTACAAAGAAAAAAGAAAAAAAGTGAAAAAGAAAAAAAGAAAGAAAGAAAGAAAAGAAAAAAGATAACAAATAAAAAAACAAAAAAAAATATAACAGTAAAAAAAATGAAGAAAAAAAAGAGGATAATAAGAAAAAAAGAGAAGAGAATACTTTTTGAAAAATAATAAAGAAAAAAAAATAAAAAGAAAAACGGAAAAAATAATCATAATAACAGTTACCTAAAAAAACAAAAAAGAGAGAAAAAAAAGGCCACAAGGCCCATTAGGTTAAAGGCAACAGGTAAAAGGCACTAGGGAAGCAATAATGAAGAAAAAAAATTAATTACAAAGAGCGACTCGAATTCTAGAGAAGCAAAAACGAACCAATTAGAGGTGGACATTTGGCGCCTACGTCAGATAAGGGAGAGGGGTCTCCTCAGGTACCCTCTCATTCTCCCAGTCTCTCCTTTCTTCCTTTCTTCCTCTCTTCCATTTCTTCTTCTTCTTAATTACTTTTATATTATTATACATATGAATCCTTAATTTTATATTAATTTATTACTTAGTAAGAAAATAAAATGTATTATATTTATTTCCTCATTTATCAATTGTAACTTTATGTAAAAAAATTTGCAATATATTTATTTCAGGTGTTTTTTTAGGCTTAAGTCATAGTTTGGGCCTTTGGAGCTTTTCTTCTAAAAGGACTTTCGTTGGAGTTTGTTTGCAAGTTGCTTGAAAAATGGCACATAAAATGGAAATAGTGAGCACTTCTGGTCATCAATTTTGTTTTGTATTTGAGAACATTTAATGATTTTCTTAGTCCTTGCAGAAAACCTTAAGCCACAAATATTTTGATATATAGGGAATACTTTGCTTCTTTAATTTCCTCAAATTATTTTTCTACATATTCATAATAGGAGTGATCTCCAAAAAAATATGTAAATCGTATGTGTTATTTGTTATATTTGAGAAATTCTGAATGCATCTTTCTAGAATTAGGCCAGAACAGCATATGGCTTCTTCAATTTAATTCCCACTTGGGAAGTAAAATTAATTAAGCTCATTGCTTTATAATATTTAATAATTGGTATCTTTTCCTTCTCTAGTGTCCTGATGAGTGGCTTCTTCAATTTACATGTGGCTTCTTTAATTTACAATTTACATTGTTATTTTTAGGTAATGTTAAAATATTTATTATAGAATTAAATTCCTTTTAGAACACTATGGATTAGGAAAGTTCTAATAATATTGCTTACTTCCCAAGGATGCTCTAATATGCCTATAAAATGGCTTGCAAGATACAATTATTTAGTTTTTTTGCTTACTAATGCTATTCCAAGTCCAAGGATCTTGTGTTCAGGTTGATTTAGAATTCCTATGTAGGCATGTCATTGTCTTTCTCATTTTTTGCTTTTGTCTAATGTAACGCCCTAAAATTTCGATAAATTGAAAATAGATGTTTGATGTGATTGTTGTGTTATTTGATTGTTTGATAAGTTTGGATTAGTTGAATGATTGTTGTGTAAATTATCCTTGTGCTATTGTTTGGTGTAGATGTCAAGTTATGTTGAGTTTGTTTGAGTTGCGTTGAATTGTGTGATTCTAAGTTTGACCCGAAAATCTGTTTTAGTAAAATCACTATTCTGGATTGGTTAACCGTTGGATCTCCTTCAAATTTTAAAGGTGGGTTCATAACCCACATATGGAAGTTTTGACGGTTGCGATTGACCAAATAACATTTGAATCATGAGTAATTAATTTTTTTACTGAAGCAGAAATTCTAGAATTGGGTCAGCTAGCCTAGGCAAATTTTGCAGACATTTTTGCTCGCCTGGGCGAGTCAAGGCGGTGTTAAATACATATTTCAGCCTCCAAATCACAAAAATGGTGATTTTTCTTCCTCCCAACAGCCAACCCACCTCCCCCCATCATCCTCCACCACCCACAGCCACCGGAGATCACCACGAGGCACCGCCGCTTGCCGTTGGCCCACCGCACGAAGTTATCTCTCATTGATTCAGGTATCATTATTGACTATTTCTATACTTCCTTTGAAAATCCTTTGAAAATGAGATGTTGTAAAAGTCTCATTTTTATGAAACTGATGTCATTTCTATGATTATTGTTGAACCCTGGTCACATTGGTGTGATCGAAATTTCAAAATGATATCTTTTGATGTAGACTTCCAAAACACCATTTTAGCCTCTTTTTAAATTTAAGTGAATATTTGACCCTGAATGCCAACGTTAGCCTTATTTTTGAAATCTATACTAAATTGTCTTCAATTTGGTATACAGAGTTCTGCGTTTGGGGCAAAGCACATGAACTTTAGAGATCCCAAAACAACGTTTCAAGGAGCTAATAGAGAGATATAGATAGGTAATGAGAGTTTATTATTTAGTTATAGTTTTGGTACCATAGTTGGGGGCCAGGGAGTCCCACTATAAGGATATATGCTTGTCCTTGTTGTGTGCTGGTTTTCAAGAAAATTTATGTTTTAAACTAATGAGATGCAATGAATTTGTTATTAATGGATAAAACTGTGAATGATGTTGTTGTTGTAATTTTTTGGATTTTGGAAAAAATCTTAATTATAGAGGAGACTCTGTCCAAATTTTTATAATATATTTTCCTATTTAATTCTTTATTAAATTTTTAAATAGGCATAGGCGTGTGTTTTCTATATTTTAGTCTTCCTCTTTAATTTAGAATTTTTCTAAAATACCAGTCTCATGGTAATATGGATTGTGGATGGATGAGGTGATATTGATGTCATTTATAATATTGAAATGAGACGTTATTGATGTGTTGGTGATGATTGAATGAGATAATGATGATGTGTTTGATGATTTATAAATGATATAATGATGATGTGGTTTATGATGTTTAAATGAGATGAGTTTAATATGTATGATGGTGATATTAAAATGTGTGATGTGGATACACATGAATACCATGGGGGGTGCCTGATTGGATAACCTTGTGAGGGTGGATTTACGAATTTTAAGCATCCTAGAGAGAAATGGATTGTTTAAAATTTCGGTCCCTAGCTATCCGTAGTCAGTGGATCGATGTTGCCTATGGTTGTATATTGTGTATGTCCACGTGGGGTACATTGACCGGTTGGATAACCTTGCGATGATGGGTTTACGAATTTTAAGCATCCTAAGAGAGAATGAGATTGTTTAAAATTCTGGTCCCTATCTATCCATGGTCAATGTATCGGTGATGTTGTGTATGTACATGTGGAGTGCATGATTGGATAACCTTGCGAGGGTGAGTTTACGAATTTTAAGCATCCAAAGAAAGAAAATGATTGTTAAAATTTCGATCCCTATCTATCCATGGTCATTGCATTGATGGTGCCCATGTTCATACTTAATATTTCATGGATGGAAATAGAATGGTGGCAGTAAGTATGGGGTACTAGAGGGCATCACTCTGTTTGGAACTCCCTTGTGACTCAAGGCTGATCACCATGGGGGGAAGGACCAGTGCACGACAGGGTGACCTCGACGAGCTATTGCATCATTTTCCTGAGAGAGGCTATTTTCATGAGAATGGTACCATATTGCATGCTGAGTGATGAGTCGGATGCATACATCATTATGAATATGATTGTTTGAGTTGTGGAATGCATTGAATGACTGTTTTTGTTGAATGTGTAATGGAATGAGGGGTTTGTGGTAATAATTGTGGTGATTTATGTTGTTTTTCTTCCAAATGCTATTATCTAATGCTTGTTGGTTTTATATAATAAATTCACCCTTGCATTTGTTGTACCGTGTGGTTGGTACCTGTGATGATCGCGAACCTTCGTTCGTGTGAGCAGATGAGCAGCCTTAGGTGACTCTGGAGGGAAATTCTTTTTGGTTGGAGTCGTCAAATTGACGTGATGACGTTGGGTTTCTTTTTGGGAAAGAGTTGTGTTTTGTTAATCAACTTTTTCTTAGTTAGTTCTTTGACTTTTTGTTAGATATGTAATTTTAGTTGTATTACATGTAAAAATTAAAGGAAGTTTTAACATGTGGATGACATATACCGATTTAATATATATGTACATATGTGTTTAATTATGTAAATATAATATGTGTATGATAATTGTATTATCGAGAAAAATTTACAATCATTTTCATAATCAGTTTAATGAAGTTTTCATTAAAAGTTAAATCTTGTGTGGTAAGAGTTGATGATACAATAGCGATGAGACAGGTCATTACATCTAACTCCTTATAATTTTTATTATAGGAAATGTGTGTTTTTTAAGTAATATATCTATTTATATTTTCAATTATCCAAAAAAAATCTTTTAGTTTTTAAAAAGAATGATTTTTTAAGACGATTTTTAATAAAATAGTCTTAGAATTTTATGTTTTTTTATTTTTTTTAAAAAGGCATTCTAAGACGATTCTTTGTATAAAATCGTCTTTGAATTCTCTATTTTTTGTTAAAAAATTCTAAGACAGTTATTAAGAAGATCATCTTCTAATGTATATATTCTAAGATAGTTAATGAGAAAACCGTCTTAGAATTTAGTGTTTTTTATTTTTAAAAAAATATTTTAAGACGATTTTTCAAATAATAATCTTAGAAAATATATATTCTAAAATGATTTTTGAAAGAATTGACGTAGAAATTAAAATTCGAATATGATTCTAAAATTATTGTGGAAAGTGTCAATTTTCACGATATTGACTATGAATACGGTTTAAAAACTGACATTAAATGACTTTTAGAATGGTCGTAAAAGACATATTTTATAGTAGTGTATCATAAAGATAGTTTATTAGATATGACAATAGTGTAAAAAAAATCTTTTTAAGATCCATATAAATAAAAAAATAATATCTTAAAATTTATAATAATTCATTCAAATGAGCTAATCTTGTTTAAATAAAAAATAAAAATAGAAACATTAGACTAAGTATATGGTATACTATGTTCTTTTTTCTGTTACCGCATTAATTTATCTTAAAAACAAACAAAATAAGGGTAAAAGATTAAAATTAACGCTGTGAATTTGTGATATAAAGATACTCTGGGTTATTATCAATTAAAATAACAAAAGCAAATTAAATAATTTAACCATCTAAGTTAACATTGATTCGAAGCCACAGGACCCTTCCAACTGGTAGATGCACTACTGGAGTGATCGGAACTCGCCGCCGACGGCACCCCATTGCCGCACTTTGCCACCGTCCTCAAGCTCCCTACGAAGGCTTCCGTCCGGGACTCCTGCGAAAAAATCTCCGACAGCTGCTCTGGGCTTATCACCAGCTTCACCTTCCACACTCCCTTCCTCGGAAACACTTCAGCTGCTTCCGACCACATCCTACTATTGTTATTGGTGTTGTTGTCGCAGGTACACATTCGGTACGGCGTTAAGGTGGCAGCGTTGTTGGATAATTGTCTGGTGATGCTCTTGGTCGATGACAACCTACAAGAAGGGTCGAGAGGGAGAAGGTAGTAGAGCTCCCCCGCATGAAGCTCCTCGTCGTGGTGCAGCGGCTCCGAGAACAAGTCGCGGCGGCTTCGGAATATTCCGTGGCCGGAGAACTCGTTGGTTATGCATTCCGCGGTTATGGGGGTGTACAGCTCCATGATGCCTCCATTTGGGGTAACCACCTTCACCATCTTGTCATTAGAAACTCCCTCACTTGTGGTAATCCCTTTGAACGCACAGTTCCCCATTGGTGTGGATTAGGAACGGAACGGTGACAATTGACAAGGTTTCGGGGTTTCTTTCTTTGCGAACCTTTCGGGGTTTTGGGGATAACTAGCCCACACATAAAGCATCCAATTCCTTTCTTCTTTCTTTGCGAACCTTTCCGGGTATCTTTCTATGCTTCATTAGAGCATCTTAGTATAGATTTCCAACTGGGATCTTAAATCATTTTTTAGTACACTTTATAGTGTCAAGTAAGATTTAAGATTTTTCAAGATCTCTTTTATTTTGTTAGATATCATTTTGAGATCTTAAAAAGAAAAAAAAAGAAAAAAAAATTATTCTTTTTTGAACAATACACAGATCTTAAGGATTTTTCTACAAGAACTCAATTTTCATGTTGAAGATCTCTCTACTTCTTTTAGTGGGAGATCTAATAAAGACCATATATTGAGCTCAAGATCCTTACTCAAGATCTTGCACTAAAATTACTCTTAATTTTTAATTTAGTGGGACGGACCCACTTAGTTTGTATTATTACGAGCAAAGTAAGATTATATCATTATCATGATTTTTATTAACCATTGCTACAATAACACCGTAAAAAAACAATTATTTTTTACAGATTTTTTTTAATTTTTAAGGTAATTAATATGATTTGAATTCGAAATAACTTATCAAACTAAAATAATGCTGCACCAGTTGATGAATATATTGAAATGTAAAAGGTTTGATACTTTTTAAATAATTAAAAATATTTAGTAAGATGTATTTAACATTTTTTAATCAACATTCTTGAAATATTTGCTACAATCTGTAATTTAAACTATCATTATTTTTGTATGCATATCCTCTGTTTTTTTATATTTAATCAGTTAAATTAAACTTAATCGTTTAATAGTTGCAACATTAATCTCTGAAAACATGAGCTGGGCAATATGATGGAGAATGCATAGGATAAGAAGCATAAGGGATTCATGGCCAATGGACCGTATGATGAATTCATGAAAAGGGCAAAGGGGGCCATGTCGCGTCGGCTGGCATGAAAAGAGGAACGGGAACTGTGGAAGTTTCAAGATGAAGCTACAATGTTTATGAATTATGATGATTTTTTTGGCAAATTATATTAGAGAAGAAAAACGATGTCGTTTTGGCGAATTATAGTTATATATGTAGAAGAGAATGAGAATGAGATTGAGAAGTTAACAAGATTGATTCCGGCGAGTGAGCCCAAAGTATATGACGACGAGAATTGAACGACCAAATTCACAGTCCTCGGGCAACATGTGACCCTTGCCATACTTGATTACAGTTTGACGCTTCATTTATAATCATGGACTCTATCCTTTTTACTTTCTTTTCTTGGTGAACAATTAATGTTCTTACTTTTAACACGTGTAAGTAATATATGCAATAAACTATATATAAATTTACCCAAACAATAGTAACATGTACATCGCATGAACATTTTTAACCACCGTTCATCCTTATGAAAAAATATTTTTTAGAATATTAACTCCTTAAATAAATTTAAATACTTTAAGAAATTAGTCTTTAATTTCGACAAAGGATTATCTGGGCTAAAAAATGAATAAGAAGTTAACAAAAAAATATAATTTAAAATTATTTAAGAAATAATTAGTTAAAATTATTTGTCGACAGTGAACAGATTAAGAAATTAAATTACTATATATATATATATATATATATATATATATATATATATAGTCTTTTGATGGCTTTCCCCTTACATTAAAAAAAAACAACAAGAAGTTACTCTATTGTATTTTTTGGGGACAAAAACATTCAAAGCTTAATAGAATTAATGGCCAATAATAGGCGCAAAGAGATGATGAAGAATTGAAATTTGAAATAACTTCGATTTCAATGATGCTATTGAACGCACAACCTCACAGGATGGGTTAAATCATGTTTTGGTTAAATGTAATTTTTTATTTATTATTTAATAGGTTAAACGTTATTTTGATTCATTATATTTTACTATTGTTTTATAAAATATATTAAGTTTTGAAATTTTTATTTTCATTTTTTATGTTTTAAAAAGTATAATTTTTATTTATTTATATATTTTTGTTATTAAATGTTAGTTTGTTGCTGACTTTTATATTTTAAAAGAATTAATTTAAGATTTAAAATAATCACAGTTACAAATTATTACCATATTTTAAAATGCATGCAACCATTTATTGGCAGCTTTCATCTCTAGAAATTGCAAAAATTTAGATAAGCCATCTTCTGCCAACTCTCTAACCGACCACCCCAACATAAACATTACAATCATTGTTCACTTAGATTTGCAACCTTTACAACCTCCATCATCAACAAACCACTAAGATTCGCAACCTTGATAACCATCACAACAAAACAATACAATCACTCTGTCCACTCAAATCTAAAACCCTACAGTAGGTGGTGTCATAACATCGTCATCGCATCATCGCCCTTGTGGATTTACACCAGAGTGGATCTGGATTCGCACCACCCTTGTGGTGGATTCAAGGGTTTCTAATGGGTAGATTCGACGAGCGAGGGCTTGGGCAAAGAAGGACACCACCTTCCTTATTGCTCCAACTTGGGAGGTCGCGAGTATGCCCACATGTTTGACAAGCATGTTGGTGAGCTGGAGATTCTCCTACTGAACAGCCTCCGTACAGGCCAGGAGAGTGTGCACGAGATGCATGCCAACTTCCTACGATTCAACAAGGACTACCGGGCGCATGGTCCCATAAATGGAGTCTGGTGATTCAAGTAGAGAAGGCTTGTGTCGATTGTTTGTTACTAGTTTCAATTTCGACGAGGTTGTTGTTGATGTTGGTGCCATTGTTGAGTTTGTGGTACACATGCTTTGCACCTAGGAATAGAGATCCGTTGGGACGAAACTTAGATTTGAAAGAGATTGGAGAAGAAGATATTTTTTTTAGTCATTTATTTTTAAAATAAAATAAAAATATATAATGATGATTTTTAGTTGTCAGAGACATTATGTTAAATTAATTAAAATTTTAATGTTAATAAAACACTAAAGTTTATTAATAAAAAATATATTAAAATTTTCATTTTAATATATTTTTTATTAAAATAGAAACTTTTAAAATTTAATATATTAAAATAAAATATCACTAATGGATTAAAATTGACTAGCTTATTTAATACTAACGTTTATGTTCCAATTGTCAGCGTCGTGGTAGCCATAAGAGCATCTTTAATGGTAGATCTTAAACTAAGATCTTAGACCACTTTTTGATAATTTCCATAGAATCACATAGGATTGAAGATCTCTTAAGATCTCTCTAATTTTTCTTTAATGGTAGATCTTATTTTGAGATCTTAGGGAGAGAGAAATAGGTAAAGAATTTATTCTTTTTTGAACTATGTGCAGATCTTGAGGGTTCTTCTACAAGAACTCATCCTCCATGTTGGAGATCTCTTCATCTCCTTTATTGGGAGATCTAGTGAAGATCAGATCTTGAGCTCAAGATCTTTGCTCAAAATCTACTACTAAAGATGCTCTAATCACTCATTATAGATTTTGTTTTACAACTCAAAGTTACTTTTTAACAGATTCTTTTTTTATTTTTCACTTGAAACAATGCTGACCGGTAAAATCAGTACTCGATTCATAGAAGATAAGATCGTACGATATGTCGCCGGTGTTGGGAAAAGACAAAAGAACAATAGGAGACACCATAGGGGCGTAATGATATTGTTCTCAAGAATATATTCATCTCTCATGTGTAGTGTAGTCATGTATAACGTATTTCTCCATGATATATACAACAGGCTTAAATGTATTGATATATATAATAAATAATTTATTGTGAAATAAAAAGGATGAGAAAGACGATGGTGAAAAGGAAGGAAACATGTGCGTGTGGTGTGATTGGAGAGAAGGAGAGGGTGACATTGGAAAAAGCTTTATAAAGAAAAGGAAGCACTGAGCTGTTGTCTTACAAAAATTGACCAAAAGGACAAACTAAATAAAAAACGTATCCCCAAAAATTTTAGATAAAATATTGATTTAGAATAAAACGAGCTTGAACACCTTTCATTAAATCAATATATGACTATTTCGATCCATTAAAACTTTTGAAATACTTATACATATAGTTTGAGGTGTTTTAGTTTTCTACATTAATTTTTCCGTTGCTTATATTCTTCCTTACACTACCCCATCTTTCCCCCCACTTTTATTCTTCCTTACATTACCCCATCTTTTCCCCCACTTTTGTTATCTAAAACTAGTTTTCGAATGTTGAAAATGCCATATGTGAATCTTATTAAAACGTGACTTTAGGTCTAAGTCAATATTAAAAGTAAATTTATAAGATGAGATTATTTTCTATTTATATATTTTATTGTAGTTTTATTTTTAGTTGGTGTAAAATTTAAGTTTTTTTAAACATCTTAAAATATAAGTTTGGTTTAATTCAATCTTAAAAATTAATTTATAAAACGAAGATTGTCTCTTGTTTATATAATATATCTTGATCTTATCTATAATCGATATTAGATTTTAGTTTTTTTAATACACTCTCTTATATCCAAATGTTTTTTGTCTTGATATGTAAATAATATGTTAAGTGGTTCATTTAATAAATATAAGATAGAATTTTATAACATCTTAAAATAAAAATTTGAGTCTAATTTGATCACAAAAGATAATTTATAGGATGAGAATTATATATTATATCTTAATTTTATCTCTTATAGATGTTAAACTTAAATTTTTTTAAATAAATATTAAGGTGTTTGACTTCTCCGGGGCCATGCTAGCTAGACGCGCATGTGGACCCATGGACTTCAAAGCTTACTCCAAAATCCCATCTTTCATTCAATGCAAAGTAGAAGCTATCAAATAAGTACATGGTTGATCCCGAAACCAACATGGTTTAGCAACAAGGATAATTTTGAGGATGATGGTGTACGTTGCAGGTATCAATGGATAAGTTGAAACCAAGCATAAACCCCTTTCTTTTGCATAAACCTTGACAGTCTTATATGCCAACAAGTCAACAATGGCGAGGAAACAATTTTTTCTTGTTTGGACTATTAATCCGCAGACGACTCTCCTAATCAGAACATCCTTGCCAAAGATTCCGGAGAAGGAAAACTTAAAAAATGACACAATGTTGAGAATTTGAGATGCTTTAGGAGCAATATATGCTTCACAATTTCCGAAGAACTGATCACTTTACAATTATAGTAAAATATTTTTTTTATTGTAAAATGAGTTTTTACCCCAAATAAAAATGGGATTAAACAATCCCATGTTCAATAACCAATATATGTTATAACTATCACATTTAAATTTTCATTTTTATATAATTTATGTGTAAAATTAAAAAATTTATAATTATTAATTAAAAGTTGATAATTTAAATTATACTAAAGTACATAAATATATATGTAATAAGATTATAAATTATTAAAATCTTAATATTTTTTTAATCATTATATTCTTTATTCACCTTAGGAAAAATATATATGGCTGCAATTTTACTTTTAATAATTTTTATCTGTAACTTTTAATTAAAAGTTATACTTTTTATCTATATTTTTAATTAAAAATTATAATGAAAATATGCTTGAAAAATATTTAAGGTATTATACTTAGAAGTTGTAAAATAAATGAAAGCTATTTACCTATAATTTGTTTTTTTATAATAACTATTTACTTAAATTGAATTAAAAAAATAATGATTAAGATTTTAATATTTTTTAATTTTATTATAATTTAAATTATTAGCTTTTAATTAAAAAATATAATGTTTTAATTTTGCACATAAATGATATAAAAGAAAATTTAAAGATAAAACATTAAATGTGATAATCATAACATTAATGATAGAATTTTAGAATAAGATAATTATCTAAATTCTATTTGTTATTCAAGATGGGATTGTTAAACCCCATTTTTACTGAGGTCAATTAAACAAATCCTTGTAAAATTGTATTTAGATATTGTAAAATAATATTTATAACTTTCTAAAATTTGAGAAATCAAATAAAAAATGTTATATATAAATGAAAAGAGTGAAGAAGTGTAAACAGAAGCATTTTTATTAAAAGAAAAGTGATACATCATAAAACTTTTTTTCAAAATATATTCACAATTGTTATACTCCGTATTAATTTACATATATAAATTCAGGTTCGAGGTCCTTTAATGTACGTGGAATAAATATGAATATTTTAGTATAAAATATCGTCATTTTATTAATCAATTCCTGTTCAACCAACTAAAAATATGCTGTACTCGGATTCACCATGATTTTCAAGTCCAATCAATTTTCCAACAAATTCTTGAACAAGTATTGCTGCTGCTAACATTTAATACCTGGCTGTGATAGGCTCGGGAGAATGCGCAATGTAAAGAAAGAAGCCTGAGCATGCATCGTGCATGCATGGTTTCCACAGTCAATAAATGACTACTGTGATTGCAAAGGGGCGGCTAATGGGTTTTTAACGCACGCTGAAAACCAAGTTGAAACCAGGAATTTGTCTTAGCTCCAGTCTTACATTTCATAATATGACTAATTTTAACATTTAGAAATTATTAAGTTAGAAGTTAGAACAAAAACTAGAACAACGACGTCAACCTCTTTGCACTTGCGTGCCAAACAGTGCTAGCTAGGAACATGAAAAATACTTTCGTAAACTCTACTTAATCAAATAAGTTCGGTTGATTAAATCAATTTAAAATAAATAATTTATTACATATATATAAATAAATAAATAAATAAAATTCTATATTTATTTAATAAAAAATAACTATTTTTTTTGCTGTTTGATTTATTGTACTTAATTTTCGTAGAAACTATCTGCAAAAATAACTGTCTGGAAAATGAGAACACTGCCAAAAGTCAAAACGGTGAATTTTAAGCTAATTGTGACCATTATTGCCATTTGAACACGACTCACTGACTCAGCAATTTTCAATATCTACAAATTCTTTTCAAGACGACGAATTATTTTAAATTTTATGTTTATGATTAATATTTTGATTTTTAATCTAATAGATAAATACTCAGTACGAGAATTTGTTTTGTTTTTTTAAAATTATAATAAAAACTATAAAAATATTTTTAAATGAAAATCATTTAAACAAAAACAATAATTTAAACTATTGCTGATATTATGAAGGCATATTTAAAATTTAATGTTGACATGAATGAATTATATAATTTTGTTATTAGTTAAGCTTATGATATGCTCTCATATGATATATAACTTCATTAAATAAGCGCACTTGATTAGACTGCTGCTAAAACACACTAAATTTGTAACATGATAATAGCTTGTAGTATATATATTAATTAAAAACTTAAATTGTGAAGCTTAGTAATTAATAAGATATAAATATAAGTTTTTTAACCAAACTTTATTAAAATAAGTCCAAAATAATTCATTAAAAAAGTTAAAATCACTTCCACACGAACTAATAGTTATAAATTGTATCGTCAATAAGGTCCAGCACATTTGTTAGATAACTGAAGTTTTAAGCTTGTTCATAAAGATTTGATTTCCTAACCATATATATTAAAAAAACTTTATTAGAAAAGACAAAATTCACTTTCATAATCCTCTATACTTTAAGAGTTAGTCGGACTATAGAAATCCCTTATTTAAAAAAATAAGTTATAATTAAGTTGTATCAAAGGGGGTCCCAAATGCATTGTTTCTTCCATACACACGTGACATGTAGGCAGATAAATGATATTGTAACAAAAGAAGGCATGCAATAAATAAGATTTGAAAGAGACGTTAACTTGCTGACCAAAAACGGAGCAATAAATAAGGGCAGTGGAGAATTCTATTGTGTTCGGCAGAATTAATATGGTCCTATTGTTATTGGTCATGCATGGTTTCACCGAAGCTGATTTCTGTCTATGTCCAATTGTCAACCATAATGTCTTTGCTTCATACGTTACTTTCTGTTTGTTGACAGGTTAGTTTTCTTATTTAAAGAGGGCACCGAAAGTTTTCTTTTCCCCAAGGAGCTACCTAGCTAGGAGGACAGAGAGACAACAATAGTAGTAATGGGTAACGCTTGGTTTGGGAAGAAGAGAAGCACAAAGGCAGTGGTGCAACCTGCAGTGGTTCAAGGCGTGACAATCAAGGTGCGAATGACCAAGTCCCAACTCATGGATTTAACACAGAAGGTGGATATGACCAACAATCATGGCAATTCTGAATTAGGCCGTTTGATCGTTCAAGAGTGCTCCAAAGGAAGTTTCCATTCTCGTGTTGTCGCTGCTGGGGATGATTCACAAAGGGCAAACATGTTTTCAAGGGAACGGGGTTTAACTCCAATTCAAGAAAACAGCCATGAATGATGAATACCACTATACCATATCCTTATGTAAGTTTCTGAAAGAGTAGTATTGTGTGTTTCTAGTTTCATCAGAAACATAGAGATTGTAAATCTTTTGGGTTTTGAATTATTATTACTAAGATACTCACAGCTTGATGCTTAATTTGATGACCAGGATGGAAGTTATATATAAAATACCAAAAGCAGAGCATATACAAATGTAACATATATACGCAGATTCTATAAATAAACACATTGCAATTGATTCCAAACAATCCCCCTCCCCAAACTTTTTCTTTAGATCAAAGAACTCAGTTATATCTTTTAGCCGCTACAATCCTGCACCATTAACTCATCACAGTTTGACTGAGTATATTTTAATTTATGAGTTGATTTTCGTTTTATTTCAGTCGATTTTTTTATAGACAAATACTAATAATTAATATATTATGTTTGTGAAAACATTCGAATTCATCACCTTCTTATTAAGACTCCAAAGCTTATGCCCCTCCCTCCAATCACCAAGATATTTTATATGAAAGTAATATTAAATATTTTTTTAAATGACGATTTCAAGATTTTAACTCGAAATTTCAATTTTTTTAAATATGTATTTGCTGTATTTGCAGCAAAATGATTGTGCTGTGTATACTCTGTAAGTTTGAAGAAAAAGACATATCCATGTGCTAGCTAGGCTATTTTCAACACATGGTGGGTAGAAGTAGAACTGGAGAAGCATGTAAGCCCAATCTGTATTATGTAACTACTAAGCAGATAAATTTTTTGACATTTTATCACTTCTTGTATATGTGTGTTTATCTATATCTTACAGGCATTAAGCAGCATACTCCGTAATTTTCTTATAATTTTATTCAATTTTAAGCCTTTGGAATATTATTACTAAAGACCCAGGGTACTTTTTAGTTTAAACAAGGAGAAAGCTTCTTTTATTAAGAATAATATCTAATAGATTTTTAAAAACTAAAATTAATTTTCGGTTTTTAGTTTTTCATTTCTACTTTATTTTTTTATTAAATTATAATTTTACTCAAAATTTATTGACAAAAATAACAACAATTTTTCCATAAGTTATGTATTCTTTATTTCGTATTAAACAAAATTACATGAGCATTGATCATGAAAAATAAAATTCAAATAAAAAACATTAATATAACAGCAACAGTAATAATATGGTTTTGGTACAATAATATTTAGATATGATAATAATAATTTTTAATTTTGTGCATGATAGTCTAATATAATTTTATAGTTTTCACGTTAAAATATTGAACATATTATGTATATATAGAGTACACAAGGCAACAAATTATGGGTTAATGTGAGAAAGACAATCATGTCATGATCATGAATCGGACGAAAGTATTGTACAGACAATGTGTTTCGGTATGTTTATCTAATTAGTTGCTGTACTTGTACCAAAACCTTTGGTGACAGGGAAAAAGATATTCATGATCACATTGGGAGAATTATTTAGAAGCATATGTCTCTCGTTATTAAGTCATGGAATGGATTCTTAAAATCGATCAGTTTCAAGTTTTTGATATTGTTTTGGATTGTGTTTTTCTTGACTGGGGGCAAAAGGCCAACAAATAACATCAACGTCAAAAATACTTTTAACTTAAGTTAATTAAAATTTATGGTGGATGAACCTAATGATAGATTGAAAAAAGAAGAAAAAAGAAAAAGGGAGATGGGAAAAAAATGAAAAAAAGATAAAAGGGAGGAATAATAAGTTAAAATAAAATAGGGATGAAAGGAAAAAAGAAAAAATAAAGAAGAAAATAACTAAAATAAGAGAAATAATTGGAATATAAAATTACTAATGAGTTTAACCCTCTATTAAGCTTATAGGTTTTCTCACTCTGTCCTAAGACATACCGTCCATCAATCTATATCACACTTCATTAAGTCTTATTTAATTACCTTTTCCTGGGTAAGTTTCGATCGACATCTACATCTCTTTGTGTCGAGCTCTTGATGACAAACTCTTGTTCTTACATGAGCATCCAATGATCATCTCATAACGTGCCCAAACCACCTCAATCTATGCTCCCTCATCTTTTCACATACCGGTACCACTAATATCTTTCTTCGAATATCCTCATTTCTTATCTTATCCATCTTTGTATAACTACACATCCACCTTTCTGTTACCCTTATTTTATGCTTATATTGCCTATGTGCTGGCTAGCATTCCACTCCATATAACATTGTTGGTCTTACAATTGTTCTATACAATTTTCCTTTTAGCTTAAGGGAAATTTTGCGTTCATACAAAAATTTTGATGCACTCCGTCATTTCATTCATCCTGCTTTAATCCTATGATTTACATCCTCATCAATCTCACCACCTTTTTGCAAAATTGATCCCAAGTACCTAAAAATATCTATTTTGGGTACCTCTTGACCAAGTAGATGCACGGTCTCTTGATCACTATCTCTTACTCGCAAAAACTCACAGTTCATATACTCCTTCTTACTCTTGCTTATCGTGAATCCTTTAGACTCTAAAGTGTTTCTTCACAACTCCAATTTCCTATTAACATCATCTTTGGTCTCATCAAGAAACATGATATCGTCTGTAAAAAGTATACACCACGACACTTCTTCTTGAATATCTTTCGCTAGTTCATTCATCACTAAGACAAATAGATACTGACTAAGAGCTGAACATTGATGACCACCTACCGTGATAGGGAAATACCTTCATGTTCCATTACAAGTTTTCACACATGTGATAACCCCATCATACATATCCTTAATTGCATTAGCATACTTTAATGCTATATTTTTCTTCTCAATAATCCATCATAAAACTTCTCTTAAGACCCTATCATATGTTTTCTCAAGATTTATAACCTATTATATACTTTCTCAAGATTTATGAAGCGATCTGATTCGTTACCTCTACTAATCATTTTGTAACAAAACTATTAATGCCTGATGGGATGATAAAAAGAAGTATCATCTAGATCAAGGTTAGCAGCATGGGAAGCAAACCAATCCGCAACCAAATTTCCCTCACGTATGGTATGTAACTTGCCAATCATGTTGAAGCAAGACCCGAATCTTTGCAATTATCTCTGCACAATCTAATAATATCAGTTATGATTATGATGAGGACTTGTAATTAGATTGATAACTTCTTGGGAATCACTCTCCAAACAAACAAAACTTTCTGAAAACCACCCTCCCAAGGCAGATGAAAACCATAAAGAATTGCCCCCAGCTCACTATTGGTCGACTCCCTCCGATTCGGCTCAAAAGAAGTATTTTATCATACTTGTTGGGATTTTATTTATATATTTATTCTAAATTTAATTTAGTCTTTAATTCAAACATCTCTATATAAACTTTAATAATTATATTGAACGAGAGATTTTTTAGTTATTTTTGTTTGATGAGAGCATTCTTATAGTTTTTGTTTTACCTATTGTATGTTTAAATATATTGCTTTCAATTTCTTGTTCTATGTTGGATTTTCAATATTTTTATAAAATAAATTGTCAATATTTTTTTACAATATATGTATTACAATATAAATTATTTATCATAATTCTAAAAATATTTATAGTAAAATAATATATTATTACAAAATTTAAATTTAATTATCATATATTTACAAGTATTTATTTATTAACAATGTAACAATTATATAAAATAATATTTATTCAATGTGATGCACTGATTAAAATACTAATGAGCATCAATTTTTTTTAAAAATAGAGTTTATTTTTATGAACAAATAATAGTTTTTTAAAATGAATAATTGAGTAAAAATAGTTTGGGTTTGTATCAAATAATCTCACTTCTTTATGAGAAAATCAATAATTTATATCCATTATCCAACATATTTGTGATTTGTTATTTTTTTTTTTACTGTTATGTTTGATTTGTTATTCATCCAATATAAGACAACATTAGTCTTAAATGCATCAACTCTATTCACTTATACCCCATTACCACCTAACTTTAAATTCTAAAATCTTATATATTAATCATCCACTCTTGCCTTTTTCTTAGCTTCTTCTTTTAAGATAAGTTATTCTGTTTAAAAACTTTTATATTATTTTGGTCTTTTTAAAGTTAAAAAACTCTTATGCTCGTTATTTTAATTTTAATCGATTCTTTAAATTTTAAATCATATTATACTTGTCACATTTCATATGCTTAACTCTTATATATTTTTGTGAACTTTTTTTGTCATATATTAAATTAGAATCACTATTTTTTGTTAAGGAAGTCGAATTTAGATAGTTGAATAGTATACATGATGAGTTGTTGTAAAAATATTTATGTTTGGATTAAATTTCTATTGATAAATAAAATTATTATTTTATTAAAAATAAAGTTTACAATCATTATTTTAAAACAAATTTATCTATATATATATATATTATCATTTCAACTATTTTATTTTCAGTTATATTTTTAAAATTTAACTTAAATGTAAAACATTTCTATATGTAAAGATAATGTTGTGTACAATATTCATCTCCCTTACTTGTCATAGTATAGAGCCTCTGAATAATGAAGTACGTAAATTAGTTTAACTTAAATGTAAAACATTCGTATATTTCGTAAAATGTATAAAGAACATTTTATACAATAATTTTTTGTGTACCACTAAATAATTTATAAAATATTTTTGAATTGAGAAAACAAAACTTGGATTATCCATTATATTGTTTGACATTATCATAATTGTTTTTTTTTAAATTGACATTATCATAAATAAGGTGCACCAAATGCTTAAAAAAAGAAGATATAATGTAGAAAATGAAATTGGGCTAAGGTTGAAACAAATGGGCCCTCAAATGTCGAGGCCCATGAACTGGTTTCCAACTTTTTAACCCTCAAACCCTAACTAGGGTCGCATTTGACTTGCGGCTGCAGCAGAGAAGCACTCATCATTCTTGGCTTGTCTCCGATCTGCCTTCTCTGAATGTAACCCCTTTCACATTTTATTACTTTTCACGATTTTGTTTCAATATTTCGTCTTTGTAATTTGAATACCCTTTATGATTTTATCCTTCTGATTGTACATACATATATATTTTATTTATCTGTTTTGCAGTGTGAAAATGTCGCTCGGAGAAACTGCTTGTTCATACGCAGCTCTCATCCTTCATGAAGACGGAATCAGTGTAACTGTATCCTTTTGTGTGCCATTAGCTTTTGCGTTAACGAATTGTGGGTGAATGTTCGAAATATTTTATTTTCTTTGTTTTGGGTTATGTTTTCTATTGTTAGTTTAGATTTAATTCAATTGAAGAACCGAGTAATTGGTATTAAATCAAAACTAAAAAAAAGTTTCTTTGAAGTAATTTTTATTGAAAATGTGGTTCCAATTTAACCTGTATTTTCTTTTTGAGATTCATTTGTAAACAAATTAAATACTGGGCAATGTGGAGTTGCATTTATTTGTTTCAGGCTTTGGGATTATATTTTCTATTGATGGATTACATATTGAATCAAGTGAAGTGCTGGGCAATTGTGGTTAAAAAAAGATGAAGTGGGTCGGATGGTTTTGATAACATTTTGTTTGTAAAAGTGGGTCTAAGCTAATACGTATTTTTTTACTGGGTTTATTTGGTTTCCTGGGAGAGAAATAGTGGGTTTTAAGGTTTAGAATAAATGAATTTGTTTGGATATGGCGTGTTGCTCCTTAAGTCGTAAATAGGCTGACAAGATCAGCACCTTGTTGAAAACTGCAAAGGTTCAGGTAGATACTTATTGGCCAACCTTATTTGCTAAACTTGCTGAGAAGAAAAATCTTGGCGATTTGATAGCCAATGCTGCAGGCGGTGGTGCACCAGTTGCTGTTGTAGCTGCCCCAGTTGCTGTCGCAGGTGGTGCTTCTGCTGCCGCTGCCCCAGCTGCTGAGGAGAAAAAGAAGGTTTCCCTCTAGTGAATTTGTTGTTCCTTCAATTGTTTTTCAATCCTGCTTTGTGTTAGTTTATGTGTATCTAATATGAATCTGCTTGTTTCTATTCTATAGGAGGAACCGGAAGAAGAGAGTGATGATGATATGGGATTCGGCTTGTTCGATTAGGGACTTTCTCAATATGATTTGGTTAAATTTTGTGGTTCTTTACCTTTAAGTTTACTTTATGGATATTGTAGGTTTTATTTTTGTGCTGGTTAATTTATATTTGTATACGACTTGATTTTGTAGTTTTATGAACTTTGGAATGTGGGTTTATGTCCATTTGAGAATTCGGATGGGAGAAAATGCTTTCTTTATATTCCGTTTCTTCATTTTGTTTTTGTCTTTACCGTTGTCTCTTATTGTCTCACATTGTATGTCTTGATATGGTTGTTGAACCCACATGTGATAGACAATTCTGATGCTAAATTACCACCTTGGCTGGTTGCAAGCGGTATTTGATCGTAGTAGCAAGATGATTTAGTTGCGGATGGATATATTATAAACCAGTATTGATTTCTCAGCATAATTAAATTAAACAGATTACATTAGGTCCTTAATTTGGCTCGATGTACTGCTGAAATTTGCTGGGTAAAATTGATCATTGTCCATTGTCCATTGTTTTGATTTCGTTTTAGTCAAGTTTTGTGGAAGAGTCGGTTTCTTGATTGAAATGAAATTTTGTCGCAAGCGATCGTAGTATTCTTGATTAAGTGCCACTGTTACCGGAAAGGAAATTTAGGCAGCCCGACTTAATGGGAATTTCCCATTTACATCAGACTATGGAAGCGCTTGTTCTTGGGCGTGCCATCCTTGCTTCAAAGTTTGAAAAGAAAAATATTAGGCCAACCACTGCCAAAATCTCGATCGAATATTACACAATCAGTTTAATCTTAAGGCAATATGTCCTTGTTAATGGAGTTGCTGCTGTATTCTGTGTACATATGAAATGGTTAGACATATTTTCTATTACCAGTTCGTCTGCCTTCAATTCAGTAATAACCCCGTGACTTGAGTTAAATGTTTAGACGTCTACAAGGTTTATCCAATTGGTATGACTAGTTTGTAAAAATCAATCAACTTATTATATTATTCTTATTCATATAAGATAATTTGTGTTAGAACATATGTTAATGAATGATCATATTTTATATTTTTGGTTATATTGTCGTGTCTTTTTTGTTAAATAATTTATGGTCTAAAGAGGTTGAATCGATTGGTAACTTGTGTATTTGTAACAAATTATTTTATTTATTAAAGTTGATAAAAAAAATTAACTTAAAATTAACTTTAATTTTTTTAACTAAAAATTAAATAAGTACTATTTACAATAATTATTTTGGTGATAATAAAGTAAATTGAAATATAAATATAAAATATTACAATTTTTTTTAAAAATTTATTTATTTTTGGTGGTAAATAATTTCTTCCATCATATTTTTAGTGTTTGTTTAACTATCATGTATATCATCTGTCATCTTCTTTCTCATCCTTTTTATTTCACAAAAAAGACACAACAATATAACCAGAAATTTAAATATGACCATTCAGTGGTCTAACACATAAGTTGGCATTGATTTAGCCATGTTAGAGCATAAGTCGATAAATATAAATTAGACTGAGGAAGCATAAGAAAATAACAAAAGTTAAGTGTTAATGGCAATCATTTTATCATAAGTTCACGTATAATAAGTTGATTGATTTGTACAAAATAGTCATACCAGTAGCATGACTAGTGCGTGACAAGCAAAATCTAAAAAAATTCCAGTTCTATGTTTTCATCGGCATAAGACATATTTTCTATTACCAGTTCGCCTACCTTTATTGTTTTGGCATGGTTTAGGTTTTATATTTTCCCTTGTCCCTCTTTAATTTCTTTTTGTAGTGACTATTTGAAACTATGACAGTTGAGTAACATGATTCTTGATTTTTTTTAAGTTTGCTCTAAACATTTATGCTTATAACGGAAGAAAATATTTTTTTTTATAATTATATTCATGGGTCTTATAAATAGGGGAATTAGGAAAATATAAATGATTCTTTTAATTAAGGCAATTATAAATATTTATGCAGTAAAACAATGAAAATTTATTTTAGGCTTTTTAGTACTTTAAATTTGGATAATTTTTTTTAGTTCTTAAAAAAATAATTATATTTATTAATCCCTCAAATTTTTGAAAACTTACTTTTAGTTCATCTTTGTTTAATGTGTTAATAGTTTCATAATCTGTAATAATTTTAATTTCTATAATTTATTTTTAATTTTTTTTAAATGATGTATGGGGATTTTAATTTGTTAAAATATTTAACTCGTATGATTTAGTGGTCATTTTTTACACATTTTATTGGTTTTAAAGAAGAAAAATAAAAAGATAGACGCAAAATATTGCAATTTTTTTTACTAATATGGCTGTTTGGCACAAGTTATTTTTAAAGATATTAAATTTTAAAAAATAGTTTTGACAGTAACAAATCAGAATAAATTATGATACCATTAACTTAAAGAATGAGAATGAATAAAATTAGTTTTTAAAAAAATTTTGAGGTACTAAAAAAATAAATTATTTTCTTAAGGACTAAAAAAATAATTACCCAAATTTTTTTTTAAAAAATATTTAAGCCTTTATATTATCTAAAACTTTATATGTATGTTTATGATGATAACATTTACATAATTCAACGGTTGGATTTGTTAGTTTTATAGTGTGTATTTAAAAAGGAGTGAAAATTAAAAAAAATAATTTTTTTGGTGAGTGTAAAAAGAATCATAATTTAGTATAAAAAATAAGTTAATTTAATTAAAAATTTGAATTCAGACAACATTTTTCTAATAAACTCAACTATTCTTATTGAAAAAACCGTCATAATATCTTAAATTATATTAGTTTCAAATGGCAAGAAACTTAATTGTAATTGGTTAAAAAAAACTTATTTGTAATTGTGGAAATAGAGTTAAAATTAAATTTATATACAATTGTAAAAATAAATTAAAAAGTTAAATTTACAATAAAACTGTGTAAACAAAATTTTAGATAAAAAATAAAAAAGGGCCCAACCGGGTTCGAACCGGTGACCTCTTGATCTGCAGTCAAATGCTCTACCACTGAGCTATGGACCCATTTGATAAGGCAAGCATTTTAAGAAAGTAAAAATCTTAATAAGTATTTTGGTCATCTAATATATTATTTAAAATTTAATTTTCTTATTTTAACATCTATTCATTTTTTAAATATGGATTTTATGATGATTTAAAATCTACTCACAAAATATGATTTTTAAGAACTAAATTAAACTAATTTAAAAAATAGATGATTAGATTGAATAAAAAATTAAAAGATGAAATTAAACCTAAATAATAAATTAAATGACCAAAATACTAATTTAATCAAGAAAAAAAATGTAATTTATACCCATCCACAGCTAACTTCGTGTAAATCAATGGCCAAACCAAAGTGTGTGAAATCTAAGTAAAACTAAATCAGTTTGAAGATTACTACTACTATAGTCAGTGTTAGCTTATTATTATTATTTAAAATGATAATTAGAAGGTATAATTTTTTTTACTGGAAAGTAAGTATAATGCAATAAAAAAATAAAAATAATGTAATTTAAATATCTAAAATAGTATAATTTATACAATAATATTTTCTTCACTTTACTTCATCTAGTCCATTTATTTCTCATCCCTCCGTCCAAACAAAGTTTGATAGGATTTTTATTGCAGTTTTTATCTCAATTTTTTTAACAAATTTTATTATTAACAAATTAATTTGGTATATTTTATTCTTTAACTTTTTTTTAAAAAAAAACTTACAAATTTTATCTTCCTTGAGCTGATATGACATGTAAAAATAATTGTACTTTTTATCTTTTGGCTTTTACTTTTTGACATATTTTACTTTTCTTTTGTTTTTTTACAATTTTTATTTTATTTTATTCTCAACTTTTATGTTTATGCCATCGTGTAATATTAACTCGGTAAAATTTATAAGTTTTTTTTGAAAAGTTAGAAGTGAAATGCAACAAATTAAATTGTTGTAGAAGTTTTTCAAAATATTAAATAGTTGAGATAATAAATGTATTAGAGTAACTTTAATGGGGAATCTTGGGGAGGGATATTTAGTTCCCAGATTCATCATTATAGAGGAAATGTAGATCTTCACATGGAGATCGGTTATTTCACAAGATCCCTGAAGATCTACATGGAGTTCAAAAAAATGATTTTTTATGTGATAGGATGAAAAAAAATGAAAAAATAAAATAAAATGAAATTAAAAGTTAAAATTAATTAATTAAAATTAAATATATGTTTTATTAATATTTATATATTTTTTTCATTCTTTATTAATTAAAATTAATTACTTAATTAATTTAATTAAATTTTAAATATTTAAAAGTGGGGTCCATGTAGGACCCATTAAAATTATCTAGATTTCAATCTGGGATCTAACGATAAAGAAAAAAATGTCACACATCTTAAAAGATATTCAATCCTATGTGGCATTATGGGATCTATCAAAAAGTGATCTAAGATCCCAATTTAAAATCTACCACTAAAAATGTTCTTCCGTTTCAATGTAGCTTGCAAAAATTTCCAGAAAGGAACTATGTGTGATGTAAAAATAAATAAATTAACCACTAAGTTTTGTAGGAGCAAGGTGATATAGAATAGAAGTTATGGCCCATTAAATTGGTTGAACAATAATTTGATAAAAGAAGAAAAAATAGCATTTGTAGGAAAAGTTGGTTGTGTATTGGTGGCCTCCCTCTCTGGTCTCTCTGATTGTCGTTTGAAGAGGGAAAGCTTATTTGATTTGATTGATTGTGTTTATAGCAACAATAGCATAGCCCACGACGGTGATTTCCACGTCTCATTCATTCCTTTCCCTCTCTTGTTTCCTCCGCCCCTTCCCATTTTTCTCTTCTCAATAGGAATAACTAACCTCTTTCTTTCTTTCTTTCTCTTCTCATTCACAAATAAATCTCTATGTCTCTCTCCGTACCAAAGTTGGCTCAGCCTCTTCCTCTCCAACATCACAGATCCAATGGCAGCCCCTCCATGTCTTCCCACACATTCACTCCCTTCCTTGGATCCACTCACAAGCTTCGCTTCATTTCCCCCATTAAGCTCAATACTCCTCGCTCTAATTCCACTGTTGTATCTGTCTCCGATCTTGTCAAGAACAACAAGCCCAAATCAACCACCAATTTGGTACCCCTTTTCTTTTCTTTTTCATATCAATGTTTTCCCCTTTCCACAAGTAATTTATTGGGAAGAAGATCTGTTTATTTGTTCAGCATGACATGGGTTTCTGAGGATTAGATAAATAAAAAATTTAACTTTCCTTTTAATTCTACCTACCCAATTAGTTTATGAGTAAATAGTATGTCGGCTCACTCTGTAGAGTGTTTTTACACTATCAACTAATTGGAAATTGCTATGTAGGATAATTTTGTTAATTTTTACAATAATTACCTTAAATGTCATTCCTAGTATGTATGTTCTTTTGATTGATTGACCAATAAATAGATTGTTACACTGACGGTACATAAAACTTAAAGTTTATAAGTAAGCTGCATGATTCAATATTTTATTTCAAATGTGTAGATACTTCACAATTTGATGGTATAGATTTTGTAACAGTTAGGAAAGAAGAGATCTTCTTATGCCATCTGCCCATTTAGCTTCAGATTTGTTGTCTTTTGTAAATAATAAGTGTTTGAGACTATTGTTTATTGTTTGTATCTGTGTGTGCAGCTTATTACGAAAGAGGAAGGCTTGCAGCTCTATGAAGACATGGTATTAGGCAGGTCCTTTGAAGACATGTGTGCCCAGATGTATTATAGAGGCAAAATGTTTGGTTTTGTTCACTTATACAATGGCCAAGAAGCTGTGTCAACTGGGTTCATCAACTTTCTCAAGAAAGAAGACTGTGTAGTGAGTACGTACCGGGACCATGTTCATGCACTGAGTAAGGGGGTCCCTGCACGTGCTGTAATGAGTGAGCTCTTTGGGAAGGCCACAGGATGCTCCCGAGGTCAAGGTGGATCTATGCATATGTTCTCAAAGGAACATAATTTGATTGGTGGGTTTGCTTTCATTGCTGAAGGAATCCCTGTGGCCACTGGGGCAGCATTTTCCAGCAAGTATAGAAGGGAGGTGTTGAAAGAGGCAGATTGTGATCATGTGACATTGGCATTTTTTGGAGATGGAACATGTAACAATGGACAGTTCTTTGAATGCCTAAACATGGCAGCTTTATGGAAATTGCCAATTGTGTTTGTGGTGGAAAACAATCTGTGGGCTATTGGGATGTCACATCTCAGGGCAACTTCAGATCCTCAGATATGGAAGAAAGGTCCGGCATTTGGAATGCCTGGGGTTCATGTTGATGGTATGGATGTTTTGAAGGTCCGAGAGGTGGCAAAGGAGGCTATCGAAAGGGCCAGACGAGGAGAAGGACCAACTTTAGTAGAATGCGAGACCTATAGATTTAGAGGACATTCATTGGCTGATCCTGATGAGCTTCGTGACCCTGGTGAGCGTTTACATTATGTTTTCTTTACACGGGGATCATTTTTTTTTTAATTACTTAGCATTTTTCTTTTGTACATAGTATTTAATACCATTTTTTTTCTTCTGTAAAATTTCAGCATACATTTTACATGTTATATAGCAGCAAGTTATACCAAATATTTGACCTCAAAAGATTGAATTTCATGACAAATTTGTTTGACAGTAATCATCATTGCTGCAAACATTTAAATAATTCAAGCTACATATTGTCTGTTATAAGAAAGACTCCAAAGCATGCATATGATAATGTATTAGTCAAATTCCTGTAGAAATTCCTCTAGAAATTATCATCCGAATTTATGTTAGGTTGATCACTCAATTCTTCATCCAAATATGTAGAATTAGGCATCCTTGAAGTTGTTGTTCCTTTGCATTTCTGATGGTGTCTTCAGTGGCACTATTCACAATCCTTATACATTAATTCTGCTATATGGTTTCCTGTGCATTAACTTTGTAGTTAATCTTGGGAGCACTTTTCTCTGGATGTTAGTAGCAATGTTGTGGATGGTAAGAGTAAGATCATGGATTTGGATCATTGACTAGCTTGCATGTTGAAGGAATTGAACTTGTAGTGGTGCAATCTAAACCTGTTAATGGTGTAACGATGCAACACTTAATAGTTTGGTAATGTAAATATGTATAACTGCATTATAAGCTTCAAGATCATGCCAACATGATAGAGACATCAAACTTTAATCAGTAAGTGAAGATTTCTCTAACCTAAATTACATTTTTTAAGCTCAAGCTATTATCCTCAACTTTGGAATGATTGAAGAAAAAAATGGTTGAGTTGGTTCAGTATGAGACGTGTTCATCCCTTAGCTACACTATACTACACTTTCTTGATTTGTTTTTCTGAAAAGTATCTTTTCTAAGCATTTTGACGGCAAGTGCAAAACATCACGGGGCCTGATATGAGGATAAAAGCCAATGGTTTGATTATCATTTACAAACAATATTCATAAACTGAAGTTTTGAATGCTTTTCATTTTTCTGATAGTTTGATATCAGATGTTTTACAAGGATATATTTTTGCCTATCAATGTGATAAAAAATGTGAAAGTCACCTTAAGTACTTTCACCATGTTGATCTAATTCAAATTTCCCTGCAAAGATTTTAGTTGCTTAATATGTAGGCTGATAAATCTAGCTAGGTTGTTCACCCTTTTAAAATGTCGTGCTAAATCTATAACTCTTCATTTTCTATGCATATTTAGCTATGTTATTCTTACATCAATAGTATTATGATTTCCCCAACTATTTTACTAATTTCAACTAGTCAGGATATTCGTGCCATGATCAAATGAGTCACATCTAGCCATAGTTTTCTATACATCTTTTATTTGTTTAAACCAAGTTCATTATATATTAATAATTATTCACCATCATCTGCTTGTGCTTTCACAGCTGAGAAGGCACATTATGCCGGTAGGGATCCCATCTCTGCACTGAAGAATTACATGATTGAGAGCAACTTAGCCAGTGAACAAGAGTTGAAGACCATAGATAAGAAGATAGAGGAGGTTGTTGAGGATGCTGTTGAGTTTGCGGATGAGAGCCCTCATCCACCCCGCAGCCAGCTTCTAGAGAATGTCTTTGCTGATCCAAAAGGTTTTGGAATTGGACCTGACGGCAAGTACAGATGTGAGGACCCAAAATTCACCGAAGGCACGGCGCATGTCTAATGCTTTTTAAGTCTGACATCTAGCATCTATCTGCTTGGAGTTTTCAGTTTTAGATTCATGTTCTTTTTCATATGCTTACTAGAGATCAAACTTTACAGACAAAATGCCCTTCATAAAATATAAGGAGGATTTATTCTTTAGGCTGAGTTTTGTTTTTCTCCTATTATATTTATTATTATTCATGGAACTAGTGTCAACAATGACAATTCCCAATCCTTCCTTTTACTTGTCAGTTGTTGCAAATATGACAATCATCTATGCTTCTAGTGTACTTCTCTAGTCTAACTTTTGAGATGATTTTGACCTTTCTACATTGTAAAGCCTGAATTCTAACACCACAGCATGCCCTCTTGGTAAGCCAATAGTAAGGGCGCTTCTAGTGTACTTCTTCACCGTGTTTCGTATGATTGAGACAGTAGATTTGCTCAGAATATTGTAGAAATCCATGAGGCATGATGATAGGAATGGGCCTAGAGATGTCCAAATAGGTAGTTTAAATCTAGGTATTATCCTTTTTATATTATTCAGTTTTATTTTATATTTCCTACTGAGGGCGAGTCCTAACATGATAAAGTTGTACCTTAATGACTTGTTGGTCATAAGTTTGAATCCAAAAAGAGTCTTTTTACATATGTAAGAATAAGATTGAGTATAATATTTTCCCCTTTTACCTTTGGGAGGAACTCATGCTGGTCTGTATCATAGTGGCAGTGTTTAATTTTGATATCCACAGTTCGACACGGGTTTCTAACATGTTTTGCAGCATGCCTGATGTGCTTGCAAAAGTTATCATGCAAAGTGGCGTCAATATACAATTGATGCTTTGGACTTAGCCAGCATTATTGTTTAAATAAGAATTAGTTATCCAAATAACAACTTTCGTATATTCTACAGCGAAATGCACGATAAATGAGTTGGAAGTAAACGAGCTATGAGCGAACTTTACCAAACAAACATTAATCTCTAAAAAATGATTTACAAAATAAAAATACAAAAATTAGGAAGTGGCTAATGAAGAAAAAAGACCGTTGCACACATGATGCTCTTTATATAAGCGTGCTATCTTGGCCTCTAGGGTGGCAAATTTGAATAATACACTAGCTTATTCTTTTGTTTATGCAAATCCCATAATGGAACTGTATGTTAACTTCCCAAACACCAAAAAGGCAAAAATAGTAAAAATGAAAATGTAATACTTATCAGACAAAATTAAAAAAAAAAAAAAGTAGAAGAAAAAAAAGAATGTGAAGAGACCATATAAACGGATATTACAACTTCAGAGCAACTATTGCTTCTGATTTAAAATCAACTCGCAGACCCAATACACGCCTAACCTCTGCTGGAGTTAGTCTCCAGGTCATAGGTCCAGAGTTCTCACCCCAGAAATCTAGAATCTCAGAAACCTTTTCTAAATTTAGAATTGTTGCCATTTGAGTAAGACGTGCAAACTTGTCTCTAACAGTTCTCTGTGTCATGACACTGAAATGGCTTACCAAAGCTCTAGCATCTCTGTCAAGCTGAAGACCACCTAGCTGACTAAATCTTTTCTGCATCATAATGACTTCTAGCCTTTTCACAATGAAGTCAATAATCAAATGAACAAACGTGTCATAATTGTTAGTAGTCATTAGTGGCTGCAGCCATGCCACATTTGACTCAACGGCATGGAGAAGTCTCTGAACCCATGGGTCATTCACCTCATTATCTGCATACTCAGCCTCTGAAAGCTCATAGCTGATTGTTCCTACACTGTCTAATAACGGTCTTATGCGAGGTGTAATGGTTGCCACAAGTTGTTCTATGCCAGCATTCAAAGCTTGCTTGAAAGCATTGCTACTATCTGCCAACTCAGTCAAACAAGATTTTACCTTTTCTCGATCAGCTGGTGCAGGAAATACCTGCATAAGGTAATTCAGTCAGTTAAATCTGCAATTTTAAAATGATATATATTATTATATAGGCAAGGCAAAGTGCCATAAATAAAAATATGAGCTATAGTTTATGTTCCACAGAGGACAAACCGACAAAGAGCTATAAAAATTGAAAAATAATTCTTCCAAAAAAAAAAAAGAAATCTGTAACTTTATTCCAGCTACATTCTTACATTTAAAAGTGAAGGGGGAGCAGTTAATGAAGCTAAAGACAAACATGCCACATTTAATTAGCAAACTTGCGCCTCTGAATAAACATCCAGTGTAAAATGGAAAAAATCCTTCCCAATCACATCAAGACTTTAATATTTTACCAATATCTATCAGTACAAAAGAAACACAGTTCTTTACTATATGGATACATAGAACTATAGATTTCATAATGAGATGAATCAGTTCCTTCTGGGGTCATAAGAATCAGGGCATTAAGCATGTAGGTACATAGTTCATGAAGTGAAATCAATTCATCAGCATTATAATTTTTTAATTTCTAAACAATACTTCGAATGCATTCCTCGAATGAATCAATCATCTCCATTTTTATGTTAACAAAATAATAGCTACAAATTTGACCATGTATTCATCACAACGATAAGGGGAATTTCATCAATACTTCGATCATTAAGCACGTAAGTCCATAGTTCATACAGTGAAATCATCAATACTACAATTTTTTAATTTCTATACCAAACTTCAAGCACATCCCTTTATCAAACATCTCCATATTTATGTCAACCAAAGGATTGCTACAAATTTGACCATGTATTCATCCAGCATTCAGGGGAATTAGATCATTACTTAGAGCATTCAAAACTACATCCTGCACAAATTAAACAACACAAACTCTACCCACATGCTTATGCCAAAAACAATTGCTCTATCGATTTTCATTATGATTCTCCATAAAAATCAAAATTCTCTTATGAGATTATGATTAATCCATAGACTAGCAATCTCAAATTACCTTCTAATGGGACCCCAGGCACACCATGCATGGGGCAGCGATGTGCCAACCATACTTACTGCTACAATTATTTTCATAATTCAAAATTTAATGAATTTCATCAGTCAGTATAACTGTAAGGTACAAAAAAAATATACCACTCACCTCAGCACACTGTTCTTCAATTTCATGTTTTAGCTTCAGAACATATTCACTGCTAACATCCATATTATTCAAAGCTGTTGCAATTTCTGTCCCCGTTTTTTGCACGCCAACACCACCAAAGAACAATTTTGCACCAAGGTTTGGCTCTCTAGTTTTGTGCTGCAATGCTTCATGATATTCATTACCGAGCAAACTACTAGCACCACTCAAAACTGCGACAACAGAACTGATATTGGAAGTGCATATTGCCCTCCGCAGGCAACTCTGCAATACATAAAACACATCATCCACCATAGAAGTGGTAAGGCAGTCAGGCACATGTTCATTGATCTTTATCGCCTTCCTAACATTCTCCACCATGAAAAATCCCTCCAAAATGACGTAAAAGCCGGTTAAATCCTGCGCCACCTTGTTGAAACTGCCACTTCGGAAAGCCTTGGTGGCGCGAGGAAGCAATTCGGGTTCAACAGAAGTAAGTGCTTTGATCTTGGAAATCATGAACTCAGTGTAATCCTCACCAAGCTGCATAAGGGAGAGAATCTCTTCCAAATACAACTCAACCTCCCGTGGGTCAGGACCCTCAGGACCTCCTCCAACAGCAAGCAAATTGGTGTTGTGTGCATTTATCTCAGAGGTCAACTTAGCCAACTGCCTATACTCCATATACTTGTTCAAAATCACTGAACCGCGAGAATCACATTCCTCCTGAAGCTCACAGATGGCATACACAATACCATCCTCCCCACAAAGACCACTCAAGATCTCACTATTCTCCTCAATCGCCAACACAATGTCCTTAAACAAATTGGTCAAGCACCCAACAAAATTCACATTCTGCTGATCCATCATCTCTACCAACTGCTCAAACTCCATTCTCGACCTCATTGCAATCACCTTCTTCAAGTACCCAACATACACCTGCAAACCCTCCTCCTCCACACCCAGTGGGGTGAAGAGTCGAATGAACCTGAAGAATGATGGATCCAGGTTGAGCATTGTGGCACAAGCTTTTCTAACTCTTAAATATATATCAAGTTTAATACATATGCACTTTCAGTTTGTAAATTTTTTTTTACATTGTCATCCAATGAGTAAAATCAAGGTATGTATAATGACTATTAAAGTAGCTAGCTAATGTAAAAGTCAACAAACTCATCATAGATAACAATTTATTGCAAGAATGCTCTACCCTCATAGTGCATATACTATTTACTCTTATAGAACCATGAGTGAACCTGAGAATGGCGGGGTGGTCGCGCTGATCGACGGCAGCGGAGAGCTTCTTCCTTACAATTCCTTCCAACTGCTTCTTGGCAGCCAACAAGCGATCCCTCTGAAGCTGATCGGAGCCGGAATCCTTGTACTGGGCGTCGATCTGGAGGAAGGTCTGGACGTAGCGGGCGGCGGACTCGTAGTCCTCGGCCTCGAGGGCGTGGTGGACGCCTTCGAGGGAGTTGGCGCGTTCCACGATGGCGTCGATGCGGAGGAGCGTGTTGCGGACGCGCGACTGGGCTTGATCGAGCTCGCGGACCTTGCGGCTGACCTGGTCGGCGAGGTCGGAGGTGGAGGCGACGTTGGAGAGCATGTAGTCGGCGTCGGAGTTGACGATGTCGAGGACGTCGGAGGAGCGCTGGAGCTGGAGGAGGTGGCGGTCGAGGTCGGTGCGCTGCGACAGAAGCTCGTCGAGTTCAACGTCCACCGCTCTCTGGTGAGCGATGCATTCGTGAAGGAGGCGCGTCACGGCGCCAACGTCGGTGAGGGAACGAACGTATTCGACGGCTTCCGCAGTGCCGAAGTCGATTGAGCCACAGACGTTGCTCCCGTTTTCTTCGTCCGCTACATTTCCGTTGGCCTCTGGAGTAGCCCCCATCATCAATCGCGGAAGCTACAATCACATTCAGATTCAGATCAGATCTGAAACAAAAACTACAAAGGGACGAACGTTTTTATTTGATTGTGAATTACACTCTATAACTAATGATTAATAGGAGCATTTTATTTCATTCCCAAAGTACACGGTAAAAAAATAAAATAGACGCTTTGGAGTAAAATTTTCTCACGTTATATTCATTGGTCAGTCCTTCTATTTTCTTTGTTCATATTTTTTACCAAAGCTTGGCCATGGTTTACTTTGGATCACCATTCACCAAAGCTTTCAAACAGGCGTTTCCCCCCCTCATTTTTCTTTATTTTAGAAACTACTTTCTAAAATAGTGAAATAATGACGAACCGTTAATCTCATTCAGAAGAGGTGGTGCTTAAAATCCTCGCTATCTTAGCTACTTCTGCTTCAGATGGAGAAGATAAGAGGAGATGGTCGGAAAGTAGGATGGGGGATTTCTCGGTGGCAGGGGGAGGATCAGTGGGGGAGGATTCAGAGAATGAGGTGTTTCATCTGGCAGTTGTTTCTCCTAGATTTGTTTCTGTCTAGTTCTTTTCTTTGGGCTTAGGCCCCGCCCAGTATAAAAAAAGAAAAATAAAATAATGAAAAACATCTCCTATTCTTGTTACAAGTTATTATTATTATTTATTTATCTTTATATTTTCACTTGACTTCATCTTAAAAATAATGTGTTACAACTTACATGTATACTTATACAAGAATATGTAAAAAAAGTATTTTTAATTATGAGTTTTTTATAAATTAAATAATTAATAGATGAAATATATTAATATCTTAAGTTCTTAAAGAATTGAATTTTTTTGTATAAAAAAACATTCTAAATATACTATTTTGTTCTTTATATGCACAGTCAATTAAAATTAGACTAATGAATATATTAACGAAGAGAGAGAATAAAAGTTTCGAACTAATAAAAAATAAAAAATAATTAAGAGCACGTCTTATTAATGTTAAGAATAATTAAAATAAAATATATTAATTTAGAACAAAATCAACATTACTGCGTATAAATGAACTAAATTCTTAGTTCTTATAAAAACGACAGTCAGTATTATTTTATTTCATTCCACCTTATACTGTATTTGAAGAAAAGAAAGATAAAGTGGAATTTCTGATTTGCGTTGAATGGATAGATTCAGTTGTAACTTGTAACTAGCCCATTACTCTGAGTCTCAACTCTACTCGTTACTTTAAGGGGAAACATGGCATTGGCAGCTAATGCTACTCCCTCTCTCGCCTTTGCTTCCTCCTTACTGAACCACAATCCCCAATTTGGAGCTGCTCCGAAACGATTCGTTTCCTCTTCTTCTTCTTTGTGCCTTGTCGCGGGGCTCAGCTCCAAGGCTAGGGCCTTCAGTTTCACTGCCTCGGCGGCGGCGCTTGACGGAGAAGAACACGCTGATGAAGAAACGTGGAAGCGAGCAAGACCAACCGAAGTGTACGTCTGCAACCTTCCAAGAAGCTGTGACACGGAGCAACTACTTCAGATGTTCAACCCTCACGGAACCGTTCTCTCTGCCCAGGTTTCTTGCTTATTTAACATCCTACTATCTTCTGTTGTCTTGTTCTTGTGTTTATGCCGCGTGATTGCTCTTTTGCAGGTTTGCCGGAGTGCGGAAACTGGTGAAAGTAGAGGGAGTGCTTATGTCACAATGGCATCTATTAACTCAGCAAGAAAAGCAATTGCGGCATTGGATGCATCGGTTAGTCACTCCCACTCCCTGCATCTATTTCGTTCATATCTTCTGGCTGCTGTTTTATCTGAAATTTCGGTTTTTTACAACTCAAGGATGTTGGTGGGCGTGAAGTGCGGGTTAGATTTTCAGCTGAGATGAATCCCAAGAGAAGGAATCTTGAAACAATGAACTCATCACCCAAGAGAGTTATATACTATGAAGGTCCTCATAAGTTGTATGTTGGCAATCTTTCCAGGAGTGCGGGGCCTCAAGACTTGAAACAACTTTTTGGTAGATTCGGTAATGTAGCTAGTGTAAGGGTGTTGCAAGATTTGAGGAAAGGGAATAGCAGGGTCTATGCGTTTGTCTCTTATCATTCAGAGTCAGAACGTGATGCAGCAATGTCGCTCAATGGAACAGTATAATCTGCCTCTGCCATTTTCCATTTTTCTGCTTCTTATTTCTTTTGCTTGAGTTTTGTCTGATACCTGGTCTGGTCTGCTCTTTCTTGCAGGAATTTTTTGGTCGTGTGCTAGTGATTAGAGAGGGTGTAGAGAGAGAGGACTGAGACCTAACTGGATATTCAGAATGTCCATAGAGATTGTTGCAATTTTGATTGTTTTGGGAGGATGCTCTCTGTTCTGGCTTTTGGGGAGCTTATAAGCTCCTTTGACCAAACTGAGTTTGACGCAAGAACATTCCTGAACTAGAAAATGTCAGCAAGCAGAGTTGACCTACTGCGAAAAGTCCATTAAAATTGCAATCGGCAATGTCTCTGTGTATTTGAAATTTGAAACATGCTTTTCTGAGTGACAAAGTATTCAACTTAAGGTCAAGAACAAAGAATGTCAGGCCTGATAAGGAACTTTTCTTCCATTGTTTTTACATATCTATAAATATTTAAATCTGCAGTTGAAAGGAAAAAAGTAATATGAGAAAGATTCATGAGCCAACTTTTTACCACTGTTGTTAAGTTTTCAAACTAATTCATTGTCTTATGTTGTTTTTGACAGCGTGGCTTGGAGAACCTGCCTTTTTTTTTTTTTTCAATTACCAGTACTGCATGTCTGCATGTTTTTCTGACTCTAATCTTCAGTAAGATAATTTAGGGTTGTCTTTTTATAATTATGTAAAATTAACTTCGAACTATTGTACTTACAAATTACGAATTAGTCAATCACAATTTTTTTTATTATAACGTCTGATATAATAAGGAATTGATTATTAAAATTTGCAAACAGGTTGCTGCCAACTTCATACCTCATCTTAGATCATTCCAAGTCCTTATTTTCTATAAAAGAAAAAGCAAGTCCTTATACTGTTCTTAAGGATTGCAATGCTTCACATGTTGCTGATATGGATCGTGATCCAAAAAAGAATTCGTAAACATTGAACAAGGAAGGTTTGATGATTGTTTTGGAGTCCCTATTTCTATTTTCATGGAGTAATGGTGCTATATAAACCAAACTGCAATTTATTAAAGAAAAAAATGAGCTACTATAAACTGCAACTACATTATTCAACCAATATACTAAAACCCCTACCAATACCACTAGCATCCATGACTTATCAGCTCCACCATAACCCACTTTGCCAAGTAAAAAACATTGCAAGGACTTTTACAACATATGAAGGTGCAGCCTAATTTGCAAATGGGCATAAAGGCAGTATTCAAAGAAGAAAGAATGTCATGAAGCAAGCTCAAACAACTTCCAATCTGGCTCTGCTTGCCATAGTCCTCCTCCACACACGACAGACATACCAGACTAAAGCGTTAGCATTCACAACCAAACCAATCCAGTATGTCTTCACTGCCTCAAACCGCCTGCATGCCACGGCCACTAACTTTATATCCCTTCAAACCCTCCTAAATCAAGGATTCCATCTGGCCAGCCTCAGAGTCAATGGAGGAACAAGGGAGCACTGGTCACAACAAAATAATTATAATACAATCAGGGTCCTCTGATTAACAACTATTATCCTCTGCATTCCATCAGGCTGCATAGTTATGAATTATGATTGACATGCAACACCGTTAGTGAAAACCTTGATTACTAGAGAAAAGTGAGTTAGATTCTAGTGCAAATGGTTAACATGCAATTCTATGTAGGCTACACAGCTTGGAAAGTAACTAACATACCTCACAGATCCAACATGGATGACAACAGGACGCTAGTAATTCCTACAGAAGTTTTAGCATGCTCTTGACCTGGCTCGTATCTTCCCAATCAAGTAGTTCTCCAAACCAATGCCAGCATCCACAATTCTAGTATGCCCTTTTATTTCAATCTTGAGAACTTCCTCCAAAGCACCACTGATTTTCCCCTCATCATCCACTTCACATATTACAGGCATTCTGATCATCCAAGTATCCACATGAGGAGCCTCCCCATGCTCTAGTAGCTTGGTGAGAACTCCACAAGCATCCTCTACCCTACCAACATTACAAAACCCCTTCACCAAGGCATGAACAACAGAAAAATGAGGAGAAAAATCTTTGGACAGCATTTCCTCCACATACTTACTAGCCTCATCAAGCTTTCCCATGTCACACAAACCACTCACCAAAGTACGATAAGACACGAGATTAGGAAAACACCCATTGGCCCGCATGTCAGAAACAACCTTGCAAGCATCATGAGTACGCCCTTCTCTACAGAAGCCCAATATAACGGTATTATAATGAACAATATCAGGATTGCACCCTTTGACCTTCATCCTACAAAGAAGCTTGTAAGCTTCCCTGAGCTTCTTCTTCCTACACAAACTATTCAACAAAGTGGTGTAAGTCAAAGAATCCGGAACAAACCCCTTGTTCAACATATCCTCCAAAAGATCAATAGCTCCATTCACCTGACTCTTGCTACACAATGTCTGCATCAAAATCCGGTAAGACTCTATATCCGGAACAACATCTCGTTTAAACATTTTGTTGAACAGAGAGTAGGCAATGCTAATGTCCCCGTTGAGACAGAAGGCGCGCATGAGAATGTTGTAGGACTTGGTGTCGGGCTCCACGCCGTACCTGTGAGAATCCTTGAAGAGATCGAACGCGGGACGAATGTAGTTGCGGTGGGAGACGAGAACCTCGAGAATGCGGTTAAGGTGTCTGGGGGAGAGGCTTGCAATTGAAGTGGAGAATGGTGTAGAAGGTTTTGAGGGCTTTGTGGGGCAAATCGGCTTCGGCGTAGACTTTGATTAGGTAAGTGAAGAGGGTGGGAGTGATGGGGTGAAAATCGGATTTGAGGCGACGGAGGAGACCGTCGAGGAAAGTGAAGTGTTTGGAGCGACCCAACTTGAGAAGGAGGATGAGGTAGGTGGAGTAAGTGTGGCGGAAGTTGGGTTGGGGATAGGCTAAGTCGAAGATTTCTTTGGCCAGAAGAGGGTCTGATTGGGAAGCTATTAGCTTCTGGACTTGAATTGGTGACCCGAATGGGATGTTCCCGCTGTTGCTGTTGCTGATGGAAGAAAAGTAAGGATACGGGAAGGCAAGTGGATTCCAACTTTACATGATGGTTTGTTGCAAATTGCAAAATGATGTTAATGAAGGGATGATGAGATCTAACCTCATGGATAGTCAAATAGGTGGGTGGAATAGAAGGATTCTTTCTATCTGTTCAAATTAGGAGGCTAAATTTTTTTCTAGAAGTTCCAATTAAAAGGCAATGGGTAGAAGATACTCTCATTTGGAAGTTGATTAAAATTGGGTTTAAGTATAACTTAGCATTGGAGAAAAGAAATACCACTTGGCAGTTTCATCAAGTGAAAGTATCAGCTCAATAGGCCATCAAGACCATCCCACGATAGAGCTAGTATGCCAGGCTGCAAAGATATGCTCCTAACAAGGTGCAATATGATACGAAGAGGTATTGACTTGGACACACACTATATATGTCCATGTTGTGGAGAAGAAGAAGAAATAGTGCTTCATGCACTCCCGTAAAAAAAATAAAAATTGTCTGGTTTGCCTCTCATTATAGTATTCACATAATCAAGCATTCATGAGCATGACATCTGAGCTTTCCATAGGCGATATGACATCATAGGAATCAACATGCAATTCCTTCATAAAACAAACGTTTTTTCTGTCTTCGATAAGAAGAATCTGATACGAGTTTTCTTTAAATTACGAATGATATAAACTTCATACTTGGCGTCCGCCTGAAGTAAGCAAAGTTAAAGCATACTTGGATGTAGCAATAAACTCCAAAAAACAGTATTGGGTTTGGCTTAATCCTTTGAGGCCATGGTAGGACTAGGAAAAGTGTTGCTTATTCATGTCTCACTCAAACCAAATGTTTGCATTGGCTTGAGGATAAAAAAATAGTACGTTGTAAAATATTAACCATCAATCATGATAAATGCACCAACTATTTATGTAATAATAGTGGGGAGTACGTATTGTTCTCACCGAGATTATCACAAGTACCCATTAATATCACATAAAATTATTCCAGTAAAAAATCAAATAAAATTATTTAAGCAAATTAAAAAAAAAATCAAAATAATCTTAATCGCAAGTGAATCATAGAGAAGAAAAACAATAACAGAGAAATGATTAAGGTATGAAACCTATACTAAAGCCAAATATTTTTTCATTAGGTTTGACAAAGGTCTGACAGGGATATAAAAGTAGTAGTAAAAAATCAACCACATACTACGACAAGTGTATCTAGTCATGTTAAATTGATAATAGTGGAGAGTAAAGTATTGTTCCATGAAAATTTGTTACAAGAACAAATTAATACCATATTGGATTTTTGAAGCAAATTAAAAAAATGATTAAAAGTATCCAAATCACATAAAACGAAATAATTAATCATCTTTAAAGGACTGGGGTAGGAATTCCCTTTTCCTCTTCACCACATGCAACAACTCAATCTATTAAAATCCAATTCTTGTGTTTATAATTTGAATTTTTTAAATTTAAATTAAGCCTAATTTCTTAGGCCAAAATTTCTTTTTCCAAATTAATTAGTGTATCTAATTCCTTAATTAATATATCTATCCTAGTTAAGTGATGGAACAAACATTCCAAAGAATTCATAGATTTAATGTTCTATTTCTACATACACTCAAACAGTCAACCCCATGAAAAATTATCCTAATTTTATCCTACGCCCAATTTGTCAATTGACGCACAATACAGACCAAAAATTGATTCTACAATCTAAATAACACAAAAATATATAAATACACTAACGCAAAACTTAACACACAAAGATATAGATTGACTTAATAAAGATTAAATTTTATTAAAATAAAAACCACGTGTACAAAACTACCTAGAGATCTAAGTCAGATTCATCAACTTTAGCCTAAAGAACTTTAGACACAGATTAGGAAACAATAAAACAAGAAAAATAAAGTTGAGGATGAAATTATGGATTAATTGGTTGTATCTGTTTCTTTCAAGTCTGAAGCCTTCTGACTTCCAAATTGCAGCGAAAGAATCTTTCATTAGATTATGCATGAATAAACTTCTTTGTGAATATTTATTGAATAAAAAACATTATAAAATAAACTTCTTTTATATTAAAATTAATTTATACATAAGTTAAATTTAGCTTTTAAAAAATAATATAAAAGAACTTTTATAAATTAACTTATACATAAATTAAATTAAATTTATATTAATATTTTAAGAAAGAGAGATATGATTTTCGTAAGAGTTTAATAATGATACATTAACATTGTAAAATAACATTATTATTTAATTATAAATTATTATTATATGAATTTTAAAACAAATTGTTAAAGTCAATAAATTTATTATAAATAATATTTTGTGATTAAATGATAATGTAAGAAAATATAGTCTTTTTTCGTTTTTTCTTTAACTAATATTGATATTTTTATTTGAACTTAAATTGATATATAAATAATATAGCTCAACATTGAAATCTATTTCTAAATGTGCAACTGTAAAATTGTACAAACTTCGCTCATTCTTCCTTCCATTTGCTCACTTCGTGTGAAATGAAAACTACACGATATGTAGAGAAATTATTCTCACTAAGAAAGCACGTGCAACTTACAAGTAAGCCCCGCAATTTCTAGAGTATTTTCATCAATGAATGGGACACGTCGAATGGGCACAACAACGGTGACACTTTTTACCAAAATTTCTTAACCAGTTACAGTTTTTAAAATCAGTTCTTATAATTAAAAGAGAATTATCAAATAACACACTCATGGGAATACATCTTTTTAAATTGGTTGAGATTTATTAAAAATTATAAAATTTTATGAATTTTTTATTTTATTTAATGACTCTTTAATATGATTTTATAATTTTAATAAATTTTAATTAATAAAAAATGAAATAATAAAGTACTTAAATAAAATTAACTCAAACACTTTTTTTAACATGGAATATAAAGTAGAACAAAAACAAAAATAATTTTTTTGTCATTATGATATCAATGTAAAGTACTTATTAGTTTTATTGATGATCAATGTTTCAAAAAAATCTAATTGACATCTTTAGTTAGGATATCTCTTTTATCAATCACATTTTTTTTATCTATCAAACTCAAATCAAATAACTTACAAAAAACCAAATTTAATCGGTACCAACAAAATGCTCTTAATAGACTCTTTTGTACAAAGTCTATCAAATAACGATGGTTAATATCTCACAAAACATGTTGTACAGCTCTTCCGCTTTTTGGGACTGGAGAGAGCACACCTTAATAAACTGTTTTGGATAAAGTCTAACAAATAACATGGTTAATATCTGACAAAACATGTGGAACAACTCTTCCCAAGCTTTTTGGGAGTGGAGAGAAAGCACACCTTGTCCATTGTCCAAGATGGAATAAGTTTTTGGATACTCGCGAGTAAGACTAAATTTGTCATCATCTTTTATATTTTAAATTTAAGTAAATTACACACACTGATTAAATCATTATATTTTCTTTGTGAATTCTAGCCGTGTCCGCTCAACATGTTTTGATGTCTTTGAACTGAACGTGATTAGTTCATTCCAAGATTTTATAAGTAAATAAGTACAAAATCAAGTAAGTAATAACATTAATAAAATTCACTTTAGAATACATAAATACGAAAGATCTTAAAACATTTCATATAATTAAAGTAGATTAAGAAATTTAAGCATTTTATGTTATATCCAACTGTTTTTTTTTTCTTACCAAACAATATGTCTCATTGAAGAAACCATAGCGGGACCACTAATGAGAATTTGGCAGGAAACGATTTGCTCATTTGTTTGTCAAGTGAGTCAATTTCAACACAAACAGTCAAATACAAGGTGCACAAGGGATACGTACATTCGGGTTTTTTCCCCATCTACACCACTTTGAACCAAAAAATGCCCAATCTACACCACTTTTGATTTTATTTTCCGGAATGCACTAATTTCTTGTTGCTGTGAGAAGTTGGGAAGTGGGAACCCGACTTCTCAACAGCTTTTTACTTTTCTTTTTTTTAAGTTTATATTATAAAAGAAAAATTTTTAAAATTATTTGTTGAGATTGTGGGAAGTTGGGAATTCACAACCCAACTTCCGTACAGTTTAATTTTTTTTAATTATATTTTTTTAAAAGAATATTTATAATTTTTTTAAAAAATTACAAATATATTTCATTAGTTTAATAATTATTAGTTGTATTAAATTTAATAAATATTTATGTTAAAATATAAAAAAAAGATAATGTGATTAAAAAATAAGTTGATTAAAAAATAAAGTGAATATATAATTATCATATCTCAGTTATATTATACGCTGAAAGTAAAACATTTAAACAACCAAAAGTATTAACAATTACATATATAAACATAATCGTGGAAACCTAATAAAATAATAGAACGTACAAACAATAGCAATTAGGGAGACAAACACAACAAACAAAATTTTAAAAAATGAAAATAACAAAACATATTAACAATAACAATTGAAACATGAAAATGAGGAAACTAATCATAATTTGACAGATGTTGTGCAACGGATATGTCTTCTTCCAGTAATTGGATTATTGATTTGTTAAAAATAGCTAAAATTTCTATTGGACAAAAACGTTTTTAGTAAGTAGATTCTGTTAACACCTTTAATAGGTTTTCATCGTTTTTCAGTTGTATTATTTCATATTCGATTAATTTTTCTGAATATTTTGAATGGTCTGGTTTTTGGAAGAACAATTATCTGACCACCTATGATTCGTGAATTCCATAAGGGGGAACCCCTAGGGGCGCAACTTGCTTGATTTTCTTGAGTGTTTCGATGTTGCATCGGGAAGGAATTTGAAATCTTATTGGATTTGTTCCAATAAAGGAGTAACCCAAAAAATTGCCTTGTCTTGATATCTTCCATTTTCCGTTGTAATACAACATTACATTATGAGTAAGAGTGATGGTGGATCGAAGTAGATTGAGTATACCATCGGGTGTTCTATTGATGATACATAAT
This sequence comes from Glycine latifolia, assembly GCA_013407115.1. NCBI lineage: Eukaryota > Viridiplantae > Streptophyta > Magnoliopsida > Fabales > Fabaceae > Glycine > Glycine latifolia. Next base: position 30,525,254 of record CM023959.1, on the reverse strand, counting down.
AATTCTATAGGACTAACACACGTGTGTTTTTTATGACACATTAACATTGTGCAAACATCATCATCATTTTTCAGTTGCAGAGAATGAAAAAAATATTGTTGACCTGCATCGATGAATGGTTGTCAATAATAGATTTCATGCACAGATTGATCATTGGTTAGCTGAAGGGTGTTGTACATTCTATTCTTTAGTGTTTGGAAAGAACACTCAGTAGAAACTCGCATTAGAAACTCACAATTATGTTTATCTATGTAATTGTTAATATTTTTTGTTATTTAAATGTTTTAATTTCAGCTTATAATATAACTGAGATATAATAATTATATATCCGCTTTATTTTTTAATCAACTTATTTTTTAATCACGTTGTCTTTTTTTATTTTAACATAAATATTTATTAAATTTAATACAACTAATAATTATTAAACCAACAAAATATATTTGTAATTTTTTTTTTAAAATTACAAATATTCTTTTAAAAAAATATAATTAAAAAAAAATTAAACTGTACAAAAGTCGGGTTTTAAATTCCCAACTTCCCACAATCTCAACAAATAATTTTTAAAATTTTTCTTTTATAATATAAACTTAAAAAAATAAAAAAAGTAAAAAGCTGTTGAGAAGTCGGGTTCCCACTTCCCAACTTCTCACAGCAACAAAAAACTAGTGCATTCCGGGAAATAAAATCAAAAGCGGTGTAGATTGGGCATTTTTTGGTTCAAAGTGGTGTAGATGGGAAAAAAACCCGTACATTCAGTTAGTAGTTGCGGGAAAAATAAAAATGCTCAAAAAAGAAAACAAATGGTGGCACTAGCAGAGACAAATGTAAAAGCAAGAGAGAAATAATCGAGCATAATTGTAGAAAAAGATGAGGTGGTCGAATCAGGAGAAACAAACAGAGACAGAAGGAGGAGAGCCACAGAATCAGGAACGTTCCACGTGTCAGAGTGGCCACCAGGAAATCCGAAATGTGGTAGAGCATTACTGACGTGGCATTCCTGGGAAAAAAATATCTTCCATAGAAGAGAACATTGTTTGTTTAAAGTTGTCAAGCAAATATATTGTAATTATTTTTTTGCGAGTTGAGGAAAGAGAAAGAGGCACGTGTCTAATGGGTGGGATCCCAGTGGAGTAGGGGAAAATCAAAAACCAATGGCGGAGAATGGGACACGTCAGCAGGGGAAGGACAGGAATGAGAGTAATGAGATTCACATTCACATATATCTGTGGCATGAGAAGATATTTTGTAGGATTTTCACGGTTGTAAGGCGAGTTTGAAGGAGGTTTGAAAATTGCGAAATTCTCTCTCTCTCTGCCTCCACTCAATTTAGCGAACTTTTCAGATATTTTCACTGCTCAACTTAATACTAAGCATGAGGTGCCTTTTCCTTCTTCTTTCTTTTCTTAGCGTCCAATTAGGGCTTTGGCATTCGATGCGGTTATAGTGTGGTGTTTAATTAATGCAGAAGCAGCAGCAGATTGTTTGAGAATGGGTGAAGTGGCGGCTGTGATGCAGACGACGCAGGGGGAACAGAGCAACAATGCCTCCGCAGTTCAGTGGGAATGCTTTCTGCCTCGGATGGTGCTTCGGGTCTTGCTTGTCGAAGCTGATGATTCTACTCGACACATCATTGCTGCACTTCTCCGTAAATGCAGTTACAAAGGTTCTTTTCTTTTCTTCTTTTAAAAAACTATGTTTCTGAAGGAAATTAAAACCACCTTTCCTTCCTCTTAACACACGTTTAATAATAGAACGCAACTAAATAATTAATGACAACGTTTTCAGAAATTCACTTCTCCATGAATGAGGAAAGTAGAGATTCCTGTTTTTGAGGTCGTACCACATTGAACTGCATTTTTGTTACTCATGCATGTAAAGTAGAACCGTGGACAAAAAGCATTGAGGTTATGTATGTATCTCTAACGTCATCACAAATATAGTAAGTCAAACATGACGACAACAACAAAAGGATTAAACCCCCGACAGCGTTATTTTCGAGAGATGAGGATCAAGGTAACAACACTCGTTAATCAGGGGAAAGGAACGGTTAGAGAGGGTTTCTGGTTTGACACCGGTTTCTGAACTTAAAGTTTTAGAGGTTTGATCTAACTGGCCATCAATCTGGTTTGATCCGCTTACTGCTTCATGTGATCGTTTTCCAGCATGCCCAGCAAGCCAAGTAATATAATTCACGCGTAAATTACCTTCATGAAGAACATGATCCACCTTCACTTTGTTATGAGAAAATCAATCTTCAAAATGCTCACTAGAGACCTTTCGACCTAGAAGCTTAATTTAAGTTAAAAAAAGAAAAAAACTAATCACAACTTTCATGCACTAAATCATGTTTTTTTTTTAAAGTAAATATAATGGGTAGCTTTGTTACATGAAAATGTGTGGTGTTTGATTTATGTATTGTGTAGTGTAGGCACAAGCTAGTGTGTGAAAGATGAATTTACCTTTAAGCTGAAGATCCTTATGAACTTCTTAATGGTAATTTCTTACATGCAGTTGTCGCATTTTGTGATGGCTTAAAGGCATGGGAGACATTGAAGAACAAAGCATCTGACATAGATCTCATATTAACAGAAGTGGATTTGCCATCAATATCTGGATTTTCACTTCTTACTTCAATCATGGAGCATGACATTTGCAAAAACATTCCTGTCATAAGTATGTGTTGACTTGGTACTGTGTGGCCTTAATTATTAGTAGTTACATGTGGCTAATGGACTCAAATTTCTCTCAACTCCTTATGGTTTTGCAGTGATGTCTTCTCATGATTCAGTAAGCATGGTGTTTAAATGCATGTTAAAAGGTGCAGCTGATTTTCTTATAAAACCTGTTCGCAAGAATGAGCTAAGAAACTTGTGGCAGCATGTATGGAGAAGGCATGCCGTACGTCATATTCTTCAATTTTATTCTGGCAACCTTTTGATATTTCTTTTGTCTATTAGTATGGGCTTACTAATTTGACTTATATTTACTTTTCTTTTCTTGTTTCAATTTTAAATATTTTTTAATACAGATAAGCAGGCCTCCTCAAAATTTAACACTGCCGGAGATTGAACTTGGTTTTGCTGCAGAAAACCATGCTGCAAGCAATGACTCTAGTGGTTCTGTGGCTTCTACACCAAAAGATGATGAATGCAGTGAGAAAACAAGCGAGGCTCAAGTAAGTTTTTCCTCCCCCAGCCCCTAAACCTTCACTGAAATAACATGCTTCTATATGATTGTTAGATATGTCAATTTCTCAGATTTCAGTGTGTTAGGTGTGAAACAGCTGTTAACTTTTAATTGTGCTTATTTAATTTCTGAAGTTTTATCTACACTTTCATTGCTTGACCTGAGAAACATACAAAGACATAAACCTAGAATCCCTTCTACAATATGAAGCCACTTTTCTCCCAACTTGGGAAATTTTCCTTTAATAGGTTAGGCTGGCTTCATGAAATTTCACATAGAAACTGCATGTTTTGCCAACTCCTGTGCAGAGCACTTGTACATCGCCATTTTTGGAAGCTGAGAGTACCTACATGGAAAATATGCAGGATATATCACAGCTGAAGAGCTCTTCAAATTTGAGCAATATTGACACAGTGAAGAATGAAAACTCTACCAAATGTGAAAGGGAACCAGATAAGAATAATGAAGCTGGAGGTTTGCAACTTTCTTTTAGTTTGTACTTTTGTTCAATTTTTTTGCTCTTATTTTGTTTCTCAGTGATAGTTTGCTTGTATTGCAGAGAAAACACTGTTTATATTGGAAGATGCAAGGTGCAACAAAACTTTTAAACCAACAGGCTTAAGGCTAGGTCAAAGCCATGAGTGCCGTGAAACGAGAAATCAAGATGAAGTTGTAAGAATAGAGTTGATAAAATCCAATCCAGAAATTAATACAGATATTCATAGATGCAGTGATGAACTGGTAGATCCTTCTACTGGGGCCATTGACTTGATTGCTACATTCAAGAATCTTCCAAAGAGCACTGATGAAAAATGTAGTTTCAGTAGTGGTAACACTGCCAAGTTTGATTTTGATGCACAATTGGAACTTTCTTTAAGAAGAGATTTTCCTGGAAGCTCATGTAAAGCTGCATCTAAGGAAAGACAAATATTGAACCATTCAAATGCTTCTGCCTTTTCTAGGTGAGTTCACTATTTGGTTGTGATTTTTTTATTCTTAGTCAAATATTGAAGATCGGTGTTGTACTAAGCTTTCCTTGTTCTAACAAAGTAACATTCAGCAAAATGAAGTTTATCTTTGGTTTCTATAATTTGCTTTATACATGTACTTTCTAGTTTGTTTCGTATTTTTCTGCATGTTGGACTAGTTGTGTTAAAAGCTGACTAAATGGTGATATAGTATGGACTAAAGCAATTGACACCAGATATATTGTTGTGTTTTATTCTCAGTCATCAGCAATTTAAATAGTACTTCCCAAAATTTGAAAGCCTGATTTTTTTTTTTTTTTGGAGTGGGGCAGGGGTGTGTGCAGACCATTACATAACTGTACTTTTTTTCTAGGTCAAGAAATCAGTACCAATTATTGCATTCCAAAGCTTGTTTGCTATTGCAATTCTAAAAAATACATTAGAAAATTTCTGACGATGTGATAAAATTCTTATCTGCAGGTATAGTAGTAGTAAGTTGTTGCAGCCCCTTTTTCCAACACCATCAACTATCTCTGCTAAATTAACAAATGCCAGTCAGAATTCTCATGAATCCCATAAATTATCAGAAAATGCATATTCTTCTCATCAATATAGTGAAAAAAGTCAAAATCAGGAGGAGAAAATCATCACTCCAGTCATTGGTCAGTCTGGACAAGTTGATCCAAAATTACCAAACAGTCAACTTGGATTGTTTCCTGCTACAGGGGTTACTTCTGATCACAAGTCTACAGGAAATGGAAATGTCTTCCCTTCTATGCTTTATGCACAATCAGGTGTCCAACCCATATGGACTCCAAAATCAGTGTGCCAGAAAGAGAGTTCTCCATTTCCCACAAGCACTTCCTCCCAGTCCAATCCTCAAAGTCACAACTCAGAATGTCATCACTGGTTGGAAGATGCAACCCATGCTTCTGATCAAAATGTAAACGATCAAAGCAATTTGGAATGTGAGACACATGACTCTCCTGCTGCTAGTCAGAGTGCTGGCACTACTTTTTTCCACGACACAGCAAATCATAATAGTAGTTGTGTATACAGAAGTGATGAAAATGCTACTTCAGCTAAGGTACCCAAGGAGAGCCACAAAATTTTTATTGATAGTGGTCACCGCAGTTATGATGGATTCGTAGGGACAGATTCTCATCGCACTAGCCAACGAGAAGCAGCTCTAACAAAGTTTCGACTGAAGCGGAAAGACAGATGCTATGAGAAAAAGGTATTGCAACCGTGCTATTACTGCTTCTGAAAAGAGTTACTATGAAAATATTTATGGTAGTAGCTCTAAAAATATTTAAGGTAAATGTACAATCAGGGCATCATGCAATTACCTGCTGCCATGTATTCCTGAATTTACCAGAATTTAGGATTTGAAACTTCATTAATTTATGATTAATGCATTCAGCGGTTTTAGTCAACTTGGAAACTCCTATACCATATTTTAGAAATCTTACCATCTTGAATCTGGTTACTTTCTTGTCTAAGTTGCTTAGACAGACATATTTGGAAGATCCTTTCAGATGCTCATTATTCAAATTTCTTGCACAGGTGCGATATCAAAGCCGGAAGAGATTGGCAGAGCAGCGCCCTCGGGTGAAAGGGCAATTTGTTCACCAAGTACCCAATGATCATCCAGTAGAAGATATGGGTGGTGGTTCCTGAAATTGTTTTGTTTTTTAGTTACCATCATCATTGAATTACAGTCTGACTTCCAAAACTGATTTGCCTATCTCGACAAGGATTAACTGTAGGGTCTAGTTTGTCTGGTGAAATTATGTTTCCTCTTAGCATTGTTAGTATTTTCTTCTGGCTTGTTATATTGGCTGTCTCTTAGAATGTAGGATTGTAATTATTTAGTAGGATTGATTTGAAGTTTTGATTTTACCAAGTGTATTTTTCTTGATTGAATACTAATATAGGGCTATCGTTATATAGGCAGTATGCTTCTGTCGTGAAAGATTGAAATACCCTTTTATCTCGGCAAGCATCTCTGGTTTGCAATCAAACGATCTTTCTTTAATCTTTAAATTGATCATTTGAGTATCCTTTTTGTTGCACTATCAAGCTAATTTAGTTAACATCAGTACGTTGATATATGTTTGAGATTCGCTGTAGTCACTACTTAAGACTCCTGGAACATTGCACGTTGGAACTATTGGCCTCTGAAGTTCCCTTATGATTTGTAAAAGTACTTGTATTATGCGGTTCACGCGGTCATAGTCGACCGTTCATGTACTTCACTTTTCTTTTCCTAATTCCTCTCTCTTTCTACGCGTTTCATTAATTCCATCTGAAATGATCGCCAAGTGTGTTGTTAACTGAACGCAGAGGGTTGGTGTACTATAGAAAGCATTTTCGTGGCTTGTTGAAACTTGGAGAACACTTGGCTCCGGTTGCAAATACACCCATATGGAAGGGTAATCCTCGATGAAAACAGGGCAGAGGTTATCCCCCGAAAGCATAACTAGTGTGAACATGTGTGATGTGTGTAAATTGTATGTGACGCGTGCATACCAGTTGTAGGACACACAGAATGATGAGTTTGCTATGGGATCTGACGAGGCATGGTCCAAAGGGAACCAAACATTTGTATAATTTAAATGAAAAACACATAATCACTTGTTATCTCATCTCTCTTTCATTGCATGCATAAACTGTTCATTTTTCTAGTTTAAGCTTATCCATATGTCGGCCAAAGGAGTCAAATTGAGCCACATCTCATTCTTTAGCTCTTCTTTCCGTTCCCCGTCCTCCTCTACTTTTGTTCTCTTTAGGTGCTTCATTTATTTTCAAGATAAAAAAATTTAAAGCACCATCATCTGCCCCACATGCTAAAATTTAAAAAAGGAAATTATTCTTTTTGTTTTTAAACCCAAACTGCAAAAGGAAACGGTGAACTTTGTTGGTTCCACATTTGATTTTCATTATAGGTTTGACTATTGGCATCATCTGGCATAAGCAGCATGAAAGCTAAATTAGCTTTCCTGTGAAGAAATTAAATGAGGCACTTGATTTAATTTAACTTAAGATTTTCAGTATTTGTCACTAATGAATTAGTATTGCTTTATCTTTTGTTTTGGGGATAACTAATTATAGGATATAATTATTAATAATATATTTGTATACTTTTTATTATGGAACGAAATTTTATGTGTAACATTCTGAGTAGCTTGTATTTTTTTATATATGAATCATTTATGAGATTTCATCTTTTCGGAAAAGAGAACCTTGCACATATTTAAAGTTCATGTTAGATGCAAATGTTTAGTAAAGAAAAAAATAGAGTAGAAAATGTTGGTTTATTTGGGTCGAAAGAAATATAAGAGAATTGAAAAGAAATGATGCTATATAGTTGTTTGGTTTGAATTGAAAGAGAAGAGATAAATTATATTATAATTAAAATATTATTTTTTAAAATAAATTATAACCTCAAATCCTTTAATTGATAATAAAAAACGACATAATCAATTATCAAAGGCAGCAAGAGTAGCACAGTTCAGTGACGAAGCCACCAAACAAGAAGAGCGAGGTTAGTATTTTGTCATGTATAATCGATTAAGGAAGGAGGCTAATCGATTATGAGACACAATATTTACCTTTCATAGACCAAATCAGAGCAAATTTAAGAAAAGAGAGAATTGAGGTTAATTTGGAACCAAACATGAGCGGCGGTGTTTTGACAAAAATATAATCTTAATTGTCGTTTCTCACGTCATTTGAGCGAAAGAAAAAAGAAATGGTACCCACTTTTTTTTCCTAATTTATTTCTTCACTAATTCATTTTTTATATGCTTCTTCACTAATTCCTACCTTATTTGACAAACAACCTCATTTATTTCCCTCTATCTTATTTTCAACGTTTCCTCACCATTTCTATCTGATTTCTATGACACCAAATAGAGCGTTAACTTTAGTCCTCATTAAACAAATAGATTACAATATTAAAGTTTTGGAGGGTTCACATCAACGACAACAGATTACATATTTTAATTTTCTTGATTTATATAATTGGTATTAAAAACTTAATTACCAAATAAGTTTTTTCAATTAAAAAAATATTAACATGTAAGTTTTCTAAAAAATAAAATATTGTAATTTTATTAATTTATATAATTAGAATAAAAATAATTTATATATTAAAATGAATTTATGCAATTTTTATAATTTACATATTAATTGATATAATTATATTGATTTATATAATTAGAGTAAAAAAATATCTATATTAAAATAATTTATGTAAATAATTTATATATTAATTTATGAAATTTAATAATAAATTAGTAAAATAAAAATAAAAATATGTAAATTATTCAAAATAAAATATGAAAAATAATATATAATTAAATTAAAAATATTATATAATAAATTTTTTTAATTTATAAAATTTTATAATTTGAAAAATTAATAATTCTTGACTAATGATATATACAAAATAGTGTTTATAAAATTAACTCAATAAAATAAATGTTTTAGTGTTTGATCATCTTATCTTTAAACAAAATGTCACTAGCTTAACTCCTATCAAGATTTTTTTGTTTTTCACTTTATTTAAGTTCTTACCATATAAGTGTCATGTTAATTGATGAAAGAATCAAAATTGTTTATTTTAAAATTATAGGAAGATTAAAATTATAATTTAACCTAAAAACAAATGTAAGCGGAAGTGAAATGAGGGGGAAAAGACATATTAAGTTACGAGTTTGGGTGGGGGGAAGTAAAACACTCCCAAACTTATATGCTTAGTAGAGTAAGAGATAGAAAAAGAAAAGTGAAAGGGATAACGATAAGTAGTGTAACATAAAAAGAAGAAGAAGAAGAAGAGAAAAATGGAGTAAAAGAGATAATAAAAGTATTCCAATACTATAGCAAGTGACCCAATTCTAACTCTCCTTTGTGACTTTTGTGATATACTACAGCATCTTTCGTCAGAGTTACAAGATTAAAGTTGTTAATGATGAAAAGAGTAGGAGTTGCTTAAAGAAACAAATGCCATATATAAAAAAATAGGACCCACACGTGTATGGTGGTGTATATATGCAAAAAAAATGTGAAGTAAAATTATGCAACTGATCTTTCTTCATAGATTCCTCTCCTATATTGATCTCCCATCTCTCTTAAACAAACACACACACACAGAGCAAAATAGTAAAAATGTCAAAGGACAAAGTTTCCGGTGATCCGAGACGTGCAGTGTGCACAGGTATCACCGTCTTCCTCCTCTTAGCCGGCGTCACTCTCCTCGTCCTCTGGCTGGTATACCGTCCCCACAAGCCGCGCTTCACGGTGATCGGCGCCGCCATCTACGGCCTCAACACCACCACACCGCCACTGATGTCAACCACCATGCAGTTCTCCGTCCTCATAAAGAACCCGAACAGGCGTGTCTCCATTTACTACGACAGGTTCTCCGCCTTTGTCTCCTACAGGAACCAGGCCATAACGCCGCAGGTTCTGCTGCCACCTTTGTACCAGGAGAAGCGCAGCTCGGTGTCGGTGTCGCCGGTGATCGGAGGCACGCCGCTTCCGGTGTCGGTGGAGGTGTCGAACGGGTTGGCGGTGGACGAGGCTTATGGGGTGGTGGCTCTGAGGCTGATATTTCAGGGCAGAGTGAGGTGGAAGGTTGGGGCCATCAAAACTGCGCACTATGGGCTCTACGTTAAGTGCGATGTTTTGATGGGTTTGAAGAAAGGTTTGGTGGGTCAAGTTCCTCTCCTCGGAGTTACACCCTGCGATGTCGATCTATGATTATCATTTTTATAGGACCCTGAAGCTACTACCTCTACCTTGTTTTGTTTTATGTCTTCAATTCAGTGTAATGTAATAATGTGCAATGTGCTGCTACTCTTGCCCTTTTTTTATTCCTTTTCTAACCAGCAATTATATATAGCCATAGGATCGAGTTTGGATTTTTTGTTAAGGGGTTGGTTTTTTGCAAATTCAGTGTGTTAGAAATGGTAAAAAGTCAAAGGATTTCCAAGTTGCAGTGTCTAAGGTTATGTTATTAATATTATTAATTTGAAGGAACCAGAATGAGAAAAGGTCTTCTTCTTCTCTTACTTGAATTTATTTGGGTTGGTTCAGCAATGGCACTGGGGTGGGGAGTCCATGTTAGTGAGTTTGAACGCAGGGCACTTGGTGCAGAAAAGTAAGGCATCGTCCAGAAAGTGCTATGCTTTTGTAAAGCCAAAGGTAAGCATAAGTTACATCGCATTTTTACCCCTTTTTAAATATATTTACAAGGGAAAGAAGCTGTAACTTATTTGGCTTGAAGGAAAAAAAAATGGTGCTAAAATTTGTAGGCAGTATGGGAATGGAATAATCGAATTTGGCTTTATACTCTAATAGGAAAAATTAATTGATATCAAGTTAAGTTTTCTACCATATGTATAAACCGTATTTCAACAATTCAGACAGGTAATATATTTCATACATCCCTTAAGCAAACCATGCATATTTAAATCTAATTCAATTAATCCATTTTACAAAACTAAAGTAAAGGCTTTTCTGTAGTACTTAACATTTTCATTTCTCTTCATAACCCCACATGAAGCACGCTTTAGAACTTATTTGGTCCACACTTCAGCATTTGCATCAGTTGCTATCTTTAAAATTCGTTAAGCTAACATAGCAAAGTAGTATAAAATGAGTGTAATTGAATTGATAGTGCATATTGATCGAGTTTATGGAAAAAGATCTGAATTCGATTCTTTATATAATATATTTTTTTAGAAGGAGTGAAGAACTTTAAGAATAATTAAATTTTGACAGAAAATTAATTTTATAATTAATCTAAATAATCAAAAAATTTGTAAAAATATATTAAAATACTATTGACGAATCTAAGTTCTTAATTAGGTTTCATTAATGAATTATGTGCTGTTGCTTACATGTGGTTGGTCTCAATTAAGAACGGGATAAGTGACAAGCGGTTTTTCTTAGAAATTCGAATGGGTCCACAGCTTATGATCGAGATGATCAAATAATTGATGATTTTGTTTCATTATTATTTCGAATGGGTCCACAGCTTATGATCGAGATGATCAAATAATTGATGATTTTGTTTCATTATTATTTATCTACTTTAAATAGTATTCGAATTAAGAAATATAATCAATATCTTTGTGTTTATTTATTACTTTTTTAACTTTCTAAAACGACTTTTATTATTCTGTCTTTCATTTATGATAAGTATATAAGATATTTAACAATTATTTTCCACGTCTCTTTTTATTTGTTGTCAAGGTTATGGCACACATAATAATAAAGGTGGTTTATTTATTTATATTAAAATTATTTTGCAATTGCTTAATATGTCTCATATCCCTCTTATTTAATATTTTAGAATTTATTATTTCTCCTTGTTATAAGATATAATTAAGAAAATGAGAATTAATAAATAAAAAAATTGAGCAACCGACAAAGTAAAATTTATTAGCATGTTAGAGTCCACAAGAAGTGGTTTAACAGTAGTAAATACATCAATACCAGCAAAGTTTATAAGCTTTATATAAAGCATAATTAACAACTACAACACAATATATCTTAATCCTGCACATATTGAATAAGAATATTGTTAAAAACTATTATTCAACGAGTGGATTTCTAGATTTTTTCTTAAATTAAATTAAATATTTTTAAAAATTATTATCACGTTAGTTGAGTCACATGTCATATGATAATATCATGTACTGAACATTTCATTTTATTTTGTAATTTTTATTTCTTTCATATATACTTCTTAATTTTAATTTGATTTAACAACTAGTCTAAAAAATTTATTTTTTACCATCTCAAACATTGAAACACATTTACAAGTTTACCGCAGCGTGAAACAACTTTTCTTTTTTCTTTATTCATATACTTATTTTATAAACTACTTATATCTTTCAACTATCATTTCATCTTTATTTTTAAATTAGATTTTGATATTTTTTTAAAAGAAATTATCAATAATTAAAAATAATATTGTATCAAAATATATATTATTTATTATAAATCTAAAATATAATTTATATGTTAGAAAATATTTGTTCATTAAGAAATTTAATTATAATATAATTATATTTCCTTGAAAAGCTACAAATGAAAAGAAATGGAAATAAAAGATAAAGGTGAAAGTATAATTAAAAATATAATAATTAACAGATAAATCAACACTGGTATAAGTTATGAGGCACTCAATGGTGGGCATCGCATATATGAAGTTTCCTCTGTTGGAGTTTGATTTTCAGAGTGAAGCTTGTTCTCAGGGTATTGTATTCCCTTTTCTGTGATGACAGTGGATGATTTGATTGATTAGTGTTTAGTGGAATGAAGAACCCGAACTAGTACCAGTAGTAGGTAAAGGGAATTACTTTTGGATGTAAACTTAGAAATGCGCTGCATAGAATTGTTATTCGAGGGTCGAATTGTCAAAACGTGCAGAGGGCATATCATTCCATTCTAAGGTTTTTAGCAAAGCTGTTAGTTTCAATTCAATATTCCTTTTAGCTCAAGTTCAATTGCTTTTATTTAGTATATTTTTACAGGCATAATTATGATTTAGGAGACTAATTTTCGTATTGAGCGGTACTGACTAAGTTTTATATAAAAGATAATAACTCCGAAATTGAAACCCTAATATAGTAATATAGTAGGTAAAATTCTGAAGAGTGATAGGATTTATGTCTACTATCTGTCTATTAATATTTTGATAAGATTTATAAAAGAAATTAATGTTTTGATCTTTTGATATATTTTATAGTGATCACTCAGCAAGGCAAAATGCTCAGGACTTGGACAAATTGAACAGGAAATTAGTGTTTTAGAAGACAATATGCAATAAAGGCGTAACCAGATGGGCCGATGCAAGAAAAACTACCAATGGTAAACACACCCACCAAAGGCAGTTGCTATTGGCCCTACTAGTTTTGCTAATGGCACTATTTACGTGAGTGCACTTTCACCCTATCCCGAAATTGCTACCTGAAAAATTGCATAATAAAATCACTCTTCCATTGTACAATTGAGGGTGAAAAAAATTACATAACAAAAGTACCCTTTGGTTGTACAAGTAGAGGTTTGGGAAGCTCAAAGTGGAGCTCTGGTTGATATCCCTTCCATTTGGCCTTGATGGGTCTTGGGCTTGGGTTCGCAGACTTTCCCTTTTCCTTCTCCATTGTTCTGATCATCACTCAACAACACAAATTACACAATTTACAATGAATATGTATGAATGTTTTGTAATTAATGTGTTCTGTTCGGCATATTTATAGGCCACAATATATTTCCTTTTTGAGAAAAAAAAACAAAAGAATTTTTTTACGCATAATAAAAGTGATTTAGTGCAATTCTGATTCTGACCCTTATACCATCTAATTTCATTCACAATTATCAATCCAACTCCAATAGACACTACCGGAAACACACACCTTATTTGACTACAGGCCCCCAACAAAGAAGTCCAGACAGGGTTTCATCAAGAAGATATTCACTTTAATAATATAAATCTCTTTATCCTGTTGAATGTTGTTAGTTTCAGTTTTATTTTAGTTATTGTTGTAATTAGGTGACTGACTACAGCCTATCCAATATGTAATGATTTTAATGAAAATCAGTACAAGAAATTAATATAGTATAAACAATGTGATTCGTTGTATGACAGGACGCATGTACAATGTTATTTATTTGCATACTTGTTTGATTTAATTAGAGAATAAATAAATTTTGAATTCAACATTAATTATACATAACATTTTACATTTTTTTTATTTAACTTGGAAAAAATAATCAAAATTGGTTTGGAGTTAAAATAATTAATGTTGGATAACTTTTGCTTTATATTTAAATTTTACTCATGACATACTTTTATTATAAAAAAGTATTCAAACACATAAATGATGTGGCTTTAAAATTAATAATACCCATTCAAATATGCCTTGCTTCCAAGAGATTTTTGTTTGGCTGGGACTGACTGGGAGACAAAAATAGGTCTCTAGCGCGGTACCTAAAGCTTCTCACCAGTTTTTCTGATAATTCAATTTGTCGGCGCTGGGTTTTACTGCCTTACTGGGGGCGTTTCTTTGAACATAATAAAGCTATGTTTTAACCTGCCATTCCCATTAACTTGATCCACTGCAAGAAGATCTTGTTCACTGTTCAGACTTCAGCTCTGCAGTAGCTTCGCCTTAGAAGTTGACCATAATGTTATACATGATGTTTTATGAAAATTGTGATTATTTTTTACCGTTGGCCAAGAGTTAAAAATAACTAAATTATATTATTTACTCATCATTTTTCATTGATATTATTTATTCTCTTTATTTGCCTTCATTACTTCAATAATCTTATAAGTATTTGTTGGAAAGTCTTAGATTGCTGGACAGTGGTTTAAATACCTATTTGATAATAACTTATAATCAATTAGATGAAATTTAACATAATACCAAGACTTTAATTACTTTTGTCTTTTTTATCCGACAAAATGTACGAAAAGATTGTAAAAATGTAATTTCTCAGATTAATTTGCAGTCCGTGGTTCGTTCTTTCAGCATGCAATGCATTGGAAGGCTATAGAGTTCAATTGGTACACATCTTAGCTATTTAAGAATATATTTAGTAGCACCGTCATAATTATGATGGAATTGATCTGAGTAGTTGACACAGTAAATTACATTACATTAATAAATAAAAAACAAGTTCAGGCTTTGGGCTTTATGATGTGGTAATAATTAAGGTTAATATGTTGACCGTAGTGTTGGTGTCATATTGGTTGCTGCAATGCAATGGTATCAAAATCAAACAGTTCAGCAACACAACACTCTCTATCTTGTTGGCTTTGTACTTGCGTTGTTGCAGCTAGCCCATGTGCGATCAGTGGCTTTACAAGGTAAATAAGCGATAGCGTCTGGATAAAAATGAAACCAAGTTTTGTTTTGCGATGTGAATGACCCATCAGTACAGTAGAGTTGACACAATTTATAGAAACCTTTTCAAGGCCTTTTTTCTTCCTTGCATTGCCGTACTCGTTATTATACATGTAGTGGGAGGGTTTATTATATAATTTCGCACCACTGCATGTTAATTGAAGTCTTTAATACACCAAAAAATAAATAAATAACATTTAACTGTGTGTCATAAAAGTTAGTTAAAATCATGTAATAATTTGTCATGAGAGTGGCACAACTTTGGCACAACTTTAAGTTCACACTCTGCTTGACAAAACTGGCAGCGCCAATAATGGTTGCGACTTGGGACCCTGTAACTGTAAGCAAACCAGACAATCATCCCCCTGTTTCTCTCTCCCTGCTGCAACTGCAACCTCTCACCAACGCTCTCAGTTTACATTTTCTTCTCCATCATCCTTTTATATACTTCTAACCCACTTGAGAATTTTCCACCTTTCATTTCCTACCCCCATTTCTCCTTATGTTCACCATTGTGTTAACCCAACTCACCTGTTTCATTCAACTTTGAACTCTCTCTCTCTCTCCAAGCACAATATATAGCATCTATTACATACTCTCTCTATATAAGAGAAAGAGATCATCTTAAATCTTAATTCTTAACTCAAGTGTTATCGTTACCTAGTAAACAAAGGAATATATTGCTGGGGGTGGATATGTGGTGTCTTTGTGCTTCTTCTTGGAGATTACATTTATTACTATTCCTTTGTTAGTAGTATGGTATGACTATACGGAATGTTGAAGACAGTCGCAGAGTGGGTTAGAGAGAAAGAATTTAAGATATAGTTGGATCACTGCTCAGCTTGAATGGAGAGGTTTCAAGGACCCCTCAGTTCCTCTGTATGTAATTCTTATTTACTATTACTATCCTTGTTTCCTTCTTTGCATTAAATGCATTGTGTTATTTCCTGTAAATACATGAATATATTATCTACCCTCTGTCTGTGTCCATATGCTATTGCCGTTCCTCTTTTTTCCATTATTAACGGAACCATGCATGCATATCTCTGTTGCTTCTTTTGGAAAGGTTAATTGCGTTGTGAAAACAAAATGTCCACCTAATTAATGCTGCTCGATCTCTCCTTTAATTTGTTTTCTGGCTTGCAGTTCCTTGATGAGTATTTGGAGCAAGGTTTGGTTGGTGCAGAGAACTTGTTGAAACTTGAGGAATCTCTGCAGGCATCAAGTTTAGAGGATTACAACATTAACGTGCAAAGCTTGGTTGAGAGCTGTATCACACTCACCCATGAGTCTGAAAGCAATGAAGGGAGAAAGAGAAAAAGGAAGAACGTTGAGAAGCAGCGCATGACACACATTGCAGTGGAACGCAACAGGCGACGCCAAATGAATCACCATCTCACTGTGCTCAAATCCCTCATGCCCCCTTCCTATCTTCAAAGGGTAATTTTGTGTGTTGAATAAATTTTCATAAGTAATTCAAACACATAATCAATATCCTTTCAAAAAGTAAAACTGAAAAAAAAATCTTTTATTTAGTTTTCAGTTGGATCCAATTCCAAATTGAGTTTGGGTTTAATGTCATGAAACTTAGTTTGAAATGAATGAAAAAAAAAAAGAAAAGAGAATTGTTTTTGCAAGGTGAGTTTGCAAAATTAAGTTGATTTAAATTAAGTTTCTAAAGATGTACTAATACTACTTTTTAAAACGTTCTTTTCACAAACTTTTTATAACAAGGAAATAAATAGAAAGAAAAGAAGAAGAAAAAAGAATTACAATAGAAACAGGGTGAAAAAAATTGTGAAATCAACATTACTCCTTTTCTGCTTTAGATATGCTTGCTGATGTTTGAACTTTTCCATGGGATAGGGTGACCAAGCGTCAATCATTGGAGGTGCAATAAATTTTGTGAAGGAATTGGAGCAGTTACTTCACTCCCTGGAGGCACAAAAGAGACCGAGAAAGATAGAAGAGGTTGTTGGCTCTAGCGGGTTGTTTGAACATGGTAATTATGAAGAAGTAAACTATGGGGATGAGATTAAGGCAGAAAAGAAGTCAGAGGCAATAATTGTAGAGGTCACTATGATTCAAACCCATGCGAAGTTGAAAGTTCAGTGTCTAAGGAGACATGGACAATTGATGAAAGTTATTGTTGCCTTGGAAGAGCTTAGGCTAACTATTTTGCATCTCAATATCACATCCTCGGAGGCTACGGTTCTCTATTCTTTCAATCTCAAGGTAATCAATGTATTACAATATGTCTTTTCTCCTTTTTGTAGTCAAATCGCCAAAGTGAAATTAAGTCAATGTACTTCTCTTCTGTCTTGCAACCTACGCAAAACGTAGGTTCCCTATTTCCAACAGTCTATTTATGTTTATAAATAAAAGTTAACTTAGCACTAGCATATTTGTGATGTTGTATTGTATCACCTTTAATTCTGAGGCGCTAAATTGATGTAGATTGAAGAAGACAGTAAATTAGTGTCAGCAAGTGAAATAGCAGAAGCGGTTGATCATATATTTGGATCCATTAATGATAGCTAAAGCTCATTGGGTTGAACGTTGGGGAGTTGGTAATTAACAGAGGATTAATGGAAGAAAGTTTGCAAGACAGGTGGCAGAATGGCTGGGAAACGGGGAACAGAGGGCAACCAGTTATTGTTTCCATATCCATGTGAGATTGTAGGTGGCTGAGGAGAAGAAAAAAGTGATAGTGGGTATAGGAGAGAATAATGGCAAGATGCTACTCTTTTTCACATATATATTAGCATTATTATAATATTGTATATTTATTTATTTTCCTTAGGTATAGTAGTTGAGATAGAGAGTAGGGACTAGCATGTCTCCTTGAGAAGGAAGTCCTACAAGGAAAATTTGGAATTCTCATCATTATATATATATAAAAGGGAATGATGCTTCTCCTTTCATATATGTTGACATTGTGTGACGTACGTATACTATGAGAGAGATTTCATCAATCATCATTATATTTGTGCACACTTTCTGGTTGCTTCTTTTTTTATTCCAGTTGATTGATTACCAACGTCACCATAATTACCTGATTGGAGCAAATAATATCACACATCAATCCATATTAGGACAACTCAAAACATAACATGAAATTGTCCTAAAAATATATTGAATCTAATTTCTATAACTCAATTTTATCAAAATCAGTCTCGAATTAGTGGGACGTGAAACGTTCAATGACATCCTCTCCTAAAGGTTTTGTGAAGATCAACACCAACGACAGTTTGTTTGGTAACCCCGGAAAATCAGGTTTTAGAGTCATTCACCGGGATCATTGCGGCCAATGGATTAAAGGTTTTTCTGGTATGTGTGGTTGTACAACTAACTTGTATGCTAAATTGTTCGCCGTCTATCAAGGTCTGAAGCAATCTTGGGAGCTTGGTTTCAAACACATCATATTGAAGGAAATGCATGATTCTGACCCTCATCTACTGCATCCGGGATTTGGCAGCCAAGGAGTGAAACATTTCTTTCAACCAATGTGCGGATTGGTTGCCTAAACATAGAGCTTCTTCTTCATTTCTTCGTCAAGTTTGGGAGTCTTTCCCATCTTAACTATGCTCTTGGTGTCTCCTTTGTTAGATAGTTGTATAAAAAAGGAAATTTATAACTCATCAAATGGTGTTTATTTAGATAGGTACAAAAATAAAAAATAATAGGAAGAATAGGAAAGAAAGTAGAAACTATAGGAAATAAGAAGAAACAAAATAAGGTTTATTACATAGATAAAAAGTTGATTTACAATAGGAAATAATCAAACAAGACAAAAGGAATTAAAAATTGAAATAAAATAATTTTTTTATTTAGATAGATAAAAAATAAAATAAAAGTAAAAAAAAACTTTTAACATGTTTGAATGAGTAGAAAAACAAAGTAAAATAAATAAATTATATAATTGTAATACTAATTCAAAAAATTTAATTTAATTCTAAAAGTTAAACTTTTTACTATAGTGTTATTGTCTTAAAAACTAAAAAGATAGAAAAACTACTTATTTCCCCTATTTTATGTCACGTCAGATGAGGGATTTTTTTTTTGAAATAAATATTTCCCGTTTAAAATAAATATTAAAATATACAGGGTAACCACATCAAGTGAAGCACATAATTTTTTTTTTTTTTAATGCCATTGACGGGTTTAAACTTTGATCTTTTGCAATGAAAAAGGCTCGTACATGTTGCTGATTTGCATCAATTCAAGAATGTGTTGAAATTTTTCTTTAACATGGAAAGAAGTCAAATTCAATTATGAAGAGCAATCTGAATCGCACAGACGCACACCACATCCCCACAGTCTGAGAGAAATTTAATATGAAATGTCATAATATATTTGTCTCTCCCACAACACAAGTGCAGGAAAAGGCGAGCCAGAAAGAGGGCAACAAAAAAAAGAAAAAAAAGAATGCAGTTATCCCATCCCATGTGCAAAATGTCAGAGGGACAAATCCACCCTTCTTCCTTTTCCTTTTCTTCAGTGTCACCAAGGTGTGGAAGGGCTGTCTCAATTGAGCATTCATAATGCACTAATGTCCCAATTTGACCAGCTTCTGCAGGATTTCGGATCAACTTCTAATTAAATTGTGTGGGATATAAGTTACTAAATGTCGCTTTTCTTTTTTATTTTCCTTGGAAATCTTAAATCCCATTTGAATTTTATGGTCAATTAATGGTCTTCCTGTTCCACCATGAGCTTTGAGCTTTCTTAAAATATCCAAATATTATACTATACCTCCAATGTAACAAGATATACAGTTATAGTATTTGCTAACTTTATTCTCATACATATATAACAGGATAAAAGTCAAGTTTTGAATTAAATAAATATAAAAAGGTTTTGGTTATTATTGACTTACGGTGATATTTATTTTTTTATAATAATAATAATATTATTATTTTTTCTATAATTACTTATTCATTAGTTCCACTCAAAAGATAATATACAAGCACAATGATAGGTAGTTAGTTCAAATGTTATATGTAGGATTTTATGTTCGAGTTTTATGTATACAAAATTTTCATTAATTCCACTGTATGGCAAGGTCATGGATACTTCACACATAGTTACCCAACAAAAATAGGAGAGTTATACGAGTAAATATTTGTGACGAGAAAGCAGCTCTAATT
>CM023959.1:30471033-30504925 GCA_013407115.1 Glycine latifolia | reverse complement strand
CCCCCCGTTTTGGTTGGAGGATTGTTATTCGCGCCAACCAAATTGCTATTGATCCTTATCATTATTTAAAAATTTCAAACTTATTTTCATTCATAAAACATAACAGAATTATATTTTAGCTGCATTAGGGGGAGGAAAAAAATTTTGTCAACGAAATCGAGATTTCGTTGTATATTGTACAACGGGTTTATGTTGTACTTGGTGGTTTATGAAAAAATTATACAACCAAATTTTGTTGTGATCTTTGTAGATAAATATAACATAATCATATTTTTGGTTTTATTAAAAAGTATATAACAAAAATACTATTTTATTATGCATATCAGCAAAGAGCACAACGAAAACGTATTTTGATTTTTTTTTTACAATTTTTTATTAATTATAAATGAAAGTTATATTTTTAAAATAATCAAATTAATTGTGACGTAATTTACTATTTTTAATAGTACTTTATATCTTTTTTAATTAAAATTAAATTAATTGAATATAAAATCAAATTAATTATTATAAAAATTACTTTTATTAATAGTAACCAAATCAATTTATGATATTAAATTGATTATAGTTAAAGAGATTAATTTATATCATTATTAATTTAAGTTTATATAAAAAAGGTAATTTATGTAATAATAAATTTAATTATTGCTAAAAAAAGGTCATGTGTGTCATCATTAATATAATTTGTTCCAAGCATTCTTTCCAGCCTTATTCATTCAATCATATTCCATTGTGTTATACAAAAATACAAAAAGAAATAAAATCATGATTTTGTTATGCAAAATTTTGAAGAAAGGGAAGGAAAAAAGTGTGGGGATGGAATATTTAAAATGTATTTTAGTAATTGTGCTTTGGCTAATAGGGGTGCAATAGTAACACCCATGAGTGTGAACTGTATTCCCAACAAAGTACCCAAATTCCAAACTCTACTCTTTCTCTTTGGGGCCATAAACTCCAGTCGGGGTTGATTTCAAGTGTCAACTGATAGCATCTTGTGCCATTATTCATTTTTCCCCCTCTGCAATGGGCCTTTATCAATTAATAATTATCAATAACCTTAGCCCGTTACGGATTCCCTCAAAATGATTGGTTGTGATTACCCTACCAATTATCAAAATAATTCGGGAATTCTATATCCCACTACCCCTACTCATTCCAAAACGTTTTCCAACCATAGCAAATTGACGTATATTGGATATTTTGTGCTGCCTTTTTTCACCCTTGTAAGAAATACAAGCATTCAAAAAGGGGAACCAGGAACCTCCTATCCAACGAAAAACCATAAAAGCCCTATCTTCCAGCCATGTCATCACACTATCCAGAAATGAGTGGTTCAGCACTTGAACCTGTACGTGGCACAGATTATGAAACACCATTGACATTGATAAAGCCATGAAAAATTACAAACACAAAGGGAAATAAATATCTGAACAACATAATCTATATTCTTTCCCTGGGGGCTTCAGAATCCTTAACACAAGAGTGAAAGTACAAGTTGCAGGGATGGCCTCAACCTCCTCCTCCACTCTCTCTATATCCTCTTCATCCACCCTTGTTGATGCCAAGGCTCCAAGTCCAAGACAACCCCCACAATGTGTCACCCCTCCACCTGTTCACTCTCAGACTCGTCCTTGGAAGACCACTGCTTTCTGTATGTCAATTAATTTATTACAACACCTTTGTCTTATAATAATTTGAGTTTGAGTCTAACTCAACTTAATTATACACTATGGTTGGATTCTTTCAGGTCGCAGGATTGCTCGCAATGTTATGGCGATGGCTACCACAAGAGAGGCACCCGCAGCAGAAGTTGCCACGACCGAGCTCGCTGTTGCCGAGACGCCAGAGATTGTGAAGACTATTCAAGAAGCTGTAAGGATCGATCTCAAATTCTCTGTATCTCTGTTGTTACTTACTGTGTTGCTGATGACTAATGGGCTAATGTTGGGTACGTAGTGGGACAAAGTTGAAGACAAATATGCAGTGAGTTCACTTGCCGTAGCTGGTGTGGTTGCTTTGGTGGGCACAGCTGGGATGATCTCAGTAATGCTTAATTTGCATTATCTGTATATATAACTGTTTTTTGGCACAACTGACAACTGAATACTTTGTTGGTAAAACTAAGTTGTCGTAACCTAAGCATTAATCATTGTCTCTCATAACAGGCAATTGATAGGCTTCCTTTAATTCCTGGGGTTCTTGAGGTCGTAGGCATTGGCTACACTGGGGTAAGTTCATTAGATTTTACTGTTGCCATCAGCTGCATGAGATTGTTGGATAAAAGCACTTTCCCTTAATTAATTTGCTTGTTACATAGTATTTTTTATTTTAACTCTCGTATGATAGTATATATATTTACATTATTAAATAATCAGAGTAAGGCAGAACTGCTTCTGTGGAAAATGAACAATAGTAGTTAATTTTTTTATTTTTTTTTAAGATAGATTCCTTGCATTCCTGGGGTTAGGAACATCTATTTATTCATCTTCAATTTGTCTGTCTTTGCAGTGGTTTGCTTACAAGAACCTATTTTTCAAGCCAGACAGGTAGAGCCGATTTACTTCGAATAATTTACTGAAATTTGGTTCAATGAATTAACTTCATTATAAATGTTTTAATTTCCATAATTTGCTTATAATTACAGGGAAGCTTTTCTACGAAAGGTAAAGGAAACATATAGCGAAATACTTGGAAGCAGCTAAAATAGTGAGGAATTGCTGCTTAGATTCTGGTCACACGAAAGAGATCTCTCTCACAGTATTTTGTTGAAGATGCAAACCTCGCTTCATTTTGTCGCAATAAGCTTCCTGACCATACTTTATCCCATGTGATGTAATCTAGCCTGAAAATAAATGTAACTCTTTTAATAATCAATCTACTTCAAGAAGATATCATTTCTTCAATTATCCCTTTGTGGTTTCAAAGTTAAGAAAAAAACATCTAATGCATGGATGACTTCATGAATTTGAAGGAAACCTTATCAATGTATATATTAATCAATTTCATTTTCTTTGGGCGCTAGCTAGTGAGGGTCTCGCTAAAATATATATATCGTGTAAATTAAAAAAGAACATCAACACTATCTTAGTTGCTTAAAAAATTGAAGCAATATTGGAGCATGACAACAGGCATCTGCAGAAATTAAGGGTATAATTTTGGAAGGAACTGATCCCTTCCCCATTGATTGGTGCTGGCAGAGAATAAAGTATCTTAGTATGGAGGTGTAACTACTAAAATGGTAGTTCAAAAAGTTTCTTCTTATTCTCTAACGGTTGTTAGCAATCCACAACAGAATATGGAGTACGTAGTAGAGAGGGGAAAAAAAATCCTTAGTAAGACTAGATATATATTGAAAGCTAAATCTATGTTTAAGTTACAAGAAATTTCAAAAGGTGAAACACCTCAAAGAAGTATGAAATAAAAGGAAGTCAAAAGTTGATCATCTTAAAAAAAAATTTTTTTTAACATTGCATATGCTCATCTGTCCATCCTATCATGAAAGATTGATCGAAATCAAACTTGATGATAGGAATGTAAAGTATGTGTGATCATTGGCTATGCTGTAAGTTTAAAAGGCTATTAGTTGTATAATCCAAATAATGAAAAAAACTATTCTCTCACCAACTCCATTAATTCAATAGTATACTTAATATTAGATATTTTGCAATTTTATCCTAATGAAACTGAATTGAATTTTTTAAGAAAAATTTTAGTAAATGCTTCATACTTATAATACAGTAAAAATTTAAGAGAACAAAAAAAATATCATAAATATATTAGCATCTCATAAAATATTGGAATAATTATGTCAACCTCTCCTAAAGATAAAGTAATATTATACTTATACATTGATATATTTAAAATTTTCACTTGCCTTCCCATGCATGCATGTTGCTTTCTTGTTTTGTTATAGTCCATACATAAAAATTAATGGGAGGCATGCATAACTTTTTAAAATGAAAGATATCAATCCATAAGAATAATATTTAGTCTAAGCATAGTCAAACATAGTCTAAACATAATTACCACTAATTAATCTCACAAAAAAATCAGTGTAATTATTCCTAAGATATTTGAACCCAGGGCACCCAAGCTTTTTTTTTCTTCCTAATTATTGGTGGCAGACAATATTCTGAATTGCAAGGTTTTTTGCAGAGTGCTTGGCACCTCCGAATTCGGCCACGACGATGAAGACACTTAGCTGAATCGTAGGCTGCAAATTGCCATGAGAAGTACAAGGAACGTAGGTCCTCACTCCTCACGTTGGACATTTGCTTCTTTTGGTTTAAATTTCTTGTCTTCAACATTGACAAGTAGTCCGTACATTGGATTCTAATGAAGTGGGCCCATAATTGAAGCTGCTTTTATTGCTGCATGGGTTGAACACTTGATCTTTATAAAACGTCTGTGTTTGCAGAAAGTTTTTCGTAGGTGTTGTTGAACCAATCAAACAAATCCCACGTGGGATAACAACAATTAAAGAGCATGGAAATTTTTTTTTACAATTATTTAAATTTACTTTTATGATAAATTTGATTGTTGAGAAAGCGGAAAGAAAAAAAGGAGAAAAAATAGAGTTGCAAAACAATTTTTTTTCTTTTTAACTTTCTTTCCTTTTATGTCTTTCTTACTTTTTTTTTGAGAGGTTATGTTTTTTCTTATTAAACAATCTAAAAATTATTACACTTTTCTACTCCTTGTTCTTCTCCTTTCTTTTTCTACTAGTTTTTTTTCACCCGTGCGTATATGCACAGGTCGCTCCGCTTCACTCCGCTCCGTCACATTTATTTAAATAATTTATGATATTTAAGCCTCACATTTGGATGGATGTTTATAATATAAGGTTTGATTATTAATGGATTAATCACAACACACATTAATTAAGGTGCATGTTTAGCATATAAGCAGAAATTTAGCGATTCTAAATTTGAATAACATAATAGGGTTTAGCATAATTTATAATATAAGGTGTAATTATAATAGGATAATGACCAGTCCTTGAACTATCCCAGAAAATTTAAATAGATACAGAGTTATTTTAACATTGGAAAAAATGGTTTTAATAAAATAAAATAAATGATTAGCCTAATTAAATTTCTATTAAACTTACTTTTAGAATCTTAATATTGTGATAAGATGGCTATGCTTCATCCTTTGAAATTTTGTAAAACCCATTAACCAAATTAGAAATTGTATATCAAACAACAAAAACCTGTTTTTTTTATGAAAATGGATTGATATAACATTAAACAAAACCTGCATGTCAAAGGTTGAAAGCTGGATATATTTTCCTCTCAGGCTGGTGCATTGAAGGGTTCAGATCATCACCGTGCTACAAACGTCGGTGTCATACTGGATGCTCAACAGAAGATGCTCAACCTTGTATTTTTGCAGCAAATGGTGGTTAGTTTGTTGATTCCCCTTGTAATAATGATCTATTAAAGTAGTTGTATGTTAAATTAAGAATGCTTATAGGTTTTATTTGGTATGATCAATTATTATCTTTAATTACTATGTTTTTTTCCTGGTATAAAGAAGTTATATCCGTCCCAGCACAACAAGTCTAACCCACTTTCATTTTTATAAATTAATTTTAATTTTTATATCTATAATAACTAAAATATTTGTATTTATGATATTTAGGCCTAGCGTTCACATGCATGTTTAGAATATAAGCTTTGATTATGAAACTTGATATGCACAACCTAAATTTATTAAGAACTATTGAATAAGGAAAGTTAAAGATACACCAAAAGAGTATAACAACGAAAATAAATTAAATAATTTTGATAAAATTGCAACCTGGCAATTTAAATGATTTTGCACAATAAAAATATCTTAGAGAAAAGAATTGGTTGAATACTGAATAAATGAACCATTACAAATTAGGCTTAAAAGTGGAATGTGAGAGGGATACCTTTATCATAAAATATTTCAAACAATACCATTAGAGTGAATCACAAGTTCAAAGAAAGACTATGTTGATTGTTTGATATGTAACTATGTTAAATACTTTTTTGACATAAAAAATTTTCTTGCAATTGTTTACCCATAATAGCTTAAAGGACAATTATATCCCGTAAATGATAATTGTAGTTTCTATCATTAAAAAAAATATAATTTACATTATGATATAGTAAATAAGTAATTAAAAATTTCTTGGTTACATTTTTTTTTGTGCATTAATCATATTTTTTTTATCTATATCATGATTAAAAAGTTTTTTTTTGATATTATTGATAAAGTAGTTTAAATTAATTAATTTTGGTTGTCATATAAAAGCAATCAAATTATAATATTTTTATAAATATATTAACTAAAGGTTATTATGTTGGTTAGTGTAACAATTGAATTAAATAAAAAGAATTTAACAATTCCAACTCTTGTCTTAAATTTAAATAATAAAACTATAAATATATTTTTTTTAAATGTCAATAGTTTATTTTACTGTTATTTTTTTATTATTTTATATCATGGAAATTTAAATACAAATAAGATATTTAATAAAAATAAATATTGATGATTGTTTGAAATGTAACTATGAAAACAATTATTTTCAAGTAAATGATAATTGTAGTTTATATAATAAAAATATTAAATTAAAGATAATTTATATTATGATATAATAAATAAGTAAATAAAAACTTGCTTGTAGAATTTTTTTTATAAATTAATTATAACTTTTATATCTATCATAACTTAAAATATTTTTATTTATGATATTACTAATAAAATAATTTTAATTAATTAATTTTAGTTGTCCTATAACAAAAAATTAAACTATTATTTTTTAATAAATATATTAAATAAAAATTATTACTATGATTATAGTAAGAGTTGACTTAAATAGAAAGAGTTTAAAAATTCAAAAGGTTGATGAGCAAAATAAATGGAGCTCCTAAAATAAGCAAATCTAAACATGTAATTATAGTTGTGAAAATTGGTATATCACTGGATAAGTGGTCCAATTGGTGGACCAATATATATATGATATTTTTTTCTAATAAATGTGGTATTTTTTATTTTATGAAAACTATATTTTTTTATTGATGGGCCTAAAACTTAAGTTTTAATTAGTTGTTTTACAAATTAATTTATTTTAACTTTGAGACTAAATATACCTTACCGTAAACATGTCTTTTAAAAAATAGATGACAACTTTAGCTAGGAAGCACTAAGCAAATTCAGATACGTAAATATAAATATTAATTAATGGAAAAGTGTATACAACACAAAAGCTTTTTCTTTTTTTCCTTCTTTCAATTCCGTGTAAAGAGGCCAAATTGGATTCTGACACAATAAGGCTAAAAAAACAGCACTTTCTGTCCAGGAAAGCGAGAGTCGAGAAGAGTTCACCGATTAAAAATACCCAGTACTAAGGCTACCTCATTTATATCATACTGTTTCTCGGCTTCAATGTACACAAATCCTTTCATACTGCATCAGACAAAGAGCCTGAAAGCCTCTCCCGCCCAACCTGCAGCATAAACAAAAGAAGCACCTACCCGGATGGGACTATTCTTCTTCCCGGCTAACCGGGTTCCAAAACCGGGGGGTCGCCGGGTTATCAGGAAAAGTGAAACCGTCAGGTGCATGGCCGGGTTAATCCTGAACCCGGCTGCGCGTTCTTCATTACTTCTGTGGCTGCGCGTTCTTCATCTCCTTCCTAGTGGCGGCGCCTTATTCATGTCTTCTCCCCGGTTGCGTTTTTTTCCTTCCCGACTAACCGGGTTCAAATAGCTGTACGGTCACCGGGTTTTCAGAAAAGCAAAACCGAGCAATGCATTAATCTGTACTAATAAAAGGAATTGTTATTAAGTTCCTTAAGCCAATAAAGTATTCAATTTTGGTGGCATTATTGATCTTGGTAGAGCTGGGAAAGGACTCAAATTCAATATAATCGATAGATTAACAACAGACCAAAGCCAACTATCACTCTATCATTTGGTTTCTAATAAGCTCAAAAGGAAATGCACAATTTAACTTTAGATAGTTAGATATTAATAGATAGGAATATTTGTTTCACTCAGGTAGCAAAAAATACAGCAAATATCCACAAAAATAACAAAGTAGGCATTCAGTTACATGGATCAATCAATGTCATAATGTTTTGTCATAAATCAGCTCAAGTACAAAACAAACAATGAAGCAATAAAATTGTTTACCATATAATTCAAATCACTTGAGTTATGTTAGTATCAACTCTAGAATAAGACCTCAGTAACTAAGTACATTAAATATTGATAAATAAAAAAGAGATTATATTAATAATGGTAGACACTATTAGATGAAAATTCCTTTGTGTGGATAACAGATATAAAACTATGATGGCCATCAATTCAGCAATTAGTATATGAAGTGAACTCCTTAGGTAAATGAATTCACCTGGACATTCCTTGCTTGGAAAGGGCAACCAGCAGGAACAAATATAGCTTCCCCCAAATTCTGTTGAAATGACCAAGCCTCCACTCCTATTTAGGAAGGATACAAATCACATTAAAAAGGCAGAAGATAAATAAAATTAATTGTATCAGAAATTCTTAAGGCTACCCACAATTTAGCACATCAGCGCTAACATTCCAATAATAAACAGTACACATAAGAAAATTGGTCTGTCTCTCAAGATACCTACAATTAGGCCCCTTATACAAGTACTCACTTATCCTTTGTTATACCAGAAAAATTAAAAGAAAAAAGGCTGTGAGCGTAACATTTCAATATATAATAACCTAGGTTTAGTAATTAAGAGAAAAAGAAAGAAAAGTTTAAATTTGCTAAATTCCGTCAGAAAAAGCGTTAGCGACGGATTTTGCGACGGAATTAGCGACGGAAATTTGGCCTGTGAATAGTGCCACGCGATTAGCGTGGATTATGGCGCGGTTAGCGCCAGAATGGCCCTGAAGAACCCCAGGTTCGCTCATCTGGCGCGATTAGCGTCAGATATGGCGCGGTTAGTGTGGGAATGCTCCAGAAAGCCATTTCTTGCGCATTCTTGGCGCGGATAGCGTGGGGGGCCACGCTGGTAGCGTGGGACTCTCGCTGGGGGCCTATAAAAGACTATTTTCGCGTTTTTGCTTGCAAAAGCTGCTTCTTCTTCTTCCTCCAGCGCCCAGAACTCCATTGGAGAGTTTCCCAAGCTCCCATGGCCATGCCTTGTGACCCCAAACACCTTCCAAAGCCTAGTAAACCTCCTAGAAACCAAGTTTGAGCCAAAATCCTTCCTCCCTATTCATTGAAAACCCCTTCTCTGAGAAAGCTGCAGAGAGCTCGAGATTGGGCAAGGAACGGCGGTGGTTCAGTGCACCAAGGCTAGGGGGAGAAGCCCAGAGGCCTTCCTCGGCAGTTCTGAGGTAAGAAACTCGAGTTTCTCCGGTTAATTTCTGATTTGAGGGTTTTGATGAATAGTGACCCATCTGTGATGGAGCTAGAATTAGCTATGGGTCCAGTTGAGAGATGTGTTCAGGAGGATGAGGGGAGGAAGGATTAGCTTTCAGTTTGTGATTTGGTGACTATTGGTTTTGGCTCTAGGTTATGCATGGGTGACTTGGACTAAGTCACTTGATTTGAGACATGCAAGGGCCATGATGATGGGCTTGTTGTGCCTGAGAGGCCATGAGAATGGTGTCTTGTGAGATAGACCGTTCAAGCCCGTGGAAATCCCTGTATAAGTGGATTGTGTGAACTGTGATGCTCATTGAGAATGGCTGGGTTGAGTCTGTGGAGACTCTTAGGCCATGGTTGTGTTGAGACAGACCACCGAGGGTCTATGGACAGGCTTGTGATAAGTGAGCCTGATGAACCTTAGGTAGATAACCTGGGTTGATAGAAAGGACTGAGGTTCCTTCATAGAGGCAGTTGAGGATTGTTTGATGAGCTAATGTTTGTTATGTGCCTGAATGGTCTGTGATATATGTTTGTGTGCCTTGTTAGGGCTTGACACTGAGGGTGTCAGAGAAGCAGACCGTTATTCAAGAGGCTGGAGCTGTGAGGCACGGTTTGCCAGGTAAGCTCATCGCTCTGGGGATTATTCCCTTTCTCCTGTTTACCCCTAAGTGGGTGATTGACGCATGCCAAGCTTGTATTGCATTTGTTATGGGCATGCTGTAGAATGAAAGGCCTGAATGGCCTATTTAGATGATTAGATATGACTGAAGCCTGAGAGGCTAGAAGAACGGTTCTTGGAGTGATACTCAGACCGTTCGAGATATATGAATGCATGATGAATCCTAGGTTAGACACCGAGATGTTGTGAGAATGTTGTGATATCTGTGGACTCAGGTGTGGGGCCTTGGGCCTTTGGATTGTTGCGTTGGAACCTACAGGATACCGGGCTGGTATCGGGCTAGTTGAGGTTCCCTAGCCAGAGGAAGAGTGTGAGGACTCCCTGGAATAGTTGAGATTCCATGGGAGGTGCCACTGCTCTCCGATTAAAGTCCTAAGGGTGGATTGCCCGTCTGGATGTTCCTCCTTAGGCACTGATGATGATAAAGTCCTGTGGGACGGTGCTCCCGTTGTGGATGACTCCCCAGGCAGAGGAAAGTCCTGTGGGATGGTGCTCCCGTTGTGGATGACTCCCCAGGCAGTTGAGATGGAAGTCCTGATAGATGGTGCTCCCTGTGTGGATTGACTCCTCAGGCATGTATTGTGGAAAGTCCTGGAGATGATTGCCCTATATGGATGTTTTTGCCCAGGCATGTGCGATATAAGTCCTGGAGAGGCCAGGCAGTGGACAGATATGTTGTATCTCTAAGATCGGGCTTCCCGAGGGGATGAGAGCCTAAGGCCTCTTAGATGAGCCATATCTGGATTTCTGGAAGTCCTGAGTTGAGGGATTCCTCAGGCATCATGTGTATGTGAAGTCCTGAGTAGATGACTCAGGCAATGCTTGTTCAGATAGGTGAGGCGGTGCCTCTTTGGTATGGAAAGTGTCCAGTGGTAGACACTTATGTGATGTACCTCTGTGAGACGAGTGCTGCGATGACTTGAGAGCCTGTATGAGGTGGAATACCTCCGATGCTGATAGCATCCAGTTAGTACCCAGAGAGCTGGGAAAGGTGTAATATCCAGGACGGTGTCCTGGGCTTTATTATGTTTCGTTCCTTGTGTTTTGTGCTTGGGGGTGAACCAGGGTAATGGAGGATCTCCCAGAACCCTGAGCTTACTGAGATGTATATCTCACCCCTGTTGTGGGTTGTGGTTTCAGGTGCTCTAGAGGAGAGAAGCAACCACGGGGCAGAAGACCCTATCAGAGTATGTTGGAGTGTCATGGGCTGCAGATGAAGATTAGAAGAATCTTTGTTTGATCTCTGTCTTGTATAGGGTGTGAGTGTACACCCATAGTTCTGTACATATTTTGATGTATGACCCGGTGTGGTCTTGTTTTGAGCATGTATATGTACAAATTCTGAGTATATTCCTCCTAATTATCTCTGTTTTAGTTCTTATGTTTTCTGCCTATGTTAGTATAGGTTATGTTATCTGGATCAGTAAGTGGCTTGTTGTTGATGTATTGTATGATGTTTTATATTCCATGCATAATGAAATCAAGAAAAACGATTCTCTCGCTTCCGTACTGCGTTTGTTTAACGCTGATAGCGCGCTTATGATATTATTAATGATAACACGTCCGGGGTGTTACACAATATGTGAAACAAACCAAAAAAAGAAAATAAGTATCTGAATTTATAGGGTTAAAATAGTAAGTATCTCTTTTACATACAAGGATGGAATTAGATAAATAACAACTTTTTAGATTGGAAACTGTTCCTCTGCTGCCTTCTTCTCTGCTTCTGTCTCTTCACCGAACAAATCCACATCATCGTCATCCTCAGCAACATGAAGAACAGGTTGCATTCAGTCAAATATCAACCAACCATTTGAGTTAAGACACATAATGAAAAAAAAACATGAAACCATTAAGAAAACACTATACATACCAATTCAATGTGAGGTCTTAATGCACCTGCACCTGCACCTGTTTTAAACGGTGAATTTCACTAATTTTAAAATTATTTTTCTTCATTCTAAAAAAATAAAATGAAGCTTATTAAAGAAATACAAAGTTCATTCATTCATTCAGGCATTTGATCAAACACCTTAGTTGCAAACTACAAATAAGACCAACCCAACTAAAAAAAACACACATATATAACATTGAACAGAATATGCCACAGGAGATCAAAAAGATTACATTTTTGGTACACCCAAGAACCCAAAACAAATAAGAAAAGAAGGGTGAAGAAGAAGAATTACCTGTAGAAGAGAAACAGCGAGAACGAAGGAGATTTTTTTGGAGAGAGCATGGAGGTGAGTTGAGGGAGCGTGGAGGAGAGGAAGCAAAAATATCATACAGAGAGAAAAGAGAAGTGTTAGGAGTGGGTGAACAAATGACAATGAGAATGAGATGCAGGAAGTTAGCAGGTGAGCAGGTGAATGTTAGTAGAGTTGGTGAGGAAGTTTCGGCCTCCTTGTCCCAAGCTTTTCCCGCTTCCCCACGTTCGGTTGAAGAAGCTGAGGTGTGATAGTGGACCGAAGCTGGGAGAAGCTGAGGCCGAAGCTGGGAGAAGCCGAGCCGAACCTGCGAAGCAAGGAGAAGCAGGCGAGCAAACGTTGTTTTATTACTATGTATATATAGATGTATAGATGTATAGATGTATAGATTTTCACTTTCTTTCTTTCGTAAACCAAACAAACAAAGCATTTAACTTTTAGTCTTATGAATGTTGTACATTAAAATTTGAGTTTTATTGAAATATTGAATATTTATAATCTAATATCTATTTAAAACAGCAATAGGCCATGAAAATTTCAGTTTTACCCTTATTTATTTTGTTGACAGCTGTCCTTATTAGTTGATAAAATGGACATTTCCAGTTTTACAAAAGCTCATTCAAATTCAAATTTCAAAACTTAAGGCAGATACACAGACCTTCATTTGCTTTTCTCTCATCTTCTTTCTTCATTTTTCTTTTCTTCTACCTTCCGCTCCACCGCTTCCTACGTGACCTTCATTTTTTTTCTTCTAGCTTCCGATCCGTGCACTAAATTCATCTCTTCCATTTTTCTCTTTCTCCATCTCTTCCTCTCTTTTTCTTTTATCTCTTATCTCAGTTTTTCTTCCTCACGATACCATCGCTTCCTCACCGTAAGCCGCCGGCTTGCAACTCATGACACAAGCATGACAATTTAGACATGCAACCACCCTTTACCAACAACACAAAGTCAGGGCTTCAACATCCTGTAAGCTAATGTTTTGTTTGTGTTTTTGTTATTTGGGTATTTTCTTTTCTTTAGATGGAATTGAGGGTGGTGGCGAGGGAGAGCACTACCATAAGGACATGCATGGCTGAAGAAGAAATCACGAGGTGGTCCAGGTAAATTTTCCTATAAAAATTATCCTATTTACAAAAGCTCATTAATAAATTGGAAGTTCTGATGAAAAGTTCAGATTTTTTTAGGCATTTTCTCTCTGTTTAGTGACTGATGAATTGTTAGAGGTTGATGTAAATTTTCAAGTTGTTGTGTTTTATATTTGTGTTAATTGATTGTCTTTGTCTTGCTTTTGATAAGCTGAGATATTCTGCTAGGAAAAAAAGAGAGGATATTTTAATAAATTATTTTGTAATTTATTTGAGTCTTTGATTTTTTATATTTTAATATTAGTTTGTTATTGACATTGGAGTCTAGATGTTTGGTTGTTTGCATAACTATGATTCAGATTTGACATTTTGTGTTGCAATATGACTAAGGCAGGGTTGTTAGACACAATGAAGGTCCATTTCTTATGTGCACTGTGTTGCAGCTTGCAGGTAATATGGTAGTGATTTAAATGTTTGTGAGTAGTAATTTAAATGTTTGTTAGTAGTACAAAGCATTTCAATTGTCAATTTCCTCTTTAATATTGTTGCAGTCATATGCTATTAAGATAATATATTTTGATTTTGTGATATGAATTAAATTATATGGACATATGATTTCACCCAAGATATGTCATGTGTTTTTTTGTTATAAATTTGTTTTTGCTTGATGTTGTATACTTACATTCTCTATTTTCATGGCTCTGTTCATTGTAATTAAAGGATGCTCAATTTTTCTCACCTTTGATTTATGGCTCTGGTCATTGCATTAACAAGGTTCTGTTTCTTCTCTCACTCTCTTCCTATGTACAGGACATAGAAAACTAAAGGATGCTCTGGCTGGGTTGGTCATTGCTTTTTTTTTTCAATAAAAAAATTGTTGTTATATCTATGGATGTTGTTATAACCTTATTTAGAGTGATTGTTTTAAGTGTGTGATATATTTAATATATTTTAAATATAAATTCTAACTAAAGTGGTTCACTAATATACAAATTTAGTGTTTTTTAGATTGTGAAAAATGACAGTATATCAATTAAATTCATTTATATTCTTCAATTACACTATTTACTCAAAAGACACACCTTCATGCTTTTCTCATGATATAATTCATAATGCAAGATGTTGACTCTGAAACTAAGGTGCTTATCCCACTCTTTATATGCACTAATGTAACATGAGCATTTCATTTTTAAAGCACTTTGTATTCCCTCATTTAATGAAAACTCAATAAATGGAGATATAGTCCAATACGTAATTGAGTTGATTAAAAATATACAATAAAACACTGAACAAATTCTTCTTCATAAATTTTTTTAATAACAAAATGCATGGTAGTTACTGCATGATTCCTTAATCAGATTCATCATGTTAATATTATGTTGCTAAGCTTTCTATACCTTTATTACGACCAATATTTATATGTTCTATATTGAAGTATTGTTTTTCATTTTAGTGATAAGCGATATCCTTACAAATATAATGATGCGTTTATATTGTCCTCATACGTATGTGTACATAGGCAGTAATTTGTTCACAATTTTAGTGATTGGTAGTTTATCACTCTCCTCCATTCTGATTATTGTACATTAGTATGAATTAAGTGCTGAGTTTTGGTTTGGAATCATGGTATTTGAAGTTCTGAATTGAAATCAGCCAGCATTGATAATATGAAACTAAGGATGTAGTTCAATGAAGTCTACATAGCATAATCAACAATCCTTAGCATTTACCTATCTTTGTCTCTTCTCTATGCATCTCTTACAAAGTTTGGATTTTAGAGATCATATAACTTATTTCTTATTTAGGCAGAGGAAATGACAGTAGCATGGTCATTTAAATTACATTTGTTTCTTAAATCTAATCTAATATCTATTTAAAAAACCTTTAGGCCATCAAAAATTCATTTTTGCCCTTATTTAAAACCTTCACAGTTGTCCTCACTTATTTGATAAAATGGGAATTTTAGGCCATCCAAACTCTTTGTCATTTTTCTCTTATATTTTCTGTTAATGCATTGTTTCTATTTGTAGACAAATTTGATGTTTGAGATAATCAAATATTTGTCCTCTTTATTTCCAGTTTTGTTTGGTGTCTAGATTAAATAATGAGATGTTGGTATCTTTATCACAGTTTTTTTCCAGTATGGATAAATACTCTTTGCACTGTTTTCGTGTTAGGAGTTTGCTTGAGGTTTGGAGTTTGAAGTTGTTTGGTTGGGTTTGAGGAATGAAGAAATAAGCAATGGTAACAGACTCGTGTTCATTGTTGTAGGTGTGTTTCCACTTGGAACCTCAAACTCGTATTGCTATTGCAAACTATTCAACAATGTTGATATTGAAGAAATTAAAAAATTTAGGAGCAGGTTTAAACTGAATATTTTTTATACACACATAATCTTAGTAATGAGATTATAAGTCTAAATAATGTTATTCTTATGTGATATTTTTCAACTCTGATGTTAATAGCTAAATGCAAATACATAAACAAAGTGAAAATCTATCTCAAATCAATATTTTCTCACAGTTTTCTGCAACATTTCAATATTCAAAGTAGGAAAATTTTATGTAGACAGCAAGTGCCAAGACTCTTAGTCAGATTAATGAGACTAAACAAGTTTTTTTGTATCAATTTATAATTTTACACCATCATTTAATTTAGTTAATGTATTTTTTCTCGCTTATTAATTTACAATATTGTGTTATTAGTATAGTATTATGAAAGTATGCTATTAGGAGATCCAATGTCTAATTGTTGCTACAATTGGTAAAATAATTGTCGGGCCAAATAGATGGAATTGTGAAGGATGCACCAATTGTTATAAGGGTGCAGACCCAAAGAAGTTCCCTTATACATGTATTTGTGGTAGATACATTAAGCAACCTACAACAAGGTAGACTCTTATTGTAATCATTTTTATAAATGACATTCAAATTACTTGCCCATTTTTAAAAACCACTGCATTGTTTGCACTTTTTCTCAAATTTTTTTATCATTCATATTCATAGGTATAAAGTTGAGGTTGAAGTTTATCACAACAAGTTTAATTCAAAATTTGTCTTCTGGGATCGAGAGTGTGAGATATTAATTGGAATTATTGTTGCTGATATTAGGCTCCTATTGATCAAGGTACACGTTTGCATCTTTGTCATTGTTTTTTAATTGTATCTTTTATTTTATTTGTAAAATTAAAAAAATTGTAATTTATTTTACATATAAAACAAAAACTAATTAGTTACATTTACTAAAAAAGTTAAAAAATGATGAAACTAATCATATCAGCTATCAATCAACTCAAGTGCTTTTGTGAAAAGTTGTGTCAAAAACTTCAAGAAGAGAGAAAATATGCAACTTCATTAGTCTAAAATGATAATAACAAATGTAATCAAAACACATAAACAATTTCTTAACTCTTAACCAGTATAGCTTTGTGTGTTGACCCAAGCAAAAAGCTTCTACCTTCATTTACCTTATCTTCTCTAGGTTCTTTCATTTATTTCTCTTCATCTAAATATCTATTATCTATGTAAAATATCTTTAGGCCTTGAAATTTTCATATTTCCCCTCATTTAATTTGTTGACAGCTGTCCTCAGTTAGTTGATAAAATTGGAATTTTAAAACTTCTAAAAGCTGTTGATCGTAATACGAATCAAAACAGACATGGTTTTTTTAATTTTTAGAATATGTTTAATTGTTTATATTATTATTTATATGTACTTATACTTTTTCTTCTAAGGACTGAAGCACATTTTTTTTTCTGAATTGTGTTTTTTCTTCTAAGACAATTTTGTTTTATTTTCTAATAAATTTATCTCTACAAGTTACACTTGACTATATTTATCTCAAATTCCTTATCTTTGGTTATATCACTGTTCTGTTATTTTTCATTCTATTAAAGTCAGCTTCACACATTTTATTATTACTAACTACTAAGTTAAGGATTCTGGTGACAATTCGATTGTTTTAAATGATACCAAAAGTGGATGAATTTTGAGGTGTAAATCTTTGTTGTATGTTTGACTTGAAATTGGTGAGAAAGACAAGAGGAACCATGTGATAGATTATTGGCTTTTCAATTATTAATAGATTAGTTTTGTGAATTCCTGCATGAGTAGACTAATGTATTGAGGTGCTGATTGGTTTAGCAGCAATTTGTCATGTAACCTGATATTTGTCTATAACAAATGTTTAGATCTTAGCATAATTTGTAGAATTCAATGTTTAGATCTTGCAGCAACCTACCAAAATGCCAAAATTTTACCCAACAATTTTCCTTAATGATCAATTCAATGATCATTAATCAAACAAGTGTGATGCCAATATTGTTTTTTTGCCACAAAGCTTAGAAGTTGCAAATGAAATTTTTGAATCAAACCAAGATGAATGAACATTGAACTTTGTATGTTTTCAAACATGCTAGCAATGAAAAGTGAAAAAATTCTTGAAACTTCCTACCATACATAGATTATAATAATATATTATCGGTACTTTTTTTGCAGATTAGGTTCCCTTTGTGACATGGGTTTGACTTTCTTATGATAGTAGCATAGCCATCAAAAAATCTCCTTCGACATTGGAAAGTCAAGACCTTTTCATATATTTTCATCATGTAAGTCGTAAAATGTTTAACATTTTTGCTCTGTCAGTCTTTTAATTTAAGTTTTGTTATTTCTATGGATGACATTAACTTCATTACATTTTTATTTTAGCAATCTCTATTGTCATTTCATTTCTGCTTACATGCAGTACTTTGTAATCTTGCACAATATCATTATCTGAGGTTTGCATTATAGACAGAACCATGTATCAAGAAAAGGTGTTTGTGTATTAGAGCCAGAACTTTGCCTATGTACTCACTCTTGATTTTTCTCTTTATTTCTAAAGGGTGTTTCTATATTAGGCACAGGTGGGCTGAAAGATATAAAGCTCATCTTTGGGACAACAGCTGCAACAAAGAGGGGCAAAGTAGGAAAGGAAGACAAGGTATTAAGAAATGGACTATATTCTCAATCACTTTTACTAAGTTGTCTTTATGATCTTTAAGTTTAATTTGTAAGTTGTTTCAATTTTGGTCTTTTGCTTTGGAATAATTAAATTAATTTTACTGAACTCTGTTGTGTTGTGGTTCTCTTATCATATATCACTTCAGTTGCTGTTATTATGCTTAGCAATAGCAAGCTGAAATCTCCTTCTGTGACCTCTAAATGTGTTTTTAGAGGAGGATAGTAGTTGGACTTTTGCTTTGGAATAATTAACTTAATTTAAGGCAAGCTCTATTGTGTTGTGCTTATTTTATCATCTATCACACTGTCATTAATGTGCTAAGTTGTTTCAATTTTTCCTTTTGATTACTATTATTATTGGTGTTCACAAATATGTTCTTCTGCTATTAGACCATTTTCATTTGCAATGGTGGTTCTCCTTCAAATTTATATACCCATCTCCTCCAAATTCTAGGGTATAAAAAGACGGAGACATTTGAACTTGAGGAGAAAAAACACCAGCAAAGCCATCTTATTTCTATGATTTTCTTACTAAAAGGAAAAATAATTATAATCGGTAGTCATAAATTGAGATGTTCATGTTTATCTTACAGGCTGTGATTAAAAACAAGTATAGACATTATGCTACTAATGTTGGTAAAGAAGGTGACATTGCTCCTAATACTCAGGTCCTTAACAGCTGCATAAGGGAAATTTTGGCATTCTGTAGAGATGCTGTCATCAAGGTCAAGCAATATCTTTCCAACCACAACACACAGGAAGATTGGACGAACCATTTTGGTGCTAAATGGATAAAATTCTTACAAAGAAAACATCAGTTTGATCGAAGAATGATTCTATCACCAGGGCAAAAAATCTTCCACAAACAATTAACTGTCATATTATATGTTCAATTACTAATGTAGGAGACTAACACAAGTCATATTATATGTTCAATTACTAATGTAGGAGACTAACACAGGTTACTAACACAGGTCATATAAAATTGAGACGGCATCCTACACCAAGTTACTAACACAGGTCATATTATATGTTCAATTACTAACCAAACACAGATTGCTACAAAATTAGCCTTTAACTGTCCTATCCAACAACATGATCACAACAATTTCCATGGTCAATTTGTATTAAACACAGCTGCAGATTTTTTGTTTTTAGATATATTCACTGTTTCATTATACAAATATTTTAGCATTACTTTATCTCATTACTATAGTTTGTGACACAGGTCTTATTCTGTATTTTGAGTGCTGAATTCAGTTTGGGTTGTTGGAAGCATGATCTTGATTTCAATTCTACAAGTTTTGAAAATTGGAATATTTGGTCGTGTGTTACAATGCAAGGCAAGTGTCGAGGAGGTATATCTTTCTCTCTGATTGTCATCTTGAACATCTCTGTTGGTTGGATTTAAATACATTAGAAATGAATTTTTGTGATGATCTCTGCTAGAAAGTCCAGTTAAGGTTTGAATTCCCTGGTGCTTTATATGCTACTTGCTAAACACATTTTGTTGAAGCCTACATTTCTTTACATAATTTAATACAAATAAAGTGCAGTATAACTTCCTTTATCTCAAGTTTAGCTATCATGTACTAGGTTGAAAAAACATATCAAGTCAATTGTTGTGGTTAATGTATGTAACTTAATTGGAGAAAAACTTGGAGCAATGTGTATCCATATTAGTATTTAAAGATGTGTTCCATAATGTTGAGCAGGTACATATCTAAATTAATTGAATATGATAATGTTACAGTTTTGTATACAAATAAATACTTGATATTGTTTAATGCAGTAGCAAAAATATATAACCACCTAAAGATCTTCATATGCAAATGAACATTTAGCAGATAATTTTATTTTGAAACAAGGGCAGGTAAGTTACTGTCGTCTTCAGATTTGGATATTTATGAGAGTTTTGTTTAGTATTGTACTGTACCATTTTAAATAACTAATATTTTAAGCGTTTAATGCAGTAGCTTTGTCAATCCTTTGGCTTTTTGGAAGGCTTTTTCGAAACAATCATTTTAATCAATTCAACCTCCTTTTTTGAAAGTAAGTTTTACATTTAAGAATGCAAAAAAAAAAAAAATGATACATGGTAAACACTTTATCACCCACATCTTCTCATATTTTCATGGATTTGTCACAGCAAACTAGATTTAAGTGTGTTTTTTCAGAGGTAATTTTTATGTTTTAATAATTTAATCATTATGATTTTACTTGATATGTCTAGGTGGTTGAAGGTTGGGAAAGAATCCTGAGGTACAAGATGTTATTGCTGCATGTTATTGTTGCAGTTTGTTTAGAGGCATATTCCTCAAATACCAATGTTACTAGGACATCAACTACACTAAGTAATAACAATGGAAAACCAGAAAAAACTTAATGATGTTAAGGTATAGCCTTATTTTTAATTAGTTTAGATGTAAGTGTGTTTTTTTCAACTGTGATTTTTATGTTTTTATAATTTAATTTTTATGATTTTACCTGATATGTCTAGGTGGTTTCAAAGGCTGGGAAAGATATATCATGCTTACTTCTAAATCCTTCTCAGATGATTTCATGAAGGTCTTCAAGATGGTAGGTTTGCCAAATTCCACTGGAGAAATATCAATTGAAATATTTGTCCTGTTTTCTCTGATATTATTTATTTCCACAATATAGTGTTCTTTACAATAGTAATGTAGGTTGAAATGAAGGGCATCATGATTTTCAATTCAGTGTTGTATTCAATTTATTGAGTATCAATTATCATTTCTCATTTTTTTTTTGTTCTAATTGATTCTAGCTTTGCTTGACTGAATTGATGCTAATAAAGTAACTCCCAATATGATCAATTTCTTAAGTAGCACCAACTATGTGTATTTACTAATATGAAAAACCAATGTTGACCAAATCTGTAAGGTTTAGGCAACAAAATACATTAATGCATTGATACAACACAATGTTCTTCCAGGAAATTTTATACTATTGGTGGATTAATTAATTTTTTTAATGACAAAATTAGTCAACCTATATGATTCATTATTGGGTGAAACATTCTGTGTGTTTGGCAAAGTGTACCTGATGCATGTTGAGATAATATATGAAATGTGATTTGAGTGTAGCGATGATTCAATCCAACTTTTACCTATTGTCTCACTTTATTGACGAGACTTGGTTGCTACTTGCTACATTTTTGAGAGATTTGATTCCTACATGACACATTGTTATATTTGATTTTCAAAAAAATCTTTTTCTAGGATTGAAGCTCACACTTCATGTAATTTTTTTTTGTCATGTGACATTCATATGTTTTTAACTTTGTAGATGGTCATCTCTTTATTTGTTTGCCACTAATATAGTAATATATGCTTTTCTCCAATCTTTCTGATCTAACATGGATAGGATATCTGTTGTTTTGTCACTAAATGAGCTTTGTGAATATTTTTAGTCAGCTTTTCATTATTAATAATATCATAAATAAAAATATTCTTATTTATAATAACTATAAAAATTAAAATTAATTTATAAAAATATAGCAAAACATAATAGAGCAGAGCGAAGCGAACCCGTGCATACGCACGGGTTACTTACTAGTTATAATAATGGAGCTCTCATTGTTGGAGGTATATTTTGCCACGTGTCAACACTGCAATAATCCTGGCAAAATCCCAAATTTGAAAAACATACCCCTTTTAGTTTTTCCTTCACCAATAAAAGCTTCTGAAATATGAGAGAGATTTCAAATTTTAAAATTCAAATCAGATGCTCATTTAGTTCTCTTTGTTCTTCTCCCCTCTCCTTGCTCCCAGTGCTTTCGTTTGTGACGTGTGTGTGTGTGCGCTTTGTTGCAAGATGTTGGAAATCAATAGAGATCTTCAAAGTTGATCGGAATCCCTAGCAACATCAGAATCGTCGTCCTAATCTCCTCTACCAAGCACTGTGAACCGATCATTAACATGTTTCTCTCCAAGTAAATTTTTGTTTTTGGTAATTATTTCCTCTCTTTTTGAGGATTTTTTTCCTCTGTTTATCCCCTCTACTTGATTGATGTATGCATTTCCGTTTAAAAAATTGAAATTTGTGTGTGGATTTTATTTTGCAAGTTATTGAAAATTAAGAGATATGTATCTTTCCAACCACGTTGGTCAAAAAGTTCAACATCTTTCTCATTATGTGTTCATTCATTTAGCTAAAGCTTAATATTTTCTGTGTGTTGATTTCCAAATTTGAAGCATTCACACCTTCACTGTAGGTTAGGTTCTTGCTATTTTCCATTACTTTCTTTTTATATAAAAGTAATTGTTTAGTTTGGTGTTTTGTTACGGTCTGTCTATTCACTCAATCTTTTGGAATAGAAGCTGTTAATGTGAAAAACATAGTCTTTTATAAGTCTGAATTCTTTTTGGGAAATGTTGTTGAAATAGTATTGACTTGGTTTGGTGTTTTGTTACCGTCTGAATTCTTTTATATAGGTAACCTTTTATATAGAAATAAATTATATTTAATTATACATTTACAGAGATAGAAATTATTATATATAAAATATTAAGTGAAATTTAGACTTTTCTTAAAATATAAATTATATCAATATAATATATGGGGATGCACTATTTTAATGAAAAAAAAATAAAAGAAATTATACTCACGGGGACGAACTTTTCAACTAAGATTTTTTTTAGTAAAATTAAAATTTCTTCAATCTAATTAATATATTTAATTACATAACAAAAAGTAATTTAAATCAACGAAATTAAAATTATTTACTTCTCTATGAAAAATTAGAGTAAAAAAATTAAATTTAGAAAATTATTATATATTTATTATTTAAATCACCTTAAAACAAACATTATTAACTTCTCTATTATCTAATTTTTTTATCGTCTTAAAATTTAAATTTTTAGAAAGAAAATATATTATATTATAGTTTTTATATTTTAATTTTTGTTGTAATAATTTAATATAATTATATATAAATTATAACACGTGATATTTTTTCTTTATTCATAAAAGCAAATAGGAAAGGATAAACAATTTATTTAGAATCACATTAATAATTATAATACATACCTGTAATTAGATATTTCTTTTGATAATCTTCTCTTATATATTTTTAGACATTTTTTCCAGTTTAACGAATAGGTTATCTCAAATTTGTGTTTCTAATTTCTTGATCACATATTTTATTGCATTTTTTTTTATCCTGAAAAATGCATGGGTTAAGGATATGTGCATCTCTCTAAAATAAATTTTGAAAGTTAGTCAATATTATGAAGGCAACATACATTGTAGACAAATATCTTCATAAACATAAACACAAACTTGAATATCATTTTTTAATTTGTTGTCCATCTATTAGATAATTTTGGACAAATTTTCTTAGTTTATTTTATTTAATAAATTTGGTTTGTTCTTTAACTTATTTATTCTACCAGAGATGGTGACATTATTTATTTTTATGAAATATTATATTCATAATAATTATTATATAATATTAAAAAAAACGAACATTGCACGCGTCCAGAAATTAAGTAATACACACTTGAGCGTGTTTTATTAATTTAAAATGCCGAAAAACATAAATGTCAAACAATCACAATTACTGGGACATGCAGATCGAGTAGTATATGGTTGTTTACTTGAAGAACTCCATAACCCAGAAGGTACGGACAAAACATTCATATCTGATGCCACTAAATCCAGCGGCAGTTGCCAGATTCATGAATTCTTGTTCAGATCTCTCTTTGCCTCCCACGTGTTGAGTCATCATCAAAACATCCATTTGTGAAACGGCCTTCCAAGCAGCATTAGACGTCTCTGGTATAATTGGAAGAACTGCCTCCACAACTATCACCTTTCCATCGTCAGGAATTGCGTCATAGCAGTTCTTCAACAACTTCAGACAGTACTCATCACTCCAATCATGAAGTATCCACTGCCCAATTTACTTGTTAGCCACTATTTGCATGATTTCAGTGAAATCCAAACAAATCAAGTATGTAACTTTGATTTTTATTTTATTTTATTTGAAATAAGATATTTTCACAAGTGAAAAGTAAGTCTAACTCTAATTGTTGAGGTGTAAAGATTATTCAAGTAGATTTTGTCTCTTACAACAATTTTTCCCCCTAAATCTTA
The DNA here is from genome assembly GCA_013407115.1 of Glycine latifolia. NCBI lineage: Eukaryota > Viridiplantae > Streptophyta > Magnoliopsida > Fabales > Fabaceae > Glycine > Glycine latifolia. Next base: position 30,480,449 of record CM023959.1, on the reverse strand, counting down.
AGCCTAACTCTCTAGGTGGGAAGATCATTAAAATAGATTTTGTCTCTCACAACAAAATTTTCTTCATATCCACGTTTTTAGAATTGAATCTCCCTCTCTACATGCTTAAGAAATCCAATCATTTATCAAATGTGTTTGACCTTTTTGGTAAATTTGATTTCTTTAAAATCATATTACGTGATTATTGTTGATTAATTTAAAATTTAAGATAAGTAATCATTATTAATGAAAACAATTATATTATAACTTTTCGCCTATTGATTTAAATCACAAATATTTTTTATTAAAATCACAAATATTTTTTGTTAAAAACAATGTTATTTGAGTCAAATAAAATTATTATAAATTATAAAATATTTTTTCTTCACACATATTTAATATAATTGCGATCTAGATCTAGATCTAGAACTAGAACTCAAACTCAAACCCGCTCGTGTAAACTGAAAAATATTGTCTTTCAATAGAATAGTGACTAATTATTGAGAGATAGCATATTGTCTAATTATTAAGCTATATAATATTGTCTTTCAATAGAACCCAGCACTTGCACTTACCTTCATAAAGATGGCGTCTCCTTTAGGCACATTTTCAAACATATCTCCGCTAACGTGTTCCACTCCTGCAACATTTGGTAGCTCTTACTTTTGAAATAGAACGTGCTTATAATAATGCACAGCTGATAGTATATATTATTAACAAAGAAAGTAGCTAGACACTACTTAATTTTGTTAATAGCAAAGAAATTAGACAGTAAGACACTATTTATGTTATTTAGTAAAACTCATAAATTTTACCAAATAACTGTTTTAAATAGGAAGAAAAAACATGTTGCTAGGATTTATTGCTTTTCAATTTTCCACGACCACAGAATTAGAATGTGTGAAGTTCATACCAGGATAGGAAGGAGCATGTTCTAAGACATGAGGCAAGTCAAAATTGATACCCTGGATATGATGGTATTTGGAGGTGATCAAGTTTATGTTGATCCCAAGACCACCACCAACATCTACAAGCCTTTTTATGTTCTCAAAACCTTTGTAGCACTGCAGAAGCTTCTTCATCACTATAGTGGTGTGATTGGTCATTGCTGTGTTAAAAACTTGATTGAACCTTGCGTCCAACTTTGGATACTCAAAAGCATGAGTACCATAAACTCTGTTGAATGGAATACCCCCTTCCCGAATTGCATCTTTCAGCTCCGACCTAAGAATTGCAACTTTAGATTCGTTATAAGTATGAGAAAAGAATTTTCATCATCATTCATTTGCCTTTTGAAGTTCATTTTCATCACTTGTATTTATATTATGTAGCAGATTCCCAGGATTTTTAATTGAAATCAAGAGAATCAAGTAGTTTACTATGGCAGCAGCCAGCAGGTAAAGGAACTATGGAAATTCCAGATGTACAGAACTGGGCCGGTTGGAAGAGAATCATTACTGGATCTTTCTACCTCTATCTTATTAATTAAAATCCCTTTCCTTTTGCCCTGTCTCTTCAGTTAAAGCAAACGGCTCCTGTGTCATATATTTTTGGACAGCGTAGATGCAGATATTTTTCCTTACCCAAAATAAAAAAATCATTATTATAAAAATAATGATTGTAAAAAGCAATAAATTCTTCATATATAATGAGTTAAGTAAATTATTTTAAACTGTTAATACATGATTTTTTTCTTTAATTTAAAGAAAAATAAATGTATTTATGATCGTTAGGCATCCATCCTTAACTTAAAAATTAGATTTTCCGTGCATTCTTGGATGAAGATCTTGATAATCAGACCGCCCATATTTTATAATCAATCGTAAATCTGACTTAAAATACATTCATTGATCCGTGTGATCTTCATCAAATGGTTCCAAATCAGCCTAAATGCATAGGAAATAATAATATTTAAGAGAGAGAGAGAGAGAGAGAGAGAGAGAATTAATAACCAGCTATGTATGAAGATCTTGTCATGGACCAAGGCCATCAGGGGGCCCAATGAAACCCCATCAGAATTGCGAGCAAAGAATCTGGCGACGGGAGTGATGCTGTAGAGCCTTTGCAAGGTCCCCAGGTTTTGGTTTTCGGGAAGGACTGAACAGTTAAGAATGGAGTGAGAGGCAAGAAGAGCGAGGACACGATCCAGCATTGAGGCTGCTTCAGGGTTATTGTCGCAGGAAAGCTTGGATGCTATCTCTTTCGCAGAGAGCTTAACGCCCGCTTCTTGCAACAAGTCAAATACGCCCAGCTCCGTTGCCGATTGCATCGCCATGGAAACCACAACGGAGCTGAAAAGCTGCATAGCACTCGAGAAGCTTTCTTCATCTTCTAATTCTTGCGATTCCATCTTCTTCTCTTCGCCAAGCTTTAGGCTATCCATCCTCAACTTCAGCTATGTCCGCAATCACTGATCACTTCTACACTAGTGTACATCTTCTTGTTTATATAATCAGTTGTGCCACATGGTACGAAACTTCCTTTACACGAAATGGTATGATATGAAGTCTACGCGTTTACTTTTCATTGGATTCATGTTAAATCTACTTCTCTTTTTGCCACGTGTCATGCTCACAGCAACTCTCAGCTGCTTTCTGCTTCTTCTTCCGTTTCTTTCAAAATTTCAAATTTTGAAATTTGAAATTTGAAATTGATCTTTCTCTTGCTCCAACAACTGAGATAATATACTGCACCAAATCTCTTTTCTCTGTTTTTATCTTTCTCTTCCTCCATCTTCTAACACACACTTTTCCTATCTCTCTTCTTCATTCCGCCGGAGAAATCATAACCCACCGGCGGCACCACACCATGAGCCACTTCACAGTAAACCCATACCGGCTTCGATGTCGTTTCCGGCCTCCTCAGGTACCGGTTGCAAAAAATAAACCGATCATGGACCACGAGTTGCATCAGATCTTCAACAAGTTCGACAAGAACGACGACGGAAAAATCTCGATGACGGAGCTGAAGGACCAAATTTGCTAAGTAATATTTATATTAGCGTCAAATATATTTCTAATATAATTTAGTGTTTTTATTTTTATTCTTAGCAATGGAGCTGTGATGGATGTCTTCGATTCGTTAAAAGTTTTGATCTTTCTGAAGATTCTTAATCTGGGTTTTCGTTTTTCAGCCATGGTCGTGTGTTGTTTTTGGGTTGTGTTTGTGTTGTGTGTTGTTTTCATAAATAGTGTTTGTTGCTGCATGTGAGTTTTGTTATTGGAAATGGAATGGGTTTAGTATAAATAGGATACGGTGATAGGAATTATTTATGATTTTTCGTTTGTTACTTTCCAAAAAAAATTATTCCAACAATATTATAATTTCAGGCAAGAATAATGAGAAAGAGAGTTGTAAGGAAGTCATTTGATATGATTCAAGACCTTGCCCTCTCAAATGACTTTCAGAGAAGATGGACAGGTAAAAAAAAAACATGCCTTTACCCTCTTCCTCTATCTTTACCCATTTTCTTTTTTAGTTTCACTCAATTTCGTTTTTTAATTTTTTTTCGGATTTGGAGATATATAAATTTGAGCGCTTTTTCTTATGCATCAATATAGGGCTCTGATTTTGTGGAAAAAGCTGTGGATTTAGCAGCCAGAGATTAATAGCAATTGCATCACTGGGACAAGGTTTAATCTGCATTGCTTTTTGTCTCTTGTTGTGAATCCTGATATGTGACAAATTAAATTTACTCTTCCCTCCGCACCTGAAATAAAAATAATGTGTCACTCTTGCATATTTGCTTCCTTCTATATTATGATCAATTATGGATTTCTCTACACGCTTTGTCACATCTAGAAAGGGGAATTGGGTTGGTTTGATTTCATATAGTACATCATGTGTTTCAAAACTCATTGCTTTTGCAGATGATTGCATCAGAGGATATAGGAAGGCAGATATTGACTTATGGAGAAAGGTATTTAATCAATCAGAGGCCTTTCTATTTTTTCTCTCATTCTTCAATCCCAACTTTTTTTTTTCTTTTCAGTTAAATTCTCCTGATTCTACTTCAATTCATGAAGCATCACTTAAATCATGAACTTAAATTGTAATATGAGAATTTGTGAGGTGACCCATTTCAGGAAGCCACTGGAGCAGTTTTTAAATGCAGTAGATGGAATCACTTTGAATGATATCACTAAAATTTCTCAGAAGATTATTTCATCACCTCTCACTATGGCATCCTATGGGGATGGTAATAATCAATTAATTAGTAGTAATTTAATTCAAGCATTCGGTTTGGTTACTGATACAAAATGCTATTGCCATGTCTTTGCCTTGCAGTGTTCAATGTCCCCTGTTACAAATCCGTTAGCAGGAAGTTCCATGCAAAATGAAATTGCTTTTTCATTCTCACCAAGCCAATCTCGGAGAGTTTTTATTGCGGATATGAGATGAACCTTTTCAGTTTTGTTTTTAGTCATTCCCTTTGAAATATAGGTGTATGATCTCACGGCATTTTATTTCTTTTGGTCAAGTAATTAATTTTCTGTATTTCTTATATTAGTTCTTTTCAGGAATAACTGATTTGGTGTCTACTTCTGCAAGAAAGAAGAAAAATGTTTTATCTGTCTTCTCTTAAGAAAAAAAATTATATTTCTATTTATTTGTCATTTTAAAAGTTTGAAATAATATTAAATATTATCAAAAGTCCTATTTTTTTTGGGGGTGTGTATGTGATTGCATGTTTATGAAGGTTTGGTTTTTTATAGAATATAGTTTTCCATTTTCTTTTTAATTTACTTCTCCCATTTTGGTTTTTTCATTTTTTTTTTCAGATTTGGAGATATAAATGTAAAGAACTGTTTGTATGAGTGTATCCATATGACTTTCCATTTTCTTTTTTACTTTCACTCATTTTCATCTTTTTTTCGGATTTTGAGACGTAAATCAAAAGAACTGTTTGTATGGGTGTGTTCCATATAGCTTTCCATTTTCACTCAATTACGGGTTTCATATAGCTAGACAGGGACAATAAGTCTGCCTATACATATTTGGTGGGTCCTAAGTCTTAACATTTGAATCCTCATTGACTATGGACCTTTATGTTGGTTTTTGTCTTTCACATGAAAATATATCTTCATTATTTAGCTGATCACTTCAAAATTCCAACTCATGTTGGTTTTTGTCTTTCACATGAAAATATATCTTCATTATTTAGCTTATCACTTCAAAATTCCAACTCAGACTGTTAAGCTTAACCCTTTTTAAGTGTTTGCTTATGGATCTCATTAATGTTTATGTTTAATTCTATTGGACTAGAGAGTGTTGAAGTTTAATTATATCAGCCTTTTGTTTGTAACAATAGTGATGTTTTCAATCACTGTTGACAAATGGTTGATGGGTGGTGACTTCGATTGAATATCATTTCCAATCTAAAAAAACCTCAAGCTAATAATTTACAATATCATAATGCAAATTATTTTTAATTTAATTTTTTATTATATAAACTACAATTATCATTTATAGGAAATAATTGTTCTCTAGGCCATCATGGATAAATAGCGGAGAAATTTTTTTTAAGAAGTATTCAAAAGAGTTATATATCAAACAATCAACAATATTTAATTTTATTAAATATATTATTTGTTTTAATATTTCATCATATAAAATAATGGATAAATAACAGTAAAATAAAATGATAACATTTTAGAAAAATATAAATATTTATAATTTTATTATTTAAATTTAAGTCAATATTTGTAATTTTGAAATTCTTTTTATTTAATTCAATTGTTACAATAACGAACATAATAACCTTTAGTTAATATATTTATTAGAAAATAATAGTTTAGTTCTTTGTTATAGGAGAAACAAAGTTAACTAATTTAAATTACTTTATCAATAATATCATAAATATAAATATCTTTAGTCATCATATAGATAGAAATTATAATTAATTTACAAAAAAAAATTGTTACAATAAAGTTTTTATTTATATATTCATTATATCATAATGTAAATTAGTTTTAATTTAATCTTTTAATGATAGAAACTACAATTATCATTTACAGAAAATAATTATTTTCTAGGCCATTATGAGTGGACAGTAGAAAAAAAAAAGTTTTGTTAAATCAGTATTTAACATAATTATATTTTTATCGTATAAAATAAAATAAAAGGTAAATAATAACAATTGTTTACATTTTTAAATAACTGCAAAATGAAATGTTGACATTTTTAATAAATAAATAAATTTATAGTTTTATTATTTAAATTTAAACAATATTTAAAATTCTTAAACTTTTTTATTTAATTCAATTATTACAATAATAAGCATAATAACAATTAACTAAAATATTTATTAGAAAATAATAATTTTATTCTTTGTTATATGACAATCAAAGTTAATTAATTTAAATTAATTTATCAATAATATCATAATGTAAATTAATTTTAATTTTATTTAATTAAGATTTAAAATTTTTAAACTCTTTTTATTTAGTTTAATTATTACGATAATCGGTATAATAATAATTAGTTACTATATTTATTAGAAAAATAATAGTTTGATTATTTGTTATAAGATAATCAAAATAAAATAATTTAAATTATTTTATCAATAATATCATAAATAATTTTTTTTGTTATAATACATATAAATATTAAAATTAATTTTAAAAAATAGAGTGGAGCGGAGCTGCCATGAGTATGCGGACACTTTCAAACTTGTTTTAAAAAATAAAATCAAGGTGCGTATGCGGACGCTTTCAAACTTGTTTTAAAAAATAAAATCAAGGTGGTCATACCACGTGTTCCAACCATGTCCTTGCAATTTGCAAGTAATATTTGTACCATACAACACTGCTGTAATTTATATTACTATCAAACAACGAAATGATACGGTGCTTAGACCTTTTTGTCAATGTTATTTCCTTATCACAAGAATACGTTATAAATGTATTGAAAAATAAAGAGATAAATTAGATGGATAGATAGATAAAAGAGTAAGTTTAATACTTATGTTCACACATTATAAAACAAATTTACACTATCATTTAATCACACTTTATATTTAAATTACTTTAAAATAATTATTTTTGAAATCAACAAATTTACTGTACTTTGCAACTTACTATACTATACTTGATATAATAATATACACATGAGCAACTTACTATACTATACTTGATATAATAATATACACCTGAGCGTGTTTTGTTAATTTAAAATGACTAAAAGCATAAATGTCAAACACAGGGGCATGCAGAGTAGTATATGGTTGTTTACTTGAAGAACTCCATAATCCAAAAGGTTCGAACATAGCATTCATATCTGATGCCACTAAATCCAGCTGCAGATGCCAAATCCATGAATTCTCTAAAATAAATTTTGAACGTTAGTCAATATTATGAAGGCAACATACATATATAGTATATTGTAGACAAATATCTTCATAAACATAAATACAAACTTGAATATCATTTTTTAATTTGTTGTCCATCTATTAGATAATTTTGGACAAATTATGTTAGTTTATTTTATTTAATAAATTTGGTTTGTTCTTTAACTTATTTATTCTACCAGAGATGGTGACATTATTTATTTTTATGAAATATTATATTCATAATAATTCTTATATAATATTAAAAAAAACGAACATTGCACGCGTCCAGAAATTAAGTAATACACACTTGAGCGTGGTTTTTTTTCCCCATTGGACGCATTTTTTTAAGTTATTTACCAAATGGGGGTGAAAAAAAAAATTACCATTTGGGGGTAAGTCGTGTCACGTGGCACGACTCCTATTTTTTTTTGTTTTTTAAAAAATTGGTCGCTAAAATTTGGTCGTTAATTTCGATCTCTATTTCAGTTGCTAACATTTTTTGTGACAGAATTTTGTGTTTTTTTTTCCTGTTGCGATCATAATATTCTGTCGCAAAAAGTGTTAGCGACTAAAATAGAGACCGAAATTAATGACCAAATTTTAACGATCGATTTTTTAAAAAACAAAAAGAAAAATAGGAATCGTGCCACGTGGCACGACTTCTGACACAGAAATCGTGCCAGGTGTCACGACTTACTCCCAAATGGTAATTTTTTTTTTGTATCCCCATTTGGTAAATAATTTAAAAAAATACCCAGAAGTCGTGTCAGGTGACACGACTTACCCCCAAATGATAATTTTTTTTTTTTTACCCCCATTTGGTAAATAATTTAAAAAAATACCCCCGGGGAAAAGGCCCTTGAGCGTGTTTTATTAATTTAAAATGCCGAAAAACATAAATGTCAAACGCACACAAACAATCACAATTACTGGGACATGCAGATCGAGTAGTATATGGTTGTTTACTTGAAGAACTCCATAACCCAGAAGGTACGGACAAAACATTCATATCTGATGCCACTAAATCCAGCGGCAGTTGCCAGATTCATGAATTCTTGTTCAGATCTCTCTTTGCCTCCCGGGTTTTGAGTCATCATCAGAACATCAATTTGGGAAACGGCCTTCCAAGCAGCATTTGACGTCTCTGGTATAATTGGAAGAACTGCCTCCACAACTATCACCTTTCCATCATCAGGAATTGCGTCATAGCAGTTCTTCAACAACTTCAGACAGTACTCATCACTCCAATCATGAAGTATCCACTGCACAGTTCCTTTGTTAAATAGTTTTTCTTCGTTTGTTTTGTCATTTTTAATTGAGAAATAAAGGAGATGGATAAAAATCACAAATGATTTCATTCTCTTCTAGAGTGTACCAGAAAGAAAAAAGAATTCTTCTTTCATAGAGAACTCAAACAAATTTCCACCCTGTCCCACTATAAATAATTATTTTATAACTTCTATTATCGAAAAGAAATTTAAATTTCTGAGAATATTTTAAAAGTCTTACTGTAAGATTAATTGTTAAGATGTTATTATGGCTAAGATTGTTTTCGTATTTATTTCAAGTGGCACGAAAATTAAAAAATTAAAAATAAACGACAAAAACCAGCCATGAGAAAATAGAAGAAGAGAACTATTAATGTAATATTTAAACTAAATAAATAAATGAATTACACAAGTACTTTGAAATTTGAATCCCGCTCAAATGAGCAATAATCTTTTAACTGGATAACGATTACTGTTGACTAATTAAAAATATATAATATTTTCTTTTTCTTGGTAGCTGGATATAAACAAGTATTATATTATTGATAACTGAATACTGTCTGATTATTGAGCAATAAAATATGAATGATAGTTTGCCACCCGTCTACAATTAATAAAGTAATTTTAACTATTACATAAAATTTCAATTTTCTTCAATTAAATATAAAATGATTTTGGGCCTCTTTGTTTTACTTTTTAGAAAGTATTTTTTAATTAAAAATACGTTTAACTTTTTAGTAATTATGTAAAATAAATAAATAAAACACCTAAAATTTAATACTTTTTCAGAAGTTAAAACTTAAAACTAATTTTAAAAGCTGTTTGTATAATAATACAAC
>CM023959.1:30301965-30463945 GCA_013407115.1 Glycine latifolia | reverse complement strand
ACACACACACACACACACACACACACACACACACACACACACACACACATATATATTAATCCACCACTTTCATTGTCACACATATATATTAATCCACCACTTTCATTGTATGTATTTTTTTTTCTTTGTTTCTTATTTCTCTCTTAAACCAAAGAAAGGTTATTTTATAAAAACTATATACCATATTTTCAAAAATATTTTAGGCCTTGGAGGGATCATGCATGTCACGTTGGCCCTAACCCTGGTGTGAACAATGATATAACTTTCATTCTTCACAGTATAATCGTACAGGTCAAGGCGCATCAATGAATAAAGAGCCTTATTAACTTGGGAAAGTCTTAAACGTACCCCATAGAGTTATAAAAAAAGTTGAATTAATACATAACGTGTAATAAGTCATGAAGTTTACATACCTGAAAAAATCCATAAGTTTGGCAAGCTTGGCTAATGTTTTGGATGATGTGAGAGTGATTGGGGCCATGGAGGCCTTGGAGATCGATGATAGGAATGGAAAGAAGATCTGAGGAATTGACATCTTGAAGATTTGGACGGTGAGCGAGTGGCCTGATGAAATTAGAGGGGACATGCTTCACAGTGGAAGCGAGGTCTGATAGCAGTACTGGCTTTTGGGTCATGTTATTGCTGTCCATTGATTCAATCAGAATTGGCATCTTGATTCATTTATATAGGAATCAAGTGACGTGAAGGAAATCAAAATTCCAATATTGGTTACATACTACTAATAACAGGCATTGCTTCGCATGAGAGGACTTCAGTTTTTTAAGCATGACATCTTAAATCTAATTTATGCATATAGCACAAATTTACTGTGTTATTTTTTTATTCGATGAGGATGAAGTTTCTAGTGGGTTATGCAGATTACTTTTGCTAGGATTTAGAGAGAAAGTTACGCAATAAATCTTCATTTTTATTTTTTTAAGAAACTTCATTGTTATTACTTATTACAAGGTGTAATAAAATTAAATAACATAAAAGCGAGCCTATGACCCTCCATTCATCTGCTTCAGAAAACTTTTCAAATTTGGCATCTAACTGCTCCTGAAATGAAATCCCAATTAGTTAAGAAATTCGAAAATGGGCTTGCCCACGTAACAAGTTATTTTGCAGGTTATTGCTTCCTGCACCTCATAGGAAAGTTAAAACATCTTGAATGGACAAAAATGTCCTTTTAGGACTATTTTTTGGGTTCTGAATCAACTCCTCCATAAGCATACAGGTATCTCGACGTACCATTTTTTGGGTTCCAAAAAACCTAAATCCAAAACAATGTAAAATTAGTTATTGAATAACGAATATGAAATATACAAGAAACTTGTCTTTAAAGATTATCTTAAGTGCTAGCGAAATTCATATTTTTATATAATTTTTTAATATGCGTCATGTATACATGATGTAATCAATTTAAATATACCATGTTAAGTATTTTAAATTATTAAAATAATAAAAATTTGATGTTTTTATATTTTTATATAATAATTTTTTTTATTTTTTTTATTTTTCATGTATTTATGAACATACACTAAAAACTTGTATTGTATATTATATTTCAATAAACTCTTATTATGGTAATCAATTTAGTTCTTAATTTTACAAATTAAATTTATTTAATTTTTTACACTTTATTTATTATTATTTTATAAAATAAGAAACTAAAGTAAAAATTATAAAATTTAAAATCTAGACAATAATAATAATAATGATTAAAGATAACTTTAGCAATTTGAACCCTAAAGTCTTTTTGTTACTTTCAACACTTTTTGTGAAAATTATGCTTTTTAAACCCTAAACCCCAAAGGATTCTTTATAAAAAGTGTTGAAAGGAACTAAAAAAATTTCAAGTTTAAAATTTCTAAAGTTATTTTTAATCATATTTTTTAATTTAAAAATAATAGTCAACGATTAATTTAAAAAAAACTAAAAAATAATTGATAAAAAATAACATATAATTTGATTGATTAAAAATTGACAAAATCACACGCTCCTAAATTATTGGAACATAATGGAAACTCTCTTTTTTATATTATAGCCTGACTTTGCAGTGACAACCTTTATGCGTGTAACTTTTTTTTAATTTCCTGAAATAAACTTATGGAATTTCATTAATAATTAAAAGAGTAATATAATTGGAATTTGATAACATATATAGTTAGAGCCACCCTAGTTAAAGTCTGAGTAAATACGCCTCTTAACAAAATAAGACTGAAACTTTGGATTGAATAAAGAAAGTTGACAATATCTGCTAAAAGAACACGAACCTCAGACGTCTTCCGTTGGTTGTTTATTATGACACCAATCCATCGCCTACTACAGTATAATGCATCTCAAAATGAGGATCACTGACCAGATTGTCACTGTTGAAGGAAAAAAATATCATGTTAGGTATTAATTTCCATACTGTCACGCAGACTAATTCGCTGGGATGTGGTGCGAATTATGTAAGCTGATATGGCGTTAATTTATTCGCTGGGCATAAATGAATAGGACACGTAACAGACACAACATATTTCGCTAAGACCAAGCAAAATACGTGACAACAGACAAAAAAAATCGTTTGGGACATGTGTCACCAATGGATGAATTTGCTACAGGCCCAGCAAATTACGTCTACGTGACCCACTATTTAAACCCCTCCTCACCCCACCCCTATCCCTCCCTCACTCCCTCTCACTCTCACTCCCCTCATTCACCCTCACTCTACAGGTGAAAGGTAAGTTTTTTTTATAGTATTTTTCTGTTTTTTATTTTTTGTAATTTAGTGTTATGTATTTTAATTTTTGTAATATATTATTTATATAGTTTTAGTTTTTAAATAATATTTAGATTTGAGATTTAAAACATTAGGTTAAAAGATATTTAGTGTTAGTTTATGATTGTTTAGGATACATGATAGGTATATTTAATTAAAAATGACAATGTTATTATAAAAATTTAATATCGTAATATAACTTGAGATATAGGAATATTACATTGTCTTTTCCTTATATTGAAATACATAATTTAATCTATTCAACTTTTTTTGTTTCAGAATTTTATCTATTTAACTTAACTTTGTTAAAGAATATTTTATTTAATAAATATAATATATGTGTGTGAGCATTATATTTATTAAATAAAAATATTTTTATTTTTATTTAATAAATATAATATATAATAATATTATTAAAAGCATCACAACACTGTTTAAATGTCCAAAACACCATCTTGAAGACCTTAGCACTTCCGTCGAGTTGTCCATCAATAAAATGGTAATTCAAATCCAGCTTATAGGGAGACCCTTGAGCAAAATTTAACATGTAACCCAACCACCTTGGCAGGAACGCATAGGACTCATCCCAATCCTCGAAAACCTTCACAATAGTCTTTTGCTTTGCCTTCCATGTCTTCCTGTATGATATATGAAATCCGAGAATTGTTCATATCATTTCCTGAATTAATCCAATTTTAACACTGGGATCCTCCCTAATCATTTATGCATTTTGTCAAATAATAATACATTAATAAAATTTACAGCAAAATTTGGAGTCCAATACAAGCTATTTTAAGTACCTAAGATCAATAAACATATGAAATTTGAGTCAAACTGTCTGTGATCTTGAGAAAGATTCTGACTAACACATGTGTGATGGTTGTTCCATGTGCCTACAACCTATTCAGTGCCACCCTTTTTTTGGTATGCTCTCATCCTCCATGGACAATCGTCATTATGATTTTCACAAACCATTATAAATCTTTTTGTATCACTTTTTTTCTACTACGGTTGTGTGATGCTCGGCCATAAAGTATTGTTTTATTGTCATTTGAACATTCCGCTTGCTCTCAAACACCTGGTCCTTATATAGCTCTTGACCCATCTGCCAGTTAGGTATTTGCACTCCTTGCATGTCATCTAACTCCTCATCTGGGTATGCCCAATTAATATTCGTGTAATGGCTTATGTTAGACCAAATGGTACATTGCCATCTCTTGTATAATGAGACATTCAACACATTGTTCTATTAAACCCACAATAATTTTAACACTATTGACTGACAAACCGTTGTGCATCCATACCTGGAACCAGAGGCTGGTCTTTCATTCCGACAATGCCCAGAGAAGGAATTGGAAAAGTACGATCGAAATCACCATCTACGTCCGTATCCGATGAGTCACTGTCTGGAACAAGACCTTCATCCACCTCTTCCTCATAATTGTCCATAGGCCAAGTTGGGTCGTGGGTCGACACCATTTCAGTCTCCATTGGTTGAGTTAGTGGTAGGGGGCGATATATCCCTATCTTCAGAATCCATTTGTTGGGTTGGTTGGGTTGATGGTGGTGGTGATGGGGATACATCTTTATCTTCGGGATTCAACAACGGCTCTCTAATAATGTCAATGGAGCCAATGGGTGGGACAAAATGTTGTCTGCTTGACTGTCCACCACAGTTTAATTCTACATATAATTCGATAAATCTGGGGTCTCCTCCGTCATATGTGCATGCGTCTATAACTAAGTCTACATCGTCATCATCTACAATATCCACAACAACCCACAGCACCGGGTTGCCCGATGCACATCTAGCAATCAATCGAGAGACGAATTGACCCCGTTGTAATCTCAACTTCTTGTAAGTCATTTTCATCAGATCATGATAGCTGCATCCTGGTGACATACAAAACATTTTACTTTCTCTTTCAAAGACTTAATCATTTTGTTCAACATATCTCCTCTCATTATTATATACAATGGTGATTAAACCATTTCTACTACCACTCATTTTGCAGAAATTGAAACAAAAAAATAATAGAGCATTGAGGAGAATGTGTGTAGTGATGTAGAAATGGAGGTGGGGGTGTGGTTATATCAGACCAAGTTCGCTGGCTAGGTAGAAAAATACTAGGCCTATTTCGCTATGCCTCTCAGCGAATTAGTAGGGAGTTGTCACGTGTAACGTTGTGTCAGTACTCCACGTATTTTGTTATGCCCCTCAGCGAAACACTAGGGAGCTGACATGTGTCCTGTCCCTATTTTGTTCGGTCACTGACACTTTGATCACGTATTTCGCTGGCACCTATAGCGAAATACGTGGCCAACAAATTGACACCACATCAACTGACATAATTCGCCCCACATCCCAGCGAATTAGCCCGCGTGGCAATATGGAAATTAATACTTTTGGCATGACATTGTGGTATTTTTTTTCTTCAATAGTGGAAATCTGGTCACTGTTCCTCAAAATGAAATGAATTTTCAAGCCTGGAGACTAGAGTAGCAACAAAACCGAGAACTGGTCGAAGGCTTAACATAAGACGTCACACATTCCTATGAGTGCATCATATGATGGAAAATATAATTGATTGTACCCATGTGTCAACTTTGGCTCTAGACACGCTGGATAGTAGTTCATTCACAAGTGTTGTTGTTCTTGCCCCTGCTTCCCACAAACTACCTTGTTAATGTAATCCCTCTCCAAACCTAAGCTTTCAGAAATTGCCTCCACCAATTTCAATGATAATCCTCTCACCTTCATGCAGTATTCTGCAACATCTTCTCTGCTCACTATATATATATATATATACCAAAATTAATTTTCAACAACAACATCAACAACACTTTTAATTCAAATTAATTAGGATCGGTGGTAGATGAATACAATGATAGATAAAAAATAAGACAAAGAAAGAGAAAGGGAGAATGAAAGAAAAAAGTGAAAATAAGACAAAAAAGAGGAAAAAAAGTTAAAATAAAATAGGGTGAAAGGAAGAGGGGAAAAATGAAGAGGAAAAAAACTAAAATAATGGAACGACCAGAACCTAGAACTACTAATGAGTTTAACTCTCCACCAAGCTTATAACTTTTCTCCACTTCGTTCTAAGACATATCATCCGTCAATATATATATCACTCCATTAGGTCTTGTTTAACTACCTTTCTCCAGGTAAATTTTGGTCAACATCTACCTCTCTTTGTGTCGAGCTCTTGGTAACAAACTTTTGTTCTTACGGGAGCATCCAGTGGTCGTCTCATAACGTGCCCAAACCACTCAATGTATATTCCCTAATCTTTTCACATACCAGTACCACTTATACCTTTAGTCGAATATTTTTATTTCTTATCTTATCCATCTTCGTATAACCACACATCCACCTTAACATTCTCATTTCTAGTACCCTTATTTTATGCTCATGTTGCCTATGTGCTGACTAGTATTCCGCTCCACATAACATTGTCGGTCTAATATACCAAAATTAATTATAAATTAATAAAATTAAGGTGGATGTAAGCGATAGGATGACAACGAAAGTGAAAGTGAGACCAAATTGAATAGATTTTAAAATGAGAGAATTAAATTGATTTAAAAAAATAACTAAGATATAAGCTATCATTATTAATATATATTTCCATGTCCTGTTTTAAAATATATTTTTCAACTAATTTTTTTTTAAAATAGCGAAGTTTTTAATTTATAAAAATATGTATTAAATTTAATATATATATATATATATATATATATATTATGTTTAATAAATGTTGTAATCAATATATTAAAAGTATCACTGACTGTTCTACTAGTATTAATTAAATATTATGTATGTTTTCTTCTAATTTTTTTTATAAAATATGTTTTATAAAGGGTTAACTAAATTTTTAGTTTTTAAATTTTTTCAAAATTCAATTTTTAATCAAGCTGTCTCAACTTTGTTTCATTAAGATTTTTAGTTTTTAAATTTTTATTTGATTGGTCAAGATGTATAAAATTTTAGAAAATTTGATTTTTAGTTCCGAACAAAAGTTTAAATTCATTATTTTATGAAATTTTAAAGACTAAAAAGTGAAGTTTTTTGAAAGTTTAGAAACTAAAAATTTTAATAAAAAAAAAGTTGAGAAACATTGATCAGTCAAACAAAAGTTTAAGAACGAAAGAATTTAATGAAAAAAATTAAAAAATCTTGACCAATCAAATAAAATTTAAGAATTAAAAATTGAATTTAAAAAAATTATGACTAAAAATTTAATTAAGCCGTATTGAAAGTTAAAACTTTGGAGGTCTCAATGTTTTCCAACTTGCTTCCAGTGGGGCTTGTATGGAGATAATTGCAACTGGCCCACCTAACGAGAACCTTGGGCCTGACCGTTTCATCTACTGATAATCCCACTACGGAAATTTCACTACAATATCTGCTTACCAATTGTACTGATGACAGCAGATTCTATAAAAGCACAAACAATGAACAACCTTCTGGAAGCAGTTTTGGAAAAGCAATATAATAGGGCCTGTTTGGATGTTAGCTTCTCTAGAAGCACTTCTAGAAGAGAAAAATAAGAACAAAAAAATGAAATGAACTTTTCTATAAGCTAAAATAAGTATTCCATTAGTTAATTTATAGATGTCATCTCATCTTTTAGAGAAGCTACATTGGTGAGTTTCTACAAATTAGCTAATAGAAAGCTTATTTTTACTTATGAAAAAGTTCATCTTATCTTTTTGCTCTTATTTTTTTTTCTAAAAGTGCTTCTAGAGAAGCTTACCAAACAGATCCATAGTGTGTTTGGATAACATCACAAAATCACGGTGATATCATGAAAAAATGGAAAAAACTATTTGTTATTTTGTCTTTATCGTGGAAAAAAATAGTTGATTATTTATTACCATGAATAAATGTATTCATTTGGAGAGTTTTGCAGCTCCCCACCAAAATGTTCCTTTTGGAGTCAAATTCTGTGGCAGTTTCTCTTCTCTGTTTGCTTATTCTTCTTAATGTTTGTTTGTTTGGGCCTCATGTCCTCCTTCTAACAAAAATAAATATCAACATAATGTCATTCTCCTAACCAAAACATTTACTCATACAGTAATTTATATGTATATATTTTATTAAATATAAATGTTATTCATTTTATATACATTAATCAAATAATTATTACAAATTTCTTATTATATTAAAAATAAAAATTATTCAACATTTTTTTAAAATAAATAAACATATCAAATAAAATGTATCTGTCTACCAAAAAATAAGATGTACCTAAATAATGTTTTTTTTATCAATATCATTAAAATTCATGTAAATATTTTTTTTATTTAAGTATAATTTTGCCCATCTTATTCGTATTATATTATATTTTACTGCTATTCTTATTATTGTTATTATATTTTTTTAAGTTGATGCTGCAATAAATATGAGTTTGGTCCTGGAGAATGGAGATTGATTTTTCACTGGTCCAGGAGTTCTTTTAGACTTACAGCCTCCAAAGTTAAATTCACCAAGGTATAAATATTTCTATATTAAAGAATTTATATTAATTTAATTGGAACATATTTCCAATATAAAATATCCATTACTTCTTCCATTCTAAAAATTAAGGTTCTGTATACAAAAAATTAAAACTTAAGATTAGTACATGCAGATTAAGAAGTATTTAACAAATGTTTGACCATCTAAGGTGAATCTATTTAAATCAGAAACCAAGTCTTAAAGCAAAGGTAGAAGTCACCTTAGTAGCTTGGTGTTGTTGTGATGCTCATAATAGATCTGTAATGTTACTAAAACACAACCATATGAGATCTGTTAACACTCGCACTATTATAGTTGTTGCTCATAGAATGATCATGAATAAAAGATAGCAATAATTAAACAAAAAAATTGGTGATTTAGTATTTTATAGTTAGAAAAATGAGGCAACGAATAAGAAATTAAAAGTGAAAAGTTACTTTTAAAGTGTAAAATATGGTATTAGTCTCTTTAAAATTTTCTAAATCCAGTTTTAGTTTCCAAAAGAATTTGTCTTGTTTTCATTCTTCTAATTTTAAAATATTTTATTTTATCTTTATTAGCTTTGTTGATCACTAATTTCTATTAAAGAATTTGTCTGATTAAGTTTAGTAAGAACTCCTCTCATAACTATATATTTTTTTATCCACAATATTTAAGCATGAAACTTTACTTAAATAAACTAAGTTCAGTATTATTCGGACCAATGACTTTTGATTAAAAATAAGATTTGAAAATGTTAAAATGATCAAAAATATATTTTTCTCTTATTTTGAAAAATAATATATTTCTTCGTGATTTGCAATAAAATTTAAACTACATATTTTTTGAATTTATTGATATTTTAACCCTTGCTCTATTGGCAATATCTCTTATAATTTGTAATTAAATCTTTGCTCTACTGATTATATCGTAAATCTTTATTTATTTTACAAATATCGTACAGTCTTTGTATTATATGCTGAAAATCAAATATAATATCATACATAATAAATTACATTAACATCTCTTAAACTTTCGTTAAATTACATAAACACTTATTATCTTTATATACTCATATACTAATCCTTTTAGTTATTTAAAAATATATATTAACATTTTTAAAATTGTTTAAAAAACATTACATTAGATTCCTTTGAAAGAATATTAGTATAAATATTAAAAAAAACAGAAAAAATTGTATAATTTTATATAAATTTAAAAGAGATTTGTGTAATTTACTCTATCATATATAGGTTGTGAACTAAATTGCAGGGTTGGGAAGCGTTTGGGCAAAGAGTTGTAGGACAATACTTAGTAGGGATGGTCACGAATCCTAATTAATCAAATATCTTGATGAATTTGAATTGATCCAAATAAAAAAAATTATGAATTGGTTTGGATCATTGGTTCTCATCAAATTAAAAGTGTCCATGAGTTCAAGTCTACTCATAACCCAACCCGACCTATTATAGTGGGTTGATTTTTTAAGTGCTCGGGTTAAACTCAACTTTATTTAATTAAGATTGAATTATAAGTGAGTTGGATAACATGTTCTTTTTTCCTTCAACCAAATCCAACTCATATCATATAATTAAATTTATTATTATATATAAATTAATTATTAAATATAAAATACATTAATTTTTAGCTCATATAATTTATTAAATTATTAAATTAAATCACCCATGATTTTTTAAGTTGTTATTTTTATCTCTTTCTTAGT
This sequence comes from Glycine latifolia, assembly GCA_013407115.1. Taxonomy (NCBI): domain Eukaryota; kingdom Viridiplantae; phylum Streptophyta; class Magnoliopsida; order Fabales; family Fabaceae; genus Glycine; species Glycine latifolia. The sequence continues at coordinate 30,453,973 of CM023959.1, read as the reverse complement.
TTTGTTTATATTTTCTCATGCTAATACAATATTCTATTTCTATCTAAAATAAAAAATATTTTATTAGCATTAATTTTATTAATCAAATATTGTTACAATTTGATCTCTTTTAAATACATTAGTCATTATATACTTACAAAACTTTAGATTGTTATAACTTGTTTTGCAAAATAAAAAATAGTTAAAAAATATTAAGACTTAAGTAACTCAACCCATTTTTGATTGAATTAATTTGGATTGAATTTGTAAATAAAATGCACAAATCCGACTCAATCTTAGGGAAAAGCTTTATACACCCAGCAAAAGACTAATACACCATTCCAACTTTTTTAAATGGCGAAATTACCCTCGCGTTATTATAAGCACAAATTCGCGAATCTGTAAGAATCTTATGAATATAATTTTTAATTTAAAAATTTGCAGGTTTAATAAACTGTAAATACAGATATGATTTTTAATTTAACATGTAAATACAAATATAATTTTTATTAGAGCTGCAAATTTTTATTAAACTTATGATTTTTACATGTAAAAAAATACTTTAATTATTAGATCAACATTACTTGTTACAAAATTTATTATATAAAATTATATGTGTATTAAATATACATTAAAAAATTTAATATTATATGTATCAACATTAATTTTTTTTAGCATAATTGACCTATTAACTTAGTTGGTTGGAGCGTCGCGTTAATAACATGAAGGTCGTAAGTTGGAGACCTGCATGCGCCATTATTTTAAATATTTGAAAATATATATTTTAACTTTAAAAAAAAATTACTTATGAATTGGATAATCCCTATGGCCTATACGGATTGTCCAATCCGTATAACTCAAAAAAAATTACGGATTCACAAATTCATAAGTGAGGGTATTTTTGAAAATGGTGTATTAGTCTTTTGCTAAATGTATAAAGTTTTTCCCTCAATCTTAATCCCGTCAACGCTCCTATTTTTAGTCCAACCCAATTTAAGTGTATTCTTTTATTTTATGACTATCGGTCAATTATTACTACAATTATAATATAAAACATGGTTTAATTTTTAACTTAGAATAAGTTTCATATCGGACTAATTGTTAAAAAATAGTTTTTTAGTTAAATGTATTTGCTCTAAAAAAAAGAAAGAAGAAGTTAAATGTATTTAATTGTATACTATTATAATTGTTTTCCTAATTATTTATAAAAAACATTCTTTTATTTCAATTTAAATTTGATCCTATTATAATTAAATTGAGTCAAATTGAATTGTAGATTTAAATTAAGCAAAATTCAATCCAATCTAAATTGTTTAAAATTGATCTGTTGAAATAAAATAGTGTTACAATTTTATCCAAACCATGTCCACTCCTAATATGCTTAGATTATTATAATCCAGAAATGGACAACAAGACCTAACACACTCTGCCTACCTCCTTCCTTAGATGCCACATGGCAACTCCAGTACCATAAAATACAAAACCAGTTTTTGTTCTAGAAAGAAAAATTTCTAGAAATTATTATATCCACTATGTTCATCAGTTCATGTCTTGAAAAAAGGTTTCCATATTTGTGCTTTAAGCCTTGAAGTTATAGTCACCTAAAATAGCAATATACTTGTCAACCTAGAAACAATAAAATATACTAATAGGAAGTGTAGTTATCACGTGTAACTTAATTATTATAATTGAACTTAATTTAATTGAACTTAATTAAAATACTTTTATTTAATCATAAATTGTGATATTATTAAAAATAATTATTTCTTAATAATTACTTAAAAATTATATATTTAATTTTTAGTAGAGAATGCAGATATCTTCAATGAAAACATTCTATATTAGCCAATTCACATGCTTGATGATACTTTAAAAATTAAAGTATCTTGATTATCTAAAAAAAATGCTCCTATCCTATGTTGATAATATAATTATATTTATTCTAACAATGTACTACTAGATTAAATTCTGGAAAAAAAAAACCGGAAGAATCGCACGGATGTCACAGGGAACTTGCTGGAGTGGTGTCCATTGAGTCATGGAACGCACAGCAACGAACGAACCATGAAGAGAGCGCCACGTTGGCGGAAAACTGAAGCGGGAGGCCAGAGACGCTCCGTGCGGCGGTAATTGGACGAAGCCGTTGCCGGGCAACTTGAGGGCCCCACATGTGACAGCTGGCGGCGCCTTTACGGACTGAAAACCATGGCGTTGGAGTTTGTGGATGAGATTTCATTTCTGCGGAAAAGGCCCCAAAAAACAATATTAAAGAGTGCATAAAAGATTCAGGAAAAGTGCAAGGGTGTGCGTTAGCTCCACCAGCCACTAAATTGATGCCACTTGTCACAATCCCTTTCAGTTTTACACTTCCACACTTTGCAGCCTCAAAGTAACACGACACCTTCGTTTTCATAAAAAAATAAAAATAAAAATCCCAGGAAATTGTAGTGGCTGAGATTGCTTCTCACTGTTGAACAACTGGGTGTGGATGCTTCTGGTTCGTTGTAGTTGAAGTCGCTCCCCTCATTCTTCTTTTTCTTCTTCTGTTGCTACTTGCTATTGTTTCTTTCTTCTTCCTATTCGATCCTTAAGACTCTTCTTCGTCATTGCCGCTAATGACTTCCGTCGCTTCACATGCATGATCGCACCTTCAACTCTCTTCTTCTTCTTCTTCTTCACCATGGCTTTACTTCAAGGTATTTTTCTCTTCCTTTGTTTTTCTTTTTAACTTTTTTTCAGTTTCCCCTCTTTTTGGTTACCGAGAAAATTTAATCGCCGGAAACTGCAAAACGATTGAATAACTTTCCGGATTTGAATATATCAGGTATGTTGAGTTAACCTCTGTGATTAAGTATTCTCGGCAACCAAATAGGAGAACGGAACTTGGTGTATAGTGTCAGAGATAGTAATTTTGAAGTGAAATTACAAGTTAGAACGTGCAAGTTCGAAGTGTTGTTGTGATATATATACTAATTGTAGTTGTTTCCGCGTTTGAAAGGTTTTGCCGCTGTGGAGTTCGTTTTGGTGAGGATTCTGATTAAAGAGTTTTCTTTTATTCTTTCGGAGAAGCGTCTCTGTTGCGGTGGATTCTTAAAATTTGCTAAATCTTTTTTTTCTAATCTAATCTCTATTATTATCCTGCGTGTGGCTTGTGATTGGAATGCTTAGAGTTATAATTGCTGTTATCAAACAGAGACGGATCTCTACCTATTGTTCTTGCTTTCTGTTTCTTTTGCAGTAGCATCACCTTATCATCAGCTTCTGCTTGCTTTCACCACAACGGCTATACTATTTGGGGTGTTCCATGTCACAAAAAACGAAAGGAGATATTCCTTTTACCCACTCCTCGTCAGGGAAGATCTGAAGCAGCGCTTAGCAGCACACGCCTCTAATGGACACCGACTCCTCTGGAGAAGAAGTGCTTATTAAAGTAAGTCAAGTTTATTGTGGTAGATTAATGGCAAACTTCGATTCCTGAAAAGGGAATTAATAGTTATTATTATTATAAGGTTTAATTGATGATATGGTTCCTACTTTATGATTTTCCCCTATACGATTTAGTCCTTACTCACAGATACAATGATATAAGTTATGTTTTGGACCGCCATTAATATATTTAACCTGATTGACAGTGTTGTCAAAATTGCGATTTTTTTTCAACCGTGTAAAATCTCTACAATTTTTTTTGGCAATTTAAATCGTTACAAAATTTGTTATGGAGCAAGGTTTTTAAAAGTTGTTTGTTACACAATTTTGGCTGCAAGTCAAGTTTTTAGATTGTCGACTGCAATTGTGGTTGCAATGATGGTATTTGTATGAAGTTTCCTACAATATCATGAAATGCAACAAAACCGTGACCGCAACTGCAATTTAAAATGTTGTTGTGAAAGAAATAAACAGCAATTTTACACTTACTAGAAAATTTTGTTGCGATTCTACACTGTTAGAATATTTTTGTAGTGGTCTTAGCAATAGCACTGTCAACCATGTTAACAATAGGACCAAAACTCGTGTGTAGGGACAAACATTATGGTTCAAAGCAAAGTCTCAAATTTGAATATGGTGAATGAAAATAATATGATTGGGATGAAAGACTTCATTAAAGGCCCCATTCATGTTTTCCGACATATATTAATAATTGACAAAACTTATAAATATTTCACACTTAATTTTGTAATAAAAAGAAATATGCATGTGTAGAAACTAAAACTTATGGTTTTTTGGTATAGGAAAAAAACTGTAAAGTGGAAACAACTACAGAGACCAAAATATTAATTAAACCTTATTATTATTATTATTTTTATCATTATCTGAGTGGCTACTTGGTAATTGTAGACAAGAAAGCCATATACTATCACAAAGCAAAGAGAACGATGGACAGAGGAGGAACATAACAGATTTCTGGAAGCCTTGAAGCTATACGGGCGAGCATGGCAGCGCATAGAAGGCAATATTTTACTCACCATTAATACTTTATACATACTTCATATCTTCAGATGCATAAATGCATTTTAGATTGCCAAATAATCTTGATATCTAGCATACTCGAATATCTTAATAGGAAATTACAGAAACTGCTCTCTCTATTTGATTAAATCTGTATATAGGACTACTCTTTTTCTCACGTCCCCTGCCCCCTTTTTTGGGGGGTTTTAATTTTGTTGTGCAGAGCATATTGGAACAAAGACTGCTGTGCAAATCAGGAGTCATGCTCAGAAATTCTTTACAAAGGTAAATCCATACCTTCTCACCTTGGATTATTCATTGAAAGTTTTGGTCCTATAATTCAAATTTATGCTTCATCTTGATTTGCTGCTGATTTATTAACCAATTTGGTATTTTGTTTGATTCATAAAATTCCCATCAATGGCAGAAAATAGTTCTGTATCTGAACTGGTGGATTTCAAACTATATAGGGGTTTGGTTTCTTAAACAAAAAAACAAAAAAATTACAAAACACTTGCCTATTCCCCGCCTGATGTGTATATATATCACTATATATTATGGCTTATGCCTTACCTAAGAGTTTCCTTTGAATATCCAAATGAGTGTCCCTTGGAGGAGACATGAACTGTCTGATCACTTGTATAGAGAAAGAGTAGTGTCAGATAATGTTTACCAACCAGATTCTTTCATTTGTCACCAATATCTGCTGAAAGCTTTACATTAGAAATCATTTAGGTGTCACGTGGTTGGCTCCTGCAGTACCTGTTACTTTGAGGACTAGCAAATCAAGTGTATACTTTCCTTGAGTTCACAGGGTTGTTCGCCAGCTGCAACAGTATCAATATGAACATAAATGCAATTTATTATTTTACCATGAGATCTCTCTTAACAACTCCCCCAAAGTCCTTCTTAGTCTCTCTTCTCCTTTTTACACAACTATAAAAAATGCAATTTACTCTCCTCCCTGGAGCTTTCAGTGGCCTTCTGTGTAAATCTTCAAACCACATTAACTGATTTTTTGTCATTTTTTTCTTAATTGGTGCTATACCAATATATCCTTGTATAAAATTATTTTGTATCCTGTCCTTTCATATGTGGCCATATATCTATCTTAGTATTCTCATTTATGTAGTCCCACGTTTCTCCTATTGTTCCTTTACCGCCCAACATTCACTATCATAGAGTATAGCCGGAGTATAGTAGTACAATAAAGCTTATATGTAATGAGGAAATAGTTAACACTTAACAAGACTTGAATCACTGATAAGAGTGAGGCTCTTATTCATTTTTTACAGCCTTTACTATTACCTTTACTAATGCTGAAATTATAGTACATGCCCTTACTAATGATAAAATGTGCTGAAAATTTTTAGCTTAGGTGAAGAGAATGTGAAGGATATAACATCAGACTTGGGCATTCAAGTGATTTACATTTTCTGATGCATCTATGGTTACTGTATAAAGTTCAAGTAAATAACATTGAGTTTTCGTGCTGAACCCTTTTGTTGTCTATATTGAAGAGACAAGGGGTTCAATGCTTTGATGGAGTACACAAATGCAATGAAGACATCTGCCAACAAATTGATTTTAAATAAAAAAAGACAAGGGGGACTGGTTTGGCCAAGTAGTCTATGATTGCTTGGTCAAGCAAGTCCCCCTTTTTTTTTGTTCAAATGCACTACTATTTGTGCCATTTGTCAGATATAGAATAGAACCACATATCAAAGCAATGAAAAGTACGACAAATACATGCATATTTGGAGAACATGTACTTATGTGAAAATATGATTTGTATAGAGATCTTTAACAATATTAGTGAGCTGAATGAGATTTCATTTATTTGAACAATAATGGCTGAAAGAATTGATCATATTCCAAATATTTAATGTTGTTAACGCTAGGTAGTCACGGTGAATCCTCGCTGAGATAAGTGTTCGTTCTCTAACTGCTTTAAGCTAACGCTAAAATATTAATAAGGGAAAAGTCTAATTCACCTCTTCCAGTTTAGGGTCATGTGCACTTTGGTCTGAAACTTTAGAAATGTGAAAATTTACCAACTTTCTAAACATTGTGATTTAGTCTTGTTTGATGTTCTGTCTAATCACCAATGAAAAGTGGCCCACTGAAGTGAAATGGGCAAGTTCTTACCAATTTTATCCTTAATTGACCATATTCCAAGCATGTGTGCCACTGCACTTAAACCACCATCCTTTAGCAACCCTAACACCAAAATCTTGCCAGCAACTGTCGTTGCACATGCCCTCACTTGATTGGTGCATAAGTCGTTTTTCCAGCGATCCCTCTACCACCCTTTCCTCAATTAGGAAACTTTTCTCTGTCCCTTTTTCAACTTAATTTCTCATGGCCTTCGACAGTTTCCCGTCAAAATCTAGTGTTGTGGTGACTTTTAATAATGTCTCGTTGATCCGATGAGAAAAATCAACCAACCAACCAACTACAACACTAAGACTAAACAACAATCTAAGCTAGCTATTGTTGCTCAAATCATTGCCTTTGGAACCATTGAGGATGTTACTAATTTTGTCATTGATTACAATGTTTTTCTCCTATTCAAGGCAGCCTAACAACCTATCTCAACAATCGATGTCATTACTTAGTCTAATAGTCTTGTAGCCTTTTTTTCTTAGTCCTATTTTCTTGGACCTTGGATACCCGACTTTGGGGCTTCTGATAATATGACTGGTAACAAATCTCTTTTCTACCTTCTGTCTTATTTGGATTTTTTTTTCTTCTGTTACCTTGGCAAATCTCGGATAAAAGTTGAAGGCATTGGTCAAACACATCCACTTCCTAACCTTTTCTTAAATTTTGTGCTTTTGTATGTTTCTAGTTGTCCTTCTAATTTAATATATATTAGAATGCTCTCTCACACCTTCGATTACTCTGCTATTTTTGTTAATAAGCATGTTCTTGTCCAAAATCAACATACTGGATGGACTACTAGAGCATGACATGAGTTGCGAGGATTATATCAACTTTCACCATCGATTGGTTGTTCCTTCTAGGCTTTTGCACACTAGTGCTCAAGTCACCTTAGTTTAAAAAATTTCGTCTTCTAACTTCAAGTCTTGTTAATTTGGAAAACATGTTCGTCATAGTTATGGTAATCGAGTTAATAAAACTGGTTTGTCACCTTTTGCTTTGGTTTATTCCAATATTTTGGATCTTAGTTGTTTCTATTCAACTTTTGGCTACTATGATTTGTCACTTTCGTTGATGATTTTTCCCATTGCACTTGGTTATTCTTAATGAAAAATTGTTTGATGCTTTTTCCAGCTTTCTATTTCTCGATTTAAATCAATTTGATTCTCCTATTGAAATTTTACGCACTGATAATGCTTGTGAATATGTCTTCCCAGTTTTCATTTCTTTTTAACTTCCCAAGATATTATTCATCAAACATCTTGTGCACACTCACCGTAACAAAATGGTGTTTCTGAAAGAAAGAATTGACACATGGTTGAAACAGCTTGTATCATGCTTCACCATAATGTTCTCTTTTGTTCCTGGGGTGATGTGCTTGTGACAACATGTTACCTGATCAACTCCATGCCTTCCTTTGTTCTTCACAACCACGATCCCCTCTCTTTTTATTCCTACTAGGATCTATACCCTGTTCCTCTCCATGTCTTTGGTTGCATGTTTTGTCCATGACCTCACTTTATGTAAATATAAACTTTTTGCCAAATCTCTTTATGAGAAGGGATTAACTTATTTCAAAAGTAACTTTATCTTCCTCCTCACCATTCATTTTTTTTAGATTTAATGATTAATATTATTTACTTATTATAACCATTAGATTTTAAGAAAATGAATGGTGAAAATGAGTAGTAACTCTAACAAAGAATTACCCGTGGAGTAAATGGATCTCTTCTCATCTCTTAAATGTATTTTTCTAGGTTACTCACACCTCCAAAAGGACTATTATTATTTTTGTCCTCAACTAACAATATATAATTTTGTCCTCATCCCTTTTTTTCCTCTTCTACTGTACTTGATGCTAATTTCTTTGTGGACCCTCTAGATATTCCACATATTATTCTGGTTTCAATCGTTGCTTTTGCTCCACCTCCTTTGCATACTTACTAACAATGGACATAGATTCCAACAATATTTCATCACATTAATCCTTCAGCCTCATCAGCCACATCTTTTACTCCATTCGCCCTTCCACCTACGTCACTTGCACATGAATTTTCCGTTGCATTACGTGAAGGTATTCAATTCTCCCGCAATCATATTCCTTTATATGCTTGTACTTTCAATATGATTGTTTATCTCTTCTTATTTCTCCTTTGTATCTTTGGATTTGCGTTTATTTGTAAGTCTACTGGTGAAATCATGACTAATCCCAATTAGCGTTAAGCACTGTTAAATGTAATGACATCTTTACATTCTAGTGGCACTTGGGAATATGTTCCCAAACCTCCTAACAAAATTAATGTTTGTTGTTGTTGGATTTATATGGTAAAGATTGCACTAGATGGTCATATTGATCGTTTTAAAGTTCACTTGGTAACAAAGGGTTATACACAAATTTTAGGTCTAGATTATGGGGACACATTTTCCATTGTGGTCCAAATTATTTTTGTTCATCTCTTGACCAGCTAGATACTAAAATTGCCTTCTTGTATGGTGAATTGCATGGTGGTTAATTTTGTACTTGTAACTCTCAAAAGAAGATAGATGAAAAGGAAAAACAATTACCTTAGAGGACAGGTATCATTTGAAAGGCAACTTGTACTATTATCTTATGTAGTTATCAATCTTAATTCTTAAATAGTGGAACTCTGGAAACACATAGAAGGATAGTGAACAATGGGACGACAACCACTTTGAATATAATAATACAAACTAAATATTTTAGGGTTAAATACATTTTTAATTCTTGTAATTTTAGTAATTTTTTACTTTTGATGTTTGTAAAATTATTTTTTTTTAGTCCTTGTAAATTATATTTATTTTATTTTTTGTCCTTAAAACACTTTAGATAATACTTTGAACAATAAAAAAATACAATCTAAAATACTTTTAGGATAATTTTTTTTTTGAAAGGATGAAAAGAACAAAGTGATTGCAATAACTAAAGATATATTTAAACAGTTTATATTGCACATACAAACATTTAAACAAATAATAATAATTCTTGATAAATAATAAGTCACAATTTACTCACACAATTACCATCAATCTAGGAGAAATAAGACTATGGTACTTCAATCCTATACATATAAATAAATACTTAATTCATCAATACTAATAAAGTTAATTAATAATATTATAATTGCATATGAATAAAATTGGATGCAATGATTCTTTCATATATCTTTGTACTGTAAGGAGTCTTTCTGTATCATGGTATGTTAGTTTTTTTAAAATTAATAATATCATAAATTTAAATATCATTCAAAATTACTCATAAGAATTAAATAATTTAAGTGACAATTATATTTAATGGTACTACACGTAATTCAATAAATGATTTTTTAAACAAATGAATGTGACTTGGGTCCCGTTTGGAAGAGCTTATCAACAATTTATCTGTATTTATCTTATAACATAAGTACTTATTAAAGTGTCTGGGAGAGCTTATGAAAATATCTTAATCTATAAGATGTTTTTAGCTTATTTTCATAAGTTCTCTAATATAGCTTATATGAATAGTTTATGAAGAGCTTATGAAAAGATTAACCTTTCTTTGAATCACCCCAAGATAAAAAATATTACACACGTATTTTTTACATTCTTTTTCGTTTCTTCCTTCAAATTAAATATTTTATTTTATTCGTTTCTTAACTCAAATTAATACAAATATTAGTTCTAAAAGAAATCAAATTATAATTATTTGTGGTTAATATTTTTTTAAGTGTTTCTTTGCTGAAAATATAATATAACTAAATAAATTTATATTTTTGTATGTTGCTAGTAATTTCTTCTATACATTGTTAGTATTTTTTTGTGTTTTCTTCTACAATGTTGCGTAGTGGTAAAGTTTTTATTATGGTATACTATTTTCATATACATGTTTATAAATGTGAATGGTGAATTTTTAAATTTATATAATGATTTTATGATATATATATATATATATATATATATAATTTTTAATTTTAACACCTTAATTATATTTTAATCATGTTTTGATTTTTAAAAATTTATTTATTAAAATTATTGATAGGTGTATGGTGTTTTTTCTGTGTGTCACTTAATTTTTTCAAATTTATGATACTTAAATCTTTGTTTTTAAAAATTAAAAGTACGCAAATTGTGAATACTGATATTTATTTTTAATATTTTTGTGATTCATACACACACATAATGTGAGTATATTAGTTATTTAGTTGGTTTATATTTTTTATTTTATTTTAAAATATGATTTATTTATTAATTTTTAAAAAGAGACAATATCTTTTAAGTGCTTAGGTAGATATGCATTCAAACATTTCAAAATTGTGTAAGCGCTTATTCACATATACATCTAAACACAAATAACTTATTGAATTTAATCACTTATAACATAAGTTCGTATATAATAATAGCTCAATGAATATATTAATTTTTTTTAAAGGAAGAATATATTCATGTATATGAGAAATGAGTAAATGCATCATATATAGACTTTATAGCAAATTAAGGGTATAAAAAGAAATTATAAATTAATAAATTCAAAAGTAAATTTATGTTTCTTATATTTAGAACAAAGAAATTGCTTCCTCTAATTTTTTTATAATAAAACTAAGAAATTGCTCTCACCTTTTTTCTTATACAAAGGATCAAAGGGTAACAAATTAGATAAATGTTTCTAAAATGTAAACTAAGAAGTTTAAGGGAAAAGGAAGAATGGAACATAGGGATAATATAGTCTTGTAAAGTGTGAAGGAATAAAGGTCAAATCAGAGGTAATTTATTGTGAAATGCTTAAGAAAAATCCTATTATGTTTTGAAAAAAAAAAAAACGGGGGGGTCATGATTTCCCCCAAAAAAAAGCCCTAAACAGCATTGTTTCAGGGATAAAGATATGTGTTTTTGAAATTTATATGATGGAAGTGATGCTGTTATGCTATATAGCACAAAAAGCTGCTGCTATTTTGGGTACTATTTGCTATTGAAAATTTCTCTCTATTTGAATCCCATATCATCCTAACTACTAAGGCTGCTCTGCTCCCTGTTCCGCTGTAGCCTGCTATTGACTAATATCAAATATGTATTCCTACAACATCTACTACAGAATGAAGATTATTTTTTCTGGTTTTAATTCCGTGGATTTTCCTTATATTGAGGAATTCTCAACATTAAAATTCCATTTGGTCTCTTTTATTTTTATTTTTTTATATTTCTTTAGTGTCCATTTTAAGTTACACGGGAGGAAAACTTATGTGTTATTGTTTTATGAACTCATACTCTTGTTTTCCCCAGCAGGATTCATCAAATTACTAGTCTATTAGGAGAAAAGGAAAAGAGAAATGTAACTTTAATGAATTGATTCATAGAAATACTTTGACTGAAAATGGGTATCACTTTCAAGCTAGGATTTTGAATTTTTGATACCTCCAATTCCAATTCCCAGAGATGTAGCTAGCACAATCTTTCCACGGGAAGAATCAAACCTCCACTTAAAGGCAGTGACAATGTGTTTTCTTGAAGATTGTACTTCATTGAAAACCATGTAGATAGTTCATTATGCTTTATTATTGGATGCACTGAAATGTTACTGTTGGAGGTATTACAATTCTCTATTTAGTATTTTGGCAATTCCACAAATGATAATAATAGTAATAATAATGCTCAAATGCTCCGATTAATGTTTTTTAAAATAGTTTTTGTGAAACTTCCACCTGCTGAGAATACTACAATTCTTACTTTCAGTTGGAGAAAGAGGCCTTTGTAAAGGGTGTTCCAATAGGACAAGCTCTTGATATAGACATCCCCCCTCCACGGCCAAAAAGAAAACCAAACAATCCTTATCCTCGGAAGACTAATGTTGGTGGTGCCCCAACATTACATAGCGGAGCAAAGCATGGAAAGTCTCTCATTTCAATTGTATCTTCACATGGTAAACAAGCACTGGAGTTGGAGAAAGAGCCACTTCCAGAGGTTATATTTATTTTTATATATTCCTTGTCATTCAAATTTCTGCCTTTCCCCTTTCATTGAAATCATTCCGCCTGTTCCTTTAGAAGCATGATGTCGACCTCAGGCCAACAACTGTAAAAGAAAATAAGGACGAAAGCTGCTCAAAAGTATTTACCATTCTCCAAGAGGCACCCTGTTCATCTGTATCTTCCGCCAACAATAATTCAACATCAATATTAGTGCCGCTGAGAAATTCATGTGCCCTAAGGGAGTTTATACCTTCGTTGAAAGATGTAATGACTCGAGATGAAACCAACGAATCTTTTGTTACTGATGATCTTGAAAATCAGAAGTTGGAGATAGATGATGGCAAGCATACTCAAAAGACTAATGGCACTTGTAAAGTCTCTAAGTTGGAGAATTCTGGTGCTTCAGAATTGGTTCAAACTGAGAAAACAGATGGTCTTAATTGTGCATTAACAATTGAAGGGGTGCAAGGCAATCAGAATTACCCAAGACATGTCCCTGTGCACGTTGTTGATGGGAACCTTGGAACTAGTACTCAAAATCCATCCCCAGATATGGTGTTTCAAGACTCCATATTTCAGCCGAAAGGAGGGGTTAATGGGCAACCTAACCTTGTCACCATTTCTGCTACATCAAACATAAGTGAAAGTCAAAACAACACTGCACGGTCCTCTATTCATCAATCATTTCCTCCTTGTCCTACCTTCACACAGGATGATTATCATTCATTTCTTTACGTGTCCTCCACATTTTCAAGTCTTATTGTCTCTACCTTGCTGCAAAACCCTGCAGCAAGTTTTGCTGCTACATTTTGGCCCTATGCAAATGCAGAAACTTCCGCAGATTCTCCCGTGTGCACTCCAGATTTTCCATCAAGACAAATTGGCTCGCCTCCAAGTGTGACAGCGATTGCAGCTGCTACAGTAGCTGCTGCAACCGCATGGTGGGCTGCCCATGGACTGCTTCCTTTGTGTGCTCCACTCCATGCAGCTTTTGCCTGTCCTCCTGCATCAGCGATTGCAGTTCCATCAATGAATATTGATGAATCACCACAAAAAACAGAACAAGGAGAGATTAAACCACAAAATTCTTCTCTGCAAGATCAGATACTGGATCCAGAACACTCGGAAGCTCAACATTCAGCTCCTAAGTCACCAGCTGTTTTTTCATCCAAATCTGAGGAGAGGGGAGATGCCAATTTAAATACTTCACCAAAGGCTACTAATCATGAGATGAATCAAGTAATTTCTGAGAACCCCGATTCCAACAAAATGAAGGGCAGAAAACCTGTTGACCGTTCCTCATGTGGTTCCAACACGACCTCTAGCAGTGAAGAGACTGAGTTACTACTGAAGGATGAGAAAGAAAAGGAAGAGCCCAAAACCCCTGATGCAAACATTTTAGATACCGAGCTTAGTAATCGTCGTAGTAGAAGCATTAGCAACCTTACTGATTCCTGGAAGGAGGTCTCTGAAGAGGTATGGTTGTATATCTTATGATGAAATGTTAATGTAATGTATGCATGCATTGCTTCTTTCCTCATGCCACTGTTATTTTCAGGGTCGGCTTGCCTTTCAGGCTCTATTCTCCAGACAGGTGTTGCCACAAAGCTTTTCACCTACTAATGATTTGATAAATGAGGATAATCAGATGGACAGCATCAAGGATAATGACCAAAACAAAGACTACAAAGATGAAGACCTTGAAAGCAAGAAATGCAGTTCTAATTGTGATGGGGTACAGAAAAATCTGCTATTTGTCAAAGATAACAATGAGGAGGAGGAACTGCTAACCATAGGTCTTGGACCAGGAAAGCTAAAGACTCGTCGAACAGGGTTTAAACCTTACAAAAGATGTTCGGTAGAGGCCAATGAAAACAGGATCGGAACAGCCTGCAACCAAGGTGAAGAAAAAGGTACTAAGAGAATACGCTTGAATGGGGAGGGCTTCAACTTGATGCTTGATATATCCATGCAACCACACAAAGAAAATCTCTAGTTTTGCATATATTATTTCTAAGTTTCCTTGTTCATTGTCTGTATTGCTTATTTTCTAATTCTGCAGCTCACGAAACTTGTCGTGTAGGTGTGTGTACCATATTAAATTACTACATTACACTCGTTTTACTTTCTTGGACTGATGTTACTGCATTTGAAAACTCCGCTAAAATAGACCTAGACAAGAAACATTAAGTACTGTTTTAGCATTGATCATTTAAGTAATTTAATCATCCTTCATTCAGTCACTTCCCACGTTTTAATTTTAGTTGTGTGGAATCTGTGAACTATTTTCATGTATAACAAAATCTTCCCAGGTTGAACAGAAACTTCTTTCACTTCCCATGTTATAATTTTAGTTGTGTGGCATCTGTGAACTATTTTCCTGTATACAAAATATGCCCAGGTTGAACAGAATGTGCTTGTATGTTGGCTGTGGTGATCAACATACATATTGGTTTTGAAGAAGGAAGCTTTCTTTCTTTTGCAACTGATTTCATGAAAGTTACTTTGCACTACACGAATGCTTCTCAAATTTGAATTATTTTTACTTTATGATTAATTATATAGTTTTCCCTCTTTCTTGATATCATCTGAAGGATGTTCCTTTGCATTTAACACTACTTTTAATGTAAAATATGAGCAATAAATCTTGCTATAGTAGCAGAAATTTAGTGCTTTTTTTGTAACCAGTTAGACATTGTAAATGATTTGATTTGGTGTATCAAAATAGTGAAATTATGACTATTTTCATACAAATTGTTTAAACAAGACTAACCTACCTTTCATGCGAAAGCTCTGAGGATCTGCTCATACAGATGCAGTAACTCTAACCTGTTTGAAGGACGAAGTGAGGAAATTCCATGCACTTTACTTAAGACAGCAAATGCACGGGATGCTGCTAACGCCACAAGTTTGAATTTTCTAATCCATGAACATAGCAGGATGGATCCCTTGTGAGATTTGCAACTCCAACTTCCATGCTAGTTCTCTTTGAAGAGCTAGTGGAATTATCTTGCACAGATGCCTCAAGAAATAAAAAAAAACTTTCAATGTTGCGAAATGAGGATTGGCTACTTGGACGTAATCTTTCTCGATGGATTTCCTTATCAGCGAAACTGAATAGAAAAGAGGAGCTTAGGAATTGACAAAAAAAGACAGGCGGAAGCAACACAAGAATGAGAATAAAAAATATTCAGAACACAGACTTCTGCAAAAGATCAAGTAATCAGAATGTAGTTTAGTGGATTGAAAAAAGCTGCAACACAAAAATGAAATCAGTGAGGGGAAAAAAGATGTTTATAAAAGACAAAGAACTGTCATTTTTAAAAAATGAATAGAATAAAAAAAGATCGTTGTTTAGACTCTTCACAACCTGCAATTGACCATGATCATCAAATAGTGAGCAAGACAGACTCACTAATAAAGATGAGATCTACAAAACTTATAATTGATTCATTTAAAAATTATTCTTTAACAATCAGAACATTTCTAAACGAGAACGTTTTCAACCTCATAATTTCTTCATATGAACCGTTGAATGGGTAGAGTTACCACCATAATCTATATTGAGAAATTGTAAATTTTTTACATCGCCGTTCATTATACTCGTCTAAATTTCGTCCCTCACCTAAGAGAGCCTTACTGTTCCCCAAACAAAACTTTGCGATTCGCGTTTCGCTAAAGTAAGTACTCATGCTCCACCTCAGCACCTACCATGGAGCCAGGATATTATTTAATTATTATTATATTATGTAAAAGGTTAGGAGCATGCTATTAGCTACACTCTTTGTTTCTGTCAAAAGAAAAAAAAGAACTACAATCTTTGTTTAATAATTTCAGATAAAAATAAAATGGTTTCATTAGATATTTGACTGGTTTTTCGTCTATATTTGATCTCGACCTATAGCCCGAAAGGTAGTACCTAGAATCTTCTAAAACAAAGAAATTGAATGTTAGAAGTAAGCCAATTGAAACTCCTAGTTTAGTTTGTGAAGGAGATACCAAGTGTTAATTAAACAAGATAGATAGCATATTATATGAAGTTTGGTGCCATTTGATTATCATTGTGTTTATCTTCAAAACGTGAGGAAGTATAGAATAAATAAATGAAAACCATTTATCCCTGTACTTTCACTAAATTATTATTTTATACCCTAAATAAGTAGTAAAGCAGTGAACGTACTCCTCTACGATATTTAAAGAAGAAAATAAAAGCTTTCTCTATATCTTTATTAATGATTACTAGCTAGTACGCTTAATAGAACACATATACAGCTTCTTCTTCTTCTTTTGACACAAGAACACATATACAGCTATTAAGTTAAATTATTGTACTTTTACTTTTGAGAAGAATATTATTTGATGAATTTGTCACGTCATAATTTAGTT
The DNA here is from genome assembly GCA_013407115.1 of Glycine latifolia. Taxonomy (NCBI): domain Eukaryota; kingdom Viridiplantae; phylum Streptophyta; class Magnoliopsida; order Fabales; family Fabaceae; genus Glycine; species Glycine latifolia. Next base: position 30,437,039 of record CM023959.1, on the reverse strand, counting down.
TGATGTATGTAGACATTATTAGAATAACTATCTTACACAATATAATAAGATTGCATTTAAATATGACAAATTAGGATTTTTAACAAACATTTTTTTAGTGATAAATGGTTTTTAAATTAGAAAGTTTTAAATTGTCAAGCAAGTTTTTTATCCAAAGATAATACATTAGTAATCATATAAGTAATGATTTTAATTATTAATGTAAATTTTTTTTAAACTGGACAAATTCTGATTTTGTCAAGCTTTTGAGCAAGGTTGAAGCTGGCCCAAATTTAAGTTCGGCCATCAATTTGGGCTTAAATTTTTATAATTTGGTCGATTCGTAAATCCCGTAGTAATCATATATTTTATTCACAATATTTATATATGTGCATGACTAATATATAAATATTATTTTTATCTTGTTAGTTTTGAATGTACGTGCTTGATCTATTATTGTTCATATGTTAAACTATTTTATTTAGTAGTAATAAATATATGTGCATATTTTGTCCTCCCATGCTCATATTTAGGTTATATAATATATTTTGGATCCTTAAAATATATTTTTTCTCTCTCAAATTATTATAAATATCAATTGTAGTCCTATCAAAATTAGTATATTTTTACTCTTTACATTTTAACAAAAGCACATGTTTTCAGTCTTTAATGAGAACTAAAAGCACACCAAGTGCATCTAATTGAAGTCGAGAACTTAAAGTCTCTTTACTGCTCAAATTAGCAAAAACACTGGTGCATTGTATTCAATGTATTTAAAATTAAATCTGAAAAATTCACATAATATGTTTCTTGAAAAGACGAATTAGTAAATTGATCATATCGCTTTAAGCGGCATATGCCAATATTTGTAATAGGGTCCTTGAAAGAAGACACTGCAAAAAATAGGAAACTTCCTGGAAATTGATCATATGGCTTGCGTTAATACTATGGTTATGTTAGTTATATTGAGTTTTGTTTTCATTAATAATCTATTCCTTGTATGAATCAATAAAATTAATATTAATCTAACGAAAGAAAAACGGATTTGTAATCACGAAATCATCATCCTAAGCGAATTGGAATCCTAGGTTATCCATTGGATTCAATTAGTTCTGAGCCGAAATTCAACCTTGCCTCATGACGTGCGAGTCTTTGTGGTCGAACGTCTCCATACAAACTTTCCTATCGTTTTCTATTTCTTATTAATGAGTCTAATATTTTTAATATAACTTGTAAAAAGATTATTATCATTATTTTTATTAAAAGGCTTAAATAACGTTTTAGACACTACAAAATAGAGAGTTTCTTTTATTCTTTTAAATATTTTTGTTTTGATTTTAGTATTTTTATATAAAAAAGTTGTTTATTTTAATCCTTAATGTCTGATAATAATGTTAAATAATTAATTATATAATGATAATATTATTAGTCTAATAATTTATCACGTCATCAAAGAATCTAATAGAATAATCATATGTATTTTTTATAAATCAAATGGACTATTAACATCATTATTATATCATCAATTAATGTTTTACTTAATGATAATGACGAAAAAAATAATTTTAAATATTTAAAAGAATTAAAATAAAAAAATACTCTATTTTATTGGCAGCAAAAGATTATTTAAATCTTATAAAAATAATAATTTTATTATATATAACAATTTGTACTTTCTTGTGGTGAATATACTGTCATAGAATGGAGCATTTTGAAGGAACACATCTAAAAGAAAGAAATCGCTTGCTTCTCACCTAACTCATAAAGGTGAACCTTAATCACTACTCTTTTGGCTCTACATAAAAGAATTGTGCTGGTCACAAGGGTGGAAAAAACAAAAGAACATAATTATATGTTTACAATTAAAGGTACGAACATAATTACATGGTTGGCAATTAGATATGCTGATTTAACTAGCTAATACTTATTGTATGTGGCCAAATTAGAATGCAGTTAAATACAATAGCTGACCTGAACAACAGCCCTGGTTCTGGTTGACAACACTTTTTGTGTTCATTTGTTTGAGTTACGTACTGGTAGGCCAATAACAATAACATGGTATGGAACAGTACTTGGTTAGGTTATGTTAGGACTCTGTTTGATAAAATTACATGAAGAATTAGATAAAAGTTAAAAAATTAACTAATAATTAAAACTAGTAAATTATTTTATTAAATCATAAGTTTGTTAAAATTATTTATTTTAGTAGCTAAAAAATATAAATTTATAAAAAGGATAAAAATAATAAAATTTTATTTTAAATAAAAAGATTTAAAAAGTCTAATAAATATTAAAAAACAAAAAAAGAATAAATATAAAAAATTAAAAATTAATATTTTAAAAAATATTATTTTAAATAACGTCTCAAAAATGTTAGAAATAGTTAATCAAACTTTGAGTTAAGAAAAAAAAAAGTAAAAGATAAGTGAAATGGGTTGACAAAGACGTTGGGGCTGGCTCCTGAGTCCTGGCATCGTTTTCTCCAGCAGCGGTTCTACCGGCGACAGACTGGGCATAGGTCCCTAACATTAATTACTTTTCTTTCTCTTTTTCTTTTTCTAAGCTACGCATCCAAATCCATACATTTCTGACATTCCGTAATCCTTAAACTATCTTCCTCATAATTTTATTATACGTACACACGGACGCTAAATTATTATTCGAATTTCAACTTAGAAATATGTTTATATTTAGTGTTTTAATTTATTTTGAATAAGAGTGTCTTTAAAAAAAAAAGGTACACGTGGAATATATATTATTAATTTCTAACTTTTCCAAATTGGTATCTTATGAATATTGGTTAAAAAAAATGAATGAATAAAGTTTCAGCAGTAAACTTGCAATGGAAATTATGATAAAGGTCGGATGTTAACAATTTTTTTATAGAAACTTTGTAGTTTTCATTCTTAAATTGATAAATTAATTGGGAGTAATCTCGATTCCCATGCAAGTTCACAATAGTCTATGGCACGTAATTAAGCAATGTTGTGCAATTCAACAAGATTGAAATGCTCACAAGCTTGGCCACGCTCGCTCAGCACAGCCTCCCATACGAAATGTACCCCATTCCTCAGACCAATCGTCTCCAACTTCTATGCCTCCCTGATTTCTCCACGTCTTCACCAATCACAACTATGTTATATACTATTCTACTTTTCCTTCCATTTTTGGGCTATTTATTACCCCCTACTACACTTGACTCGCTCCCTCTTCTTCCTTAGATACAATACAATACAATACAATGTCACCTATCATTCTCCTCCTCTCTTTTCTTCTCTGCTTCCCATTTTCTTGTTCCCTCCAACAAGAGCGTGCCCCTTTCATTCCAAACTCCTGCAATAATGAAACATGCGGGGACCTCCATGTTCCCTTTCCATTCCATGTCAACACTTCATGTGAGTCATTTTCCAGCTCCTTCCATCTCTCGTGCTCAAATTCCTCTTCCCTTTTACTCAGAATTGGCTCAGTGAGCTACACAGTCTTGGAATTCTTCCCAGATGGTGTGCTGGTCGACTTTCCAGGCTCATCGTCCTGTAGACAGTACAATGACTTGAACTCTTTTGGCAGAAATTTTTTAGGGAAGGACAACTTTGGCGTGTCCGTTGACAATGTTGTTGGCCTCTATGACTGTGAGGATTCTTCTCTCTGCAAAGCAGATTGTGAAACCATTGACTTGCCTGGTTGTGATGGAAAGGGTGGAGGCTCCCTTGCCTGCTGCTATCCACTCTCTGACCATACCATATGGCATGTTGGAGATGGCTTTTCGGTGTTTTCTCAGTTTGGATGCAGAGGGGTTTCTAGTTGGGCTGTTCTGAGCGGCTCAACTTGGGGAAAACGTGGCGTCAAGTTGGAATGGGCACTTCCCAGGAACTCCTCTACTGAACTTTGTGCTACGAATGCTAACATGGCCAATGCTACAGCAGTTGAAGGAGGCGTCAGATGTGTCTGTCAAAATGGATATGTTGGTGATGGTTTTGCTAATGGAACTGGATGTTTGCAGGGTCAGTACTTTTCATTATATAAAAATAAGTATTTGTTTTGTTTGACATCTTATATTTACAATTATGTTGTTTTTATTTTTTGAAAGAAAATTTGATGCATGTTAGTAACACCCTCTGACATAGTAATTCTTTGTGCAACCAAAACCCCGTGCTCAAATATTTTTCTTGAAAAATTCGAGCTTCTGCTTCTCATTTTTGTACATTATCATCACTAGATTGGCTGCCCTTTTTTTCTCATAGAAAACCATTTCTTTCTGGACACCGGCAGCAGCTTGTAGAACTAAAAATAATAGTCTTATAGTTTCTCACATGTCTATTAAGATAATATGAATAAGCATATAAACGGATTTCTGGGCCCTGAGCTTATGAACTGTGTGACTTTTTAACGTTCTCCATTCACGTTTGACATTTTCTTCTGGTTGTTGTATTCCTGGCAGCCTGCATAAAGGATGGAAAGGAAGCATATGGAAGTGACTGCAACATCAAAAGGCATGATCAGAGGAAATTTGTTATGATCGCCGGTAAGTAGTAGAGCATTGTAAAATTCTAGTAATTTTATTTTCCTCAAGTCTTGAGTGCGCGAAATCACAAATTACAACGTCACCAACCTAAAGGCCATATTCAACAAGTTATGCAAAAGTCACAATAAGGATTCATGACTACCAGATTTATTTTCATTTCTTCACCATTTTCCTTCATCTATATAATATGGTAGTCATGTTCAGTTATACTTCGTTACTTACATTTGTTGTGTTAATCTAATGGCATCCTTAACTCAACCATCACCAACATATCCATTTTGACAGGAATCATCGGCCCAGTTCTCATTGTTGTCTCCCTGGTTGCACTATTTTATCTTCTTAAAAGGCCATCAAAACCAGGGATGTTTGACACAGAGCAGGCTTACTATCAAAACATTACAATCCCCAAAGCTTGTAAAACTCGATTATTCAGCTTCCATGAGCTAGAGGAAGCCACTAAAGGTTTTGAAGAGGGTCAGAAATCAATGCATGACAATAATGGCACAATTTTCGCAGGAGTTTTAGGGGATGGATCTCACATAGCTGTCCACAAGTTACAGTGTGAGAAGAATGACTTGATACAAGTACTGTCACAAATCGAGGTTCTATCTTCTATTGTGCATAGAAACATGGCTCGCATTCTTGGATGCTGTATTGAATCTGGCAACACTCTAGTAGTTTATGAGTATCCTTCCAATGGTACCCTGGAGGAACATTTACATCAAAGCAAAGGACAACAACTTCGTTTAGATTGGTATAGGAGATTGACTATTGCTGCAGAAACAGCTAGTGTTCTTGCATTCTTACACTACCAGAACAATCCTCCCATACTTCACCATAACCTTAAATCTGCCTGCATCTTCCTAGATGATGATTATTCTGTCAAGATTGCAGGATTTGGTCTGATCAACTCCAATTTTTACTATGGTTCTCACTTACACAAGAACTATGAAGGATTTGGCATCTGCAAAAATGATGTTTACGATATGGGTGTGTTGCTTCTTGAGATTATCTCAGGCTCAAATAAGTTGGATTCCCCAACTGTGGCCTTACAGCATATAAGGGCTGGAAAATTTGAAGAAATTTTGGACCCATTTCTTTGCTATGATGAACAACCACATTATCGCCAAGAGCAAATGCAAATAATTGCAGATCTTGCTACAAGGTGCCTGTTATTTGGGGTAGATGGAAGGCTAGGAATGATAGATGTTGTGAGGGAGTTAGTACACATGACTAAAGAAAGTCTTGATGGAGGAATTATGAAAGGACCTGCACTGGAGGAGACATTCTCAAATTCAAGCCTTCTTCAGATGATATCAATGTCTCCTGATTCTATGAGTGTCCCTTGAATCTTTATGTCCCAGTCAGTTTAGTTTGTCAGTCCCTTCAAAAGGTGATAAGCAACCACAATTGTATGTGTCCACTATAACTCCCCTGCCACTGTACATTGGGGAATGAATCCAATATTCTGGTTCTGACATACTTCACCAAGGTACAAAGCAAGTGTATTTGGTAGCTACTTCTTAATAAATTTAATCAACTGCTATTGTTAATGTGTGGGAATCATTTTTAGGTTTTTTTATGTGTTTCATTTATTGCATATACAAGATGGACACTGCAGCTCTGATTCATTGGATGATTAAATTGTTTATTTAAATAATTTCATTTTAAAATGTTACTTAAAAAGTAAAGCATATATCATTTTTTATATTTTCTGTTTATTTAATTATTTTTCATTCATTATTTTCAAAATAGAATCTTAACTTGGAACCAAAAAATGGGAAAGTGTGTCTTTGATCAACCTGGAAAAATGAAGAGAAGATTATACTTGGGCTAGAGCATTTTAATCCTTGAATTCTAGCCCATTCTTATTTTAATTATAAATTTACTTTAGTCGTATTTTTCTTTCAATACCATTGCCAACCTAAATCCCTCTTTTATTTATTATCTGTTGTTTTAATTTAATAAATAAGCGAAACTTTACTAGTACGTGTGAATTTGACCATACTCTTTACGTTGCTCTAGAAGTTAATTAACCAAAGAATATATCATTTTTACAATATGTAACCAAAACTAAAAGAGGATACCAAATTAGAAAAGAATATACCGGGAAAAAAGTCAAGAAGTTCTAATAAAAACCTCAAACATTAATTTGCTTAACTTGCCTTTCGGAGATTCTAGAGGTTAATACCAAAAAGTAAAACAGATAACGAACTTTGAAATTTCCACAAAACATGTGGAGTGGTTACGCTAACATGTCTCCTGAAAAGACCCGAGGACTATGCTTTAATGAATTTGATCAAGTCTCTCTTCTTCCCTTAAACTCTCTATATATAAATACATAAATTGTAGCACTTACTCGGATCTCTCTTATCAACCCTTAACTCTTTCTTTCATTAATATTATTTACTCTCAGTCAAGGTATGTACGTGTTTTGTTTGTTTCAAAGCTTATTATGATCTGCATTGCATATTAGCCATTCCTTTACTTCGTAGCATATTTGGTGATTTTTCATGCATCAAGTTTGGCATCATTTTTTCGCCCCATATTTGCTTTTTTCTATTTCTATGCCATATTTTTAAAGATGAGTGACAATGGTGAAGAAGCTGGAGAAAATCGTCCAGTTCCCTGCTTGAATGAAAGGATTCTTTCATCATTGTCAAGGAGATCAGTAGCTGCCCATCCTTGGCACGATCTTGAAATTGGTAACTTTGCTGATATTATTGCTTGTTCATGTGGTATAGTTAAGATTTTAAATCATATTTCAAATCTACTTAATTTTCATATGCAGGACCTGAGGCTCCTCAGATTTTCAATTGTGTACGTTCTCATCTTCTTCTTTGGAAGAATACCTGTTGCCTCATTGTGCCATCTATTACTATTAATGCGTTAAAGATGAAGCTATATATTATTTTCAGCATTTATTTTACGGAGTGTCTGTTCTGCAAGCAACCATTCCACTAGTGAAAGACTGTACTAGGTGCTACTGAATCTTTTTGTAGCTTCAGTCTCCAATAACTTAACTTCTCGATCGTCATACAGCAATTGCATGATGACACCACACCTGTATAATTCCATTCTTGATTTGCAATTAGTTTTCTAGTAAAGGGGTGTTTCTGCTTGTTCAATGGCTGCAGGTTGTGGAGATCACTAAAGGAAGCAAGGTCAAGTATGAACTTGACAAAAAGACTGGATTGATTAAGGTACAAACCAATTGCCTGGTTACTGGAATGGAAACCCCTAATGCTGTAGCTTGAAACAGATTTCACAGATGATTTTTTTCCCATACCCATCTATCTTTATGCTTACGATTTCCGAATAATTCACAGGTTGATCGGGTTTTGTATTCATCAGTTGTTTATCCACATAACTATGGTTTTATCCCTCGCACACTGTGTGAAGACAATGATCCAATTGATGTTTTGGTTCTCATGCAGGTAAATTAGTAACATTTTCAAATTATATATTTTACACAAGGAGCATTAAATCCTGTTTATAATATTCTATAGACATGTGTAACATTGTGTAAATGTACAATGTTTTAAATTGTTGAATAGGCAATGGCTATTTAATCAAGAATTTTTTTCTGCATTGTTTTGATAGGAGCCAGTTCTTCCTGGATGTTTCCTGAGAGCCAGGGCCATTGGACTGATGCCCATGATTGACGGGGTACTGAATTAATCTATTGCTTTCTTAGCCAATAAAACCAACCATTCCCACAATAACAAATACAAATATAATGTGGTATTGACATTTGACTCAACACAGGGAGAGAAAGATGATAAAATCATTGCAGTGTGTGCTGATGACCCAGAATATAAGCACTTTACCGACTATAGAGAACTTGCACCTCATCGCATCTCCGAGATCCGACGCTTCTTTGAAGACTGTATCCTTCTTCTTAGTTTTATATATTAAGTATATTTGCTACTTCATTATTTGAGCTAGAGCTAGCGCTGTTTCTTGACATAATTCATTCTAAGACAAAAAGAATGAGCACAAGGAGGTAGCAGTTAATGATTTTTTACCTGCAAGCGTTGCTATTGATGCCATCCAGTACTCAATGTAAGTAAACTCACTTTTGAGCTACTTTGATACCTTACCTCTGATTTTGATTTTGATTTGGTGCAGGGATCTCTACGCAGAGTACATTCTGCACACCTTGAGGCGATAGACAAAAATGCATATTCTACCATCTCCATCAGAATAAGCCACAATCTACAATATTACTTTAATATGCTTTAATCAACCGTATCTAGACTTCATCCTTTTTGTATTTAGTCGGATAATATACCACATAATTGGTTTATTAACCGTGCTTAATGTAATTCTTAATATCAACTATAGTCATCGAAATTGAAGTGTTTTAACTATATTTAGTTACCAGTTTCCAAGCCATGATTTGGCAACGTGTTTTCATCAATGTTGACTCGTACTCTAACCTTCATCCTTGTGTCAACGTCTAAAATTCTCAAGTGAAAGTGCAAAAGACACTTGCACCGACTACGTGAAGTATTGTGGTAAATATTTATTTTTTAATTTAAAATTTAAATATTATTTTTTTAATCAGTTGTTTTAAACAAAATATAATTTCAGAATTAGTTTTTCGTAATACTAATAAACTTCCAACTATCTTTTGTGTTTTCCATATCTTTTCCTATCTTTATAGGAAGGTTTTGTTTTTACTGGGACAGTTTCTATTCATAAACGTTATAAGGCTTGGCACGTTAGCGAGTTTTATTGTTCTGTTTTCATTTTTTAACGTTGCTGGCTTGCTGCACGTTGTGGCTGGTTTGCCTATAAATATTTAGCTCGCTGCTCACAAATAAAACGATACAGTACACAAGTAACACGTACAGATAAAGCTCTCTCTCTTTAAAAATACTACTGCCATTTTTAAAAATAAAATAAAAATAAAATTTTTGGAGCATTGATGTTCTTCCTTCACTACACAATCAAGCTACTCTAAACTCATCTTCTGAATTTAATTTTACTTTTTGTTTGGTTGATTGTTTGTTATTCACTGCTTCTTTTCTTTTTTTTTTTCAAAATTATTGTTGCTTGTTGCTGTAGTGCCCTTGCTGTCACATATCTTACGTGATCTGTCCTGCAATTTTTTTGCTTCTATCATTTTATTTTTTCTAACAAAGTATGTTGGCAACACGGATGATTCTGAAAAGGTTATAACGAGATTGTAGTGTAATTCAATAATTTGCATGAGCTGTTTCTAGAATTACATACAAGCTACAAAATAGAATACCCTAACCTCCAATAGCAGTGTCAACAAGACACCTTATGCGGGCCTCTGAAATTCTGGTCCGCTACTTTTATGTACCACTATCCTCCGTCACAAATACTGGCCATGGTGTGTGTTCGTAAACATTAAATTAAGGTCTCAGGTTCCTATGCCAGTAGGAAAAAAGACGAAAAAACTGAAGTTATATCTCTTATGATTTTCTCAGCGGAATCACATAATTGGATCCATATTTAATATTTTTGTAAATCGTAACGTCTCTTGTTTCTTGTTTATTCAACCATTGACCGAGACATGGTTTGAACGAGTTGATAATGCTGGATTCAATACCTGATGCACAGGAATGGTTTAAATATTTTGGCAAGATAGAATGTGCATGACAATCACTCCATCTTTCACGAGTATAATTTGTTCAGTAATTCTAAGAGAAGAACAGCAGCTGAGTCTTTGGCCTTCTTGACACTTGGCATTGGCTCTCCAACACATTCATCTGTCCATCCTTTATCAGTAGTATTGACACGCACCGCAAATGTAAACCTCTTTGCATGTGCTGGACCACCCTCATTCACACACCTACAAGTTTCAGTATAAAAATAAATAAAAAGTAGTAAAGTTTAGCTCAAGTGACCATCCATTTGCAATACTATATAGGTAACTTCGTAATTTCATACCTGTAAAATGGCATAGGCCAGTTTCTTCGTAAACAGATATCATTTAATGTTTGCCTAGTAAATGTTTGGTTTCCATTCTTCTTCCCATTGTCATCATTTTTTTCCTGAGTTTTTCTCACCTCCTTCTCTTTCAAAGCAGCAAGGGCATTTCTTGCAGCTAATTTCTGCGCCATTTTTTTCTGTGGATTTTGAGCAGCCCCTACTTGCACCCCATCAATGAATACTTCAACAGTGGCCAAATTGCCAATACGACTTGCTTTATACTCTAAGCCTTCAGCTTGCTGCTGGCACCGCTCTTGCAGCTCACGCACAGGATGCATTGGCAGAGTCTCTGGGGTAACCATAGGATGCAAAAGAGGCTGGAAAACCTGGCAAAATTGAGATAGAATATTCTCCATCAGTTTCTCTTTTTTCCCTCCATTTTGTAAAAGAATATAGGAAATGGTCTATGCTTAAAAGCTAGACACTAACCTTCCAAACAACAGTAGTATCCCTCCCACTGTCAAGAAAAATGGCACCTGCAATAGATTCAAGAATGTCACCAAGGACCTTGGGGGCTTTGCAGTCTCCCAGACCAAAGGAATTAAAACCTGGCTTTGACAATTCGTCCTGAACTTCCTTCACAAATTCTTTAATCTACAGACAACCAAAAGCACAATATCAGGATGACCCCAAAAAATCAACTTGGTTAAAAATTAGGATATTAAGATAGTTCCTATGATTCATCTCCAAGTAATAGTAAAAAGTTATCAGAAAGAAACAAGACCTGTTTTTCTAGGGCACTGGATCCATGTCGAAGATGCACATGAAGGTTGTGTTTAACTGCAACACGCGCAAAATTTTCATTATTTACAGCAGCAGCCCGAAGGTCAGTCAGACGTCCCGGTGGAAGATTTGTGTAAGTGAAAAACAAGTGCCTGGTAATAAGATGATCCAAGACAGCATCACCAACAAACTCCAACCGCTGATAACAGGATACTCCTGAAGATGGCCTGGAGGCATGAGTTATGGATTCTACCAGCAGCCCCCTGTCTTTAAACTTCATATTTAAAGCACCTTCTAAAGCATCAAAATCAACACCCCTAAGTATGCTATCTGGAACATTAAATGGCTTTCTTGTACACTCCATTGTCTCAGGATCAAACTCTATTTGAATGCCCATCCATTTCATAAGGTGGTTGGCAGCATTCTTACCACCTTCTACATAATATACTCCAATCAGTGCTTCCACAACATCTGCAAGTGTCTTACTGGATAGAACTCTGTAAGAACTTGAATCACTCTCAAGCTCACCATCTTCCATCTCATCCTCATATCCATCCGTGTGACAATCCATCCTCTCGATCTTGGAAATGGATCTCTCCTGGTCAAACAAAGATGACTCCCCATCCTTGGTATCCTCATCAAAGACAGGCAGCACCCCAGGAGCTGCCCATCTAGATGGAGCAAAACGATCTGCTTGAATATATGATTGAAGCCCTTTACTTAATGCATACTGATATAATACCATGTTACTGACCATTAGTTGTCTCATCCTAGTAAGTTGACCTTCATGTTTCTGTGGATATTTTAGGAAAAGAAATCGACTAACAACCCATTTCAGGTAAGCATCTCCAAGAAGCTCTGCCCTTTCATAGCAGAATGTCTCCTGGCAAGAGGCGGCAGTCAAGGCTCCCAAGATCTGTTCACATAGAAGGCATGGGTTAACTGCAGAAACTAGAACTAAAAGCTAAATACCTGGAGCAGAGAAGATACCTTTGAAGCCTGGACAGGATAATTTATTATATTCTTAAGCTGAACTGCAAGTAGCATACTTTCAACCCTCCTCATTATCGAAGGCAACCTCTGGGCACCACGTACAAGTGATCCAGGCAATGGGTGTACAAGGCATAGCTCAGGAGGAAGAAAAACATAATAAGTTTTGTCATGTGTCTCGTCAGATTCACCTTCATGAGCTACAATGATATGACATTTCCCATTAAACAAGAATCTACAAATTTGCAAAGCATAATTATTGCAGGATAGGAATCATGACAACAAACCTTCACTGTGCTCAAATCGAGGGGACAGAAGATTCTTGCAGTATGATACACCACGCCCTCTTATAAGAGGTTGCTGCCTGTAAATCAAATCAACCCCATACCTACACCAAAGCAATAAAAAAGAACCCGTAGCCATGTGCACCTGCAGTTGTGCAAGAAGAGACAAAAAGCTTCTCTAATCTGGAAGGAACAAGAAGTTATTGTCACTTTCAATAAAGTCCTTGCTATTTAGAGGTGACAACAGAAGATTCCTTCACAGATTAAGATTAGCCTCCTGTTCTTCCTGCACAACATTAGTGGTGCAACATGGCTAACAAGTTATTGGTAAGAATTTCAAGACACATGGAAACAAAAGAGTACAGAAAATTGGGTACGGAAGGCTTGGCTGGATGGGGAAAGAAATCCTTTAAAACAAATGGGAAAAAACTAGGAGGCTATAATAATCTTAAAGAGAATGTGCATCATACTTTTGCTTGTAGTAATCAGCATATGAACTGTACTCCAGAGGACCAAGATAACCTTCTTTCCTAGGGAAAGAGTTCTCTGCTGACATGTCATAGCGTATTGAATCAACATAAAACCTCTTCCCTGAATGAGCGGCAGTTACAATTTTCCCAATCAGATCCTCTGCATTAGCACAGGTATCCGCCATCATCAATTTTCCATTGGTAGTCATATTGATGTGCTTTTGTGTTTGCATGGCATCTCTGTTAGGAACCAATCCTGAAGCTTTCACCACATCAAATTGGGCCACAGCTCCTCTGATTCCATAGGTAGGATGTGATTTTTGCCCAAAAGCCATGCCATGACGCAATTTCCCAAATCCATATTCCCTTCTGTCTCCACCTAATGTTCTCTCATTAGTACCAAGGTAAACATCTGGTCGAGCTTTCTGGAGGGGATTCTTCCATGCATCAGCTCCAATTATTGTCTCAACCAGATGCCAATCAATTTGGTTCGTAGGATCTACAGACTTATTGGCAACCATTGGTACAAACAAATATGCCTTTGCAGGATCCCAAGGAGTGGTAGATGGTTCAACATCCACATCCAAGACAATGCTCATTAATCTCACATGAAAGCTTTTCATGGATGCCAGCTGCATGTCATAAAAAATTAGGTTTTACCAAGGTACCAGAAACTAAATTTTTTAAAATATATGAACATTTAAAACAAGTATAGACAATGATTAATCTGTCAACCTGACGCTCAGTAATATTTATCAACCCCCTAAAGACAAGAGATGACTTTGTAGTCACAGTTCGAGCGATAAATAGATCCATTGACATCGATAACACCTATAAAATGAATACGATTAGAGGGAGCAAATGAGATTATAACACTAAATGAACTCAAAGCAGTAGCACAAATAGTTATTACTACCTCTGCATCCAGCTCATTGCCAAAAAGTACTGCAAAATTTGAAACTTGAGTCAAGAACGGATCCTTTGAATGGCCTAGATTTTCACACTTCACAGCATACATATAAAGATGAAGCAATTTGGAGTTGTTGCAAGCATCTTTTCCAGATAAGATCCATTCTCCCTGAAAGTCCAGATAGCATTAAGCAGTGATGAGGACAAGTCAACAAACTCAAATTTGCATGGCAAAAAAGAAAGGTAAGAACAAAACCATTCCTGTCACCAAAGACTAAAAAGGCATGAATTTTTAGCACAGACACAGATTTGGTGAATTTTCATTTCTATAGAAATATCCCTGTTCTTTTCCTAAATCAGAAGTATTTAGATTGCACTTGTTCTCCACTAATCTTCTTTGTTTCATTAATAAACATCTTCAAAGCCTTCAAGATCATTGCATTTGATTAAAGGTATTATACACAAGCTTTCTTTACAAATAAATAATGATAATGGTGTACTGGTCAACTATATAACAAAACCCTCACAAAAAGATGGCTTAGATCACATAGCTTGCAGAAAGAACCAACCTTCAGTATGTCAGCCACACCTTCAGGGTAGAACTCCCTATGTCTAGCAGTCCCTGGAAGTGGATCTCCTTCATCAATTTGTTCATCCTTTTCTTTTTCTCCCCCACTTCCTTTATCAGGCAATAGCATGTCAGTGAATGCACCCATCTCATGCAGTTTCTTGCAAGCAGCCAGACAAACAGCCTACAAAAACAAAATTAAACAGCGGTTCTTGATAAAGACAAGCAGAAATCAATCAAATTCATAATAAATGATGGCGTGCCTGTTGTGCCAGACGCATAGAACTGCATATTGGACCCTCAAGATTTTCAAATGGTGCATTACACGGTAGTTGAAGCTTGCAAGAAAATTCCGTGGGACCTCCAGGTTTTTCATGCCTCTCCATAATAAACTCAGGGCGAAGAATTGAATATCTGGACAAAGGATAGAAAACATCCAAGTCATAATTTGAAGCTTAAAAAAAGGCTGGCAAAGCAAACCACCAATCTCAAGCCGAAATGCATCACCTGTCACTAGGTAGCTGAGAGCAGTAGAAGTGGATAAGACCTACAGCAGAATTTAGGCTCACAACTGCCCCAGTTGACTTCACCTGGTAAACTGTTCCAGGCCGGGTGTCAACAGAAATCAACCTTGAAGTGTCCTTCAGATGACTAAGGTCTGTTCTCTCTATTGCTTCTTTGCGCAAAGTTTCCTCACTGTTCCTGGCATTCCTTAGGAATGCTTCATGTGATAAATTGTCCCTATATACAAGACAAATCACAAGGAGGGGAGAAAGTGGAAAGAGTTCAGTTTTTCAGCATCCACTAAAATATAAAACACCATGTATGTTTGGTAAAATTAGGAACAGAATGCTGATTAATGCCAGATCCAACAAAAATTCACAGCATCAGTTTTTCAGTAAGCTTATTGGAGAAGGAAAAGCAGAAAGCTCCACAGCTTAATTCATTATTGATTGAAAATATAAAACAAATTTTGCAATTAATCACACTGACACTAAATAAAAAATAAGTATGTTGTATAGCAAATCCAATAGCCCAAGAGCCGTAGCTCAAGTTGTAGCAAGTTTCTTAGGAGAGGTAACATGTTTCTTAGGAGACTACTTGATATCATGTTCAAATCCTACCGAGGTCACTTTGCCTCAACCTTAGCCTACCTTCTCCTTCCCCACACCACACTATGGACCTCCCACATCAAACTTTAAAAAAAATGACAATAAGAGTATCAATGATAATAATTAATTATGAAAGAAGAATTATTTGAGACAGAGAATGAATCACAAAAAGAAAGGAGGAATCCACATAAACCAACGAACAAAAATAAAAATCAACCAAAAAAAGGAAGAAAATCAATGAGTAAACCCTCATTCTAATCCCTGAAATTGTAAGTATATGTGACTTTAGTCCCTAACTTAATAGAATCTTCACTTAGTCCTTGACTTTGCAAAAAGTCATTAATTTTAGTCCATTATCTACTTCATTATTGTTGTTTTGCAAAACAAATAAAAAATTACCAAAGTAAATGACATTCTGCAAAGTTGATGATTAAAGTGAGCGTTTTGTGAAGTCAGGGCCTTATGTCACTGACACTTTACAATTTCAAGGACTAAAATGAAGATTGTTTAAAATCAATGGATGGAGGAGGAACAATAATAATAATAATTTTAAAAATCACCCAAGAAAGAATAAAAATCTTTTCTTAGTTGCAGTGTTGAAGGGGGAATGTGAACCTTTCATCACTCAATTAATAATGACAGAGCTAATGTCATTAAAGCAGGCCATGACTTAAGTATGCGAAAACCAGAAGTAAGATAACAACAGGTCATGCAAGGAAGGAGAAAACCCAGAGGACAAACATAATAAATTCACTGCCAAAGAGATTACATTTCTTAGGCTTACTAAATCTCTAGAAAGTTATACTTGAATAACAACAGAAAAGAAACTGACAACAGTTAACACAGTCATATCATGTACCTCTCAACCATCAGGATGTAATCAGATCCAGGCTTTCTAGCACGTCCCCTGGATTGAATGTATGCCAGAACAGTCTTTGCAAGGTCAAAGCGAATAACGACATTGCATTGACGGATATCAAGTCCTTCTTCAGCAACACTAGTGGCAACCAACAACGTGACCTACAAATGTGTACATTAGTGAGATTGAGAGAATATATTTCTACCCCTCTGAAACTGATAGCTGAGCCACACCAACAAGGTATAAATCTTACCCGTCCATCACGGAATTTGGCAATTGTATCCTGCATTTGGTAGGTCCGCATTTCCTGACTGTTATTGTGACCAATCAAACTTGCACACTTCACAAAACTAAGTGATGGAAGCTCTGCAAAGACCTGCCAGCATTGACACACAACGAGCCATAGGATCTGGATTATGCAACTGAATCAACCAAAACGAACTATAAAAGTAATATGTGTCAATATAACCTTGGGCAGAACTAATGCAGACACAACACGTTCAACAAAGATGATTGCACGGAAGTCTTCTGTATGCTGATACTTGAGAAGTATTTTGATTAGTGCCTGCACCTTGGGGGTCACCTTGCCATCAGCCACAGCAGCTCCTATAATAACATCCACGTGCTCCCCCGCCAGAGACAACTAAACAAAAATGTGTCAGCTTAAATAAAAGATCAAACTACATTCCATATCAATCATTGGTAATTTAATATTTAAATTTAAATATCTTTACAAAGCAATGCATAAATTAGATATATGGTGAATTATGAATGCTCTTTCACATTTAAAATATTTTGTTAAAATTCTTAGTAGTCTAATTTCTTATATACTCTTAAGAAGTTACCAAATTAAAGAATAACAAATACAAGTTATTAGGATAATTTACAAATTTAAACTATGAACTACTCAACACATGAAATTAAAGCCATTACAAAGTTTTAATTCTACAATCAGGCTCACCATGACTGTCTGGAAGCTCTCCTTCTTCCATCTCTTCATGTTCAGAACCACTTTGAACTGCACCATTCTCTGAGTCATCAATACCAGCATTTTTGTCAGAAACTGCACCCTCTGACAGTTGGCATTTCAGAAGTGAGACAACTTTACTCAGATAAGTTTCCTGAAACTTGACATCAAGCTGGTAGTTGGCCCTTTCATCATTTTGCAAAGCTGCTAAAAAGGATTGTGCAACCTGTCAAAAGATGGAGAATTTATAAAGATGGCTAAGAAACTCAAGATTCCTCATTCTCCAAGAAATAGTATGTACCTTATATGCACACCATTGTCCCAGTTCACCAAGTGCATAATTAACAGCTCTCAACTTCTGAATTAGGTTTGCAGCTCCATCACTTTCTGTTCTTTCAGAAACACCATATACTTGGCGCAGCTCTTCCTTAGCTCCAGCATCTCTAGCTCCCATAAACTGCCATTTGCTTCTTCTTGAACTAGATTTTGCAGCTTCTTCAACTTCAACCTCCATCTGCTTTATTTGCTCGTGTAGATAACATAAACTGGCAGCTTTATCATACTCCACCACAACTTCAGAGGGCATCGGCACATGTTTCTCCAGCTCCTTACGATCTTTAATGGTGCAAACTATAGAATCTAGCTTACTTTCAAGATTACGAATTTTTATTGCACAATCTACTTGGCTGGAGACACCTGAATATCCCATAAGCATAAGCAACATTGACTTGAAAAGAATGCAATGAAAATATCGCATGTAATAAAAAAAATGTTGGACAAGGGTTTCAAACTCCAAGCCATTTGTTAGAATATAGGCAATTATCTTTTATATCTTAGATTATTTTCTTAGTTCCCCTATTTCCTCATTATCTCTTAGAATTAGTTACCAAATTTCCTTACCATATCCTGATTTGTTTCCTTAATTAGTAAGGATTATGATTTATATAAAGGATTAGTATTGTAGGTTATATGAACAAAATCAAACACATGAATTCATTGCAATACATCTCAGTTAATATCAAATTAGTGTTTCATTCTCTTCTCTCTTTCTCCCTCTTATACCTAAAATCCCATAATTTCAACACAAATCATAGCTTGAAAAAGCTAGTAAGAAAGCACAGGATCCCAAGTTCAGTTAATAACTACCCTTCAAGTTAACAGGAGAAGCAGTCATTCCAAATACAGATGGCCTGTTCTCTTTGGGTGTTGTATGGTAGAACTCGGACATCACCAGTGAATATGGGTGTTTCTTCACGGCATGGTGGCACTCATCCAGAATCAAGAGATTGATTGCTTCCATTTTTATTATGCTATGCCTCAAAATGTTCAAAAGAATTTGAGCAGTCATGACTAAAACCTACAGCAAGAAAAATTGATTGAGTAATTGGACATTACCAAGGAAGAACAGTAGCAATATGAATAGAGCAAGAGAGGGGGAACTTATGAATTTATGGAAAAACAATTTGCGTACAACTTGTATCAAATAATGAGAATAAAAATTGCAGAAACAAATACCAATACAACTTAAATTCACATTCACATACAAAAGAAGTACAAGAGCTTCAAAAAAATAGCCAATAATTACAAATTTCTAGGTTTTAGAATAAGTTGTATCATGGAGACAATGAAGGTGCCAAACCCAAGTGGCATCAGAGTATTCACACAGATCATAGATAATACAATAAAATTGATAAAAATAAGAGAAGACTGGTCTTGAGTGAATATTTGAGTGCTGAATACTTCAACATCAACATCAACTTTAACCCAAGCTAATTGAGGTCGGTGGTAGATGAACCCAATGATAGATACAAGGTGGTTGAAAAAGAAGAAGATAAAAGCATAGAAGGGGGAACGAAGGGTGGAGATGAAAAGGAAAAGGACTAAAAATGGACCATCTGGAACATAGAGATACCAACGGGTCTAACCCTCCACCAAGCTTATAACTTTTCTCCATTCCGTTCTAAGACACATCGTCCGTCAATCTATATCTCACTTCATTAAGTCTTGTTTAACTACCTTTCTTCAGGTAAGTTTTGGTCTACCTCTACCTCTCTGTGTCGAGCTCTTGGTAACAAATTTTGTTCTTACGAAAACATCCAAGAGTCATCTCATTACGTGCTCAAACCACCTCAATTTATGCTCTCTCATCTTTTCACTCATCGGTACTACTGTTACCTTTCGTCGAATATCTTCATTTCTTATCTTATTCATCTTCGTATAACTACACATTCACCTTAAAATCCTACAGCAGCTGCTCGAGCTCTTCCCGCGTGCCATAAATGGCCTATTTTATGCTCATGTTGCCTATGTGTTGGCCAACATTCAGCTCCATATAACATTGCAGATTTTATAGTTGTTCTATAGAATTTTTCTTTTAGTTTAAGGGGAATTTTGCGATCACACAACAACCCTTATACTCAATTAAATTACAGAGATATTTAATACAGAGCAAAGTTTACAAAAAGGGTAATTAAACTATCTCAATTTCCCAAGATACACTGAACCAAATCTAATTGGGAAGTGGGATTAGTAATTTAAGTTACTTATAATTCCAACACCTTGAACGACAGTGTAGATATCAAAAGCATTTTACTGGCTGCAATATAAGGTACTTTTGGTCTCCAAAGAGCTTTGGTAAATAAATCAACTAATAGATCATTTGAGTTGACGAACAATGTGCTAATTTTCTCAAAAAACAATCTTCTCACAGATTAAGTGGCAGTCAATTTCTATATGTTTGGTTCATTCATGGAAGATTGGGTTAGATGCAATGAGAAGAGCTGCCTGATTGTCACAAATTAACTTCATAGTTTCAAACTTTCAATATCACAAAATTAACTCTTCTATAAGTTGTTTCAATAATACGAGTTCACATGTAACGAGTCATAGTTCGGTATTCAGCTTTAGTGCTTCCTCCTGCACATTTTGTTCCTTGTTTTTCCATGAAATGAGGTTCCCCCAAGAGATATGCTGAGGTGTACTTCCTATCACAAGGAGATATAGTCCAGTCTGCATCAATATAAGCAACAATATCTTTATGTCCCCGGTTCTCATACAGTAATCTTCCCTAGGTGATCCTTTGATAAACCTCAAAATTCTAACAACTGCATTCCAATGGTCAATATTAGGTGAATTAAGGAACTGGCTCACCACACCAACAGCAAAAGAGATATCTGATCTTGTTACAATTAAAAAATTCAACTTCCCACCAATCTCAGATATTTGCTTGTGATATGGCAATTCAAGACTTTGACTAACCAATCTTAATTCCTAGAAAGTATTTCAATTGAAGTAAGTCTTTTGTTTCAAAGTGACGAAATATATGCTCCTTCAAATGTTGAATCCCCAGTATGATCATTCCCTATGATTATGTGATATCATCAAAAAGTATACTCACCATCCCCCCACATTTTGAAATCTGAATTATTATATCCAAGGAAACTAAAAAAGCATTTCATTTCCATGATCAATCTTAGATGAGTTCATGCAACTCCAATTAAGAACATAGGTTCTAACTTCTATTTTCTAAACCTGAACAAATATGTACAATTTTTCCCATACATGTGCTATTGCAGGCTACGTACCAAAAATCTACACAAAACTAGCTATGACCCATTTCCTACAAAAAAGTCTGCAAGTGCTACTATGATTTTGATATTCAAGCAAGACATTCCTTCAATATGAAGAACAAATGTGCATTGGCAATAAATGAACAACTTATTTCAATAATAATAGAAACAAAAGTTACACTTTTTTTTTTTTGATCAGCAAAGATAATAGAAACAAAAGTTACACTTAACCAGTAGCCAACTCTATACGTGAGGAAAATATGGACAAACATGAAGAAGAAAACAGAATCTGAATTCAGAAAATGCTATACTGTACAGAATAACCATATATTAAAGCATAGCACATCAATAGACTAAAACACAAAGTGACACCAGGTACAGGCCAGCATATCTTCAATAGAAATTTCAAAACATACATGTTTGGTGTCAAATTCACGCTGCCACCTTCGAGCATCCCAGAAATCCTGCCCCATTTCTCCACAATAGTGGCCTACTTGATAACCAGTCCGCTCACGAATTACTTCAGCTTGCTGTAATTAGACAAAGAACTAGAATTACTACAGCTTACTGTAATTATACAAAGAATTAGAACTGCAAGAACTTCCAAAACTGTGAATGGACAGTGCACCAATTGCGTTGCATTACTTAAATCTCATATTGTCTCCAAGCAAAAGCATTTAAAAATAAATAAGTAAATTGTAAAAAACTGTATTACCTGGTAAACAAGTGGAACTTTTGGAACTAAAAATACTGCAAGCATTTTCTTATTTTGCTTATGCAAACTCTCCTGTATACTTTTAATGAGAAGTACAGCAATTAAGGTTTTCCCTGCTCCAGTTTCAAGAAAAGCTATAGTATTTTTCCTCTTTGCCTGCTCAAGAACATCCAACTGATACTGTCTAGCTTTTTCCTCAGGAACCCTCTCCTTAGCCTCCTCAGACTTCTTATCAAGGTTTCCGTTTTTCTCCAGTTTCATGTCAATCGCCATTTTGTCTTCTTGATTACAATCAGGTTCCCAAGCGCCTGTGTGAAAGACCATATCAGTGGAACCTGACTTATCCCTCTCCCAGTAACCCCTAGTTTCTCTATCCCTCCAACCCCTATCTCTAACATCCCTCCTGCCAACAGTACCATAATGTTCTCTTTTCCTTCCACCACCATCCTTATCCCTCCTATCAATCTCATCCCTATCCCCCGGCAGCCTCTTCCTGTTATTAATAAAACACCTCTCCCTTTCCTTGCCTTGATAATTCCCTCTACCATAATAAGGCCGGTCATTATTGAAGCCACTAAGCCGAGCCCTTTTGCTGCACCTTTCTTCACCATCAAAATCATGGCCTCCATTCAGAGTGGGTGCCCCCCTTTCCTGAGAATAATTAACCAAATCTCCCGTTTCGTTCCCATTAGACAGCTTACTGGAGTCGTTACTCTGAGCACCACCACCAGAATGGTCAAAAGGATCCTTCGGAGCGGCATTGGAAGACAAGCACACTTCTGCTCCTCCTGATGCTGCTGCAGTGACATTATTGGGTGGTTCAGCAGCAGCAGCAGCATGATTGAGAGGGAGACCAGCACCGTTCTTGATGCTGTCCAAAATCTTATCAATGCCACCGAAGAAGTCCTGATTGGAAGGGTTGTCAGGCTGGTCAGAGACGACGATGGATGAGACATCAAAATCAATGAAATCATCACACGATATGTCCTCACACGCATCCAGCCAGTAAGACGGGTCATCACCCGCCGGAACCCTACTCCCATCCTCCATAATAATAATAATAATTTATTCGATGCTATGCTAGAAACACAAACTCTTTATTATTAGTAGAAGCAATCAATCTAGAAGGAAAAAGAGACAGTGATAAAAAAGAGAGAGGTGTGTGCACCTACAACCACAAACCCTGTAGATAGTGTGATTCTGTGAGATTCCGCGGCGTTTCAACGCTTATTCTCTTCCTTTCTTTTTTTCGATTCGAGCGAGCTAAGTAAACTAACCTTAACCTAACCCCAAAATGGATAGTGAATAGGCGATTCTGAATTTTGCTTCTTGTTCTTCTTCCGCTGCTGCTGTTGCTTCTGCTTCTGCTTTTTATTTATGCAGGAAAAAAAAAAGGCAAAGCTAAGCACACACAGCCACAGAGATAGAAGAAACAGAGCAAAATCCCAGAAACGGAGCACACCCAGACATACGGTGAGACCGATTTAAGTCGTATATTAAATACTAAACACATTAATCATTTATTTATTAATTCATTAAGAAAATTATTTTAAGATACTTTCTTTGACCCCATTACCAGGTACAGTTACACTCATGGGTCGGGTATTCTCCACCCGATTAGGTCTCACTGAAAATACTTATTATTTGAAATAAATTACACAAATTTTCTAGAGGTTTGTCATTATTATATCTAATATTCTTCTGTTTTTTAATCTTTCATAAAATCTCCTAATTTTTTTTTTATTACTTTTGTTACACTGATTTTCCTTTTAGGTGTAAATCATTACATTGACTGTTCTCTCTTGGGCGTAAAAAAGTTATACGGACTCTTCTAAATCACTAACAAAAGTATTTGTAAGAAGTAAAAGTAAATAATGTTCATATTGCTTAATAATATAAATAAAGCAATTTTGAAGACAATTAATTAAAAATAATATTTTTAAGATTATGAATTGTTTTAAGTTATTTTTAATATAGAAAAAATAAATAGTAACAATAAATAAAACTGAAATATTTTTTCATATTTTATATTTTATACTTTTATCTCCTTATGTAAATATGAAATTATGTTCATTTTGTTCACCTAATATAAAGAAGACATTTTCATATATGTTATTTATTCTTATTGTATTTAAGCAGAAAATACCAAAATTATAATTTTTCAATACATAAAATTTTAAACGATGCTATAAAGCGGATTAATGTTTTAAAAAAATTCAGCAAATATTTTGCTTTTTTATTTATTTCATTTGAATGAAAATATTAATAAAATAAAAAATTTAATATAAAAAATAAATCATGATAAGATACAAAGAATTAACAAAGAATTGTTCATTTTATATTATTTTTTATTGTATTTAGACACGGATATTAATATTATAATTTTCTAATACACAAAAGTTTGAATAATGCTAAAAAATCAAAAAAAAATTCAAATTATGTCCATTATATTTGTGGAATTTTAAAACATCAAACAGGAAATGAAAATTAAAAAAGGAAAAATGGCCCATAAACAGAATCGTTGCAGCAAACTCATATTTCCCAATAAAATATCATAAAATGAATAGTGTTCCTACAGTGCATTAATAGATAACCAAATATAATTACAGGCAATATAATTTATGGTTAAGAATAATAAAATAATAATGATCGCATGTTCAATTAATTTGGATACGAACATGGCAAAAATCAATGAGTTATTGATTAACCATAACCGGTGTTTAGTATTTGGATGAGGATGATTTTTTATTTATTTATGAAATTTGGATGAGGATGATGATTCATTATTGTCTGTGACAATGAATCTATTATTCTTTCTATATATAAGTATAATTCTAAAGGAATATTATATCATGTAAAAGAAAGAATGATCAAGTTGAATAATTGACTAATGTCTTCCTTTGGATCAACAAATAGGAATAACTATTAAGAAATGGAATGGGCACTAATTAGAATCGTTGTCACAACAACAACTTCACGGTGGCATATTTCGTTGACAAGTGGGTGATTGCCTTTGTTCTGAGGGTCAGCGCTGAGCAAATTGGAGGATGGATGTTGATTGTTGGCATAATATATAGTCCACGGAGCATCACTCATTGGTTATGGTCATGGTCTTTGTGGACTGTGGAATAATGCCATCAAATCATTCGATACGAATATTGTTTCCTGATTGTTCTTCATTTTTTTTTTTCAAAAGCATATGGCATTACAGAATAGAGTGAGTTACTCTTAATTTTTATTGCACTTTGGTTTTGGGGTGCATTAGAATGAGTGATAATTGGTGGTTTCACTGTTTTGTTGGCTTTTGCATCTGCCAGTTGGGCAATCTTACCTATGATATTTTTGGAATGAATATGGCAGAGTAAGGCCAAGACTGTATGATAGAAATAACAGAACAGTGTACAACTACAAAGCAAAATGGTAAATAAAGCATAACAATAAAAAATGAGAATATGCCATATCCAGTTTTCAGACTTGCTAGCAGTTTAATCAAACTCACTCGTAACTAGAAAGACCGGATTAAATTACAACTAGAATAAGTACAAGGTGACAGTATTTTCACATTTAAAACAATGACATTCAGTAAAATGTGAACGGTGTCTGTCTGTTTTCAACAGGTTTACAACTCCATACCAGACCTCCAAATTCAACTGTAGATCTTTATACTAATACTAATGCCATTTATTTATCTTTCTAAGGGGCTGTTTACCACTCCTTACAGGGACACAGAGGCATACAATTTTTAAGGAGGCGAAGACAAAATACATCAAACAAATTTATTTAAAATAATTATCTCATTTTTTCTTTACATAAAAACAATAGTCATTAGATTATACAAATGGCCATTTCAAAAGAAACTGTATAAATGGGCACAAAAGTCATCATACAAGCAACAAAAGCAAACCTGATATAGCATTTTTCTCTCCAAGGGCAAGGGCTGCAACAAATAAAACATTTATATCTTATTACTCTAAGGAAGCAAACCCATCCAACAAAATATTAAACACAACTAATGCTCATGATCAAGTGTTATTTTATGAAGCCAATTCTTCTTGGATGCGACAACTATAAGAAATAAATTGTAATACCACAGATACCTGAAAATGGCGTAAATCCTATAGCAATTCATGTGCTTTCGCCCAACAACTTTAGCTTTTGGGATGATTTGTTCATGACAATGATAATTTACAGGATAGATTCATTAGGTAGAGCAAAATGACAGAGAGTGAAAACGGTGCAATTTTAGGAATGAGAATGCCATGGAGCGTAAAGCTATTTTGAGACTCTATTTCTCAAGCCTGTTTCAGAATTCGGATGCGGTGCGACATCAAGAGAATTGGCTTTCGGAAACATTAAAATTTTAATTTTTCTGTTGAATATTTTCGGAAATTACTTTCATGAAGAATGGTAATTTTGAGAAGAAAAAAGGAAGAGAATAAAAAAAGGAGTATATTTAATAATCGGAGGGAGTGTATATAGCAATTGCCACGAGTACATATTAAACGGATGCTGTGTTCTCAACTCCACAGGCTTTATAATGGGCCCCAACATCACTCAGTTATGAGCACCAACAAAACACAACTTCGGAATTTCCTATCACCGAATGAAATTTTAGAATCTTTGTTAATACTCTTTTGTAATTTTTTTTTGGTGTTTCAAATTCTCCTTAAAAAATAATCTTCATTAAAAATACCTAGAATGAAAGTTTTACCATCCGAAAAAGATACCTGTAATTCTTTAAAAATAATGATTTTGCTCAAGACACGGAATGGGTTATAAAAATGTATCTATTAGTCATACGGAATAAAAATTGTATTCACTGGCTTAAGCTTGCGTCAATGTTCTTAAAACATGTAATAAATAAAAAGATTAGTTTCATTTCTTATTTCAACGTGATAGCATTTTTAATTTTAATCAGATGAAATATTGATACCTAAATTAATTGAGGTATATATACAAAGTGTTTATTAAAGATACAATTGTACTTTTTTTTTAAACTATGAGTTTAATATCTATACACTAATAATATAAAATAGTTTTATATTAATATACAATTACAAATAATTTGAATTACTTTAAAATAATTATTTTAAAAGTTGATAAATTTATCATATATGCTAGGTTGTAATTTAATAATTGTGTAAAAAAATTACATTGTCGATATGTATAATTTTAATTTTAAGAATTTTCTTCTGAATCAATTTAGTTTCTCTATCTTTGTTACGGATATTTTATATTGGGCCAAAGACCAAAAGGCCCAAGGTAAATATAAAACAAGTTATTAAAGGAAAGACCAAAGAAGATTAAAATCCTAAATATTCACAGAATCAAAGAAGATACAGGAGGTTATTTTTACAACAAATATCCAATATATCTGCTCATCCTTTAGAAGATCGTGACCAAGAATAGGACCAGTTTCCTCATTTGTCCGCAGATCAGTGAATATAAAAAGCCCCTCTCCCCTTTGGTGAAAGGTACACACATATTCTGACTCTCTCTTTTCCTTTCACACAAGCACACACTGCACACCACTTGTGTCGTGTTGTTTGCTGTGATCTTCATCTTCCTTTGGGTGCTGCAACTTCCATAGCATTCAGAGAGAAAGAGAGAACCTTGATCGTACATTAAGACCCAGTTTCATTACTGGACCTCCGTTTGCAACGAACGGAACAATCTTAAAATTAAATAAATTTTTATTCCATTAATCAATTTCATTTTTCCTAAAACTTTTAAATTCTTATTTTTCACTCAATTATTTTTACAAAATAAATTATTTGAATCCTTTTCTATTCAAATTCACATGTTAAAATAACAAATTTTACTCAAAATAAATAAAAAAAACTTTGAAATTTCTCTTTTCAAATCCTAATTTCACATCATGTAAAATCTATCATAAAATTCAATTATTCAAATAAAAAATGAGAATTAAAATTGTAAATAAAATAAAAATCATTAAATAAACTAACCTTGATGACTTTTAAATAGAATAATTAAATTATTAAAAAAACTTGACAAATTCAAATCACACACTATCAAAGCTACAAAAAAATCAACACGGGTAATAAACTCAGATTTGATTGTTATTTTTTTTTTTCAATGGCAACTTTAGAACCTATAAGGCTATAACCTTACCTTGTGCAAACTACTTAAACTCTCACAGCTAAATCTACTCCATGGTTAGATTAGATTGTTGTTATAATATTATTATATATACACCTAGTATATTATTAAGATATTTATGAAAGAGAAATTATACTTGTAATTACAACCAAGAGATTAAGAGAAAAAATATATAAATAAATTGTTATACGTTTATCACATCTATTTATGAAAAATATTTATATCAATTCGTACTAGCTAGTTTGTTATTACGTGTTTATCTTGCCTTCATGAGGCATGAATTATATAAATGTAACATGGGTATATATGTGCTACCCATGCACAAAAATTTATCTTTATTATTAGAAGTTCCCTAGAAGACAAGGAACGGTAAAAATCGATCCAATTCTAATGGGAACATGAATTCACATGCAGAAGTAAAAATAAAAATAAAAAAGCCCAAAAAAGAAAAACATGTCATCTGAATTGTTGAAAATGTCATGATATTGTGACTTGTGAGTGCGAGAGAAGAAAAGCTATAACAATATTGAGAGTGCATGTGGATCACGCATTCATCTGATGGCATAAAAAGTTTTATTTGATGTATATATCAGGTGGTAGGCGATTCATGCATATATATGCATATTGTCCCTTTCCCTGGTCTGCACTGCACACTTGGCATTTGATGGTCTCACTTTATTTACCTAATTTGCATGTCTACCATGCTTCAATATCATCCACACACCAAAAGCAAACAAATCATGCAAATTAAAGTATAATTTTGGTATCAATGATCAATCAATCACTTATTCATCCCTTCTACTATTCATTTTTTTTCTCACACCAGCAAATTTTACTTCGAACACTTATTCATGACAAGAGAGACTAACTTGCTGAATTCTTTCGTGTCGAAATCAAATGTCAACCACATCGTGAGAGATTACGTTGAGACAAATTGATTGACAAGTTTATTAATTTAAATATAATTTTTAAGTAATTATTATAAAAGTTAACAATGATAATTTATAATTGAATTAAAAAATCTTTCGTATTATTAATTCAATTTAATTTAATTCTTATTTTTTTTTTAATTTGACAAATTAAATTAATCAAATTACTTTGAATAATCAAAACATCGATTTTTATCCAAAATAAAAATAAAATGCAATACCTTTACTGGCTCGTCTAGTTATATGGAATTTTGAAACATTTTCCAATTAAATATAATAAATAATTATATTTAGGGACAAATTATTAATAAATATTATCAATATAATTATTATAATTTTTAAAATAACAATTGTTTTGCAAAATATAATTTTTTAATACATTATACTTTTTTTTAAATCTTTAAAGATAGCTAGAGCATTAATTAAAATTTTGTTTATGATTATTGTATTGTCTTAACATTTAAACTAAAGTGGTGAGTGAGCGAGGGTCATATTTTATCTTTTGTCGAATACAACTCTTGTTCTAATCTTTCTTATTTATGTTTCCAATAGCATATAGGGATGAAAGGTTTTGGTCTTTTGGTGAGAAATCTAAGAATTTTCGATTTAGCGAAATTATGTATTGACATCATCGTTCGATTTGTGTGATGTTGTATTTTTACCTTTCAAATATGGAAGAAGTGAGGAGATGATGATTATTTTATTTGTTTACTTTTTAAAAATAAAATAAAGATACGGGATGATTTTAGCTATCAATATGTAAAGTTAATTGTTTTAAAATACTTAATATCACTTTTGTTCCATTATGTTTCACAATAATTTCGTTTGGATACATTAAGTTTTATAGTTTTCATTCTGATTCTTTATGTTTTTAAAATAAATCATTTTGATCATTTTTTAAAATTTAAAATTTAACAAAACACTAATGTTTCTAACGAAAATTAAGAAAAATACTAAAATAATATAAAAAAACATAAAATATCATAATAAAACTTATAAAACTTAAGATACTAAAATAAAATAATTGTAAAACATAATAAAAAATGACATTAAAAAAACATAATTTTTATGTAAAAATAAATCCTAAAAAACTTCTACAAAAAAAGTACACAGGTGGGAGCTTTGAACAAAGGAATCCATATATTTTCCACACGTACGTTTTAATTAATTAAAAGTTTTTTAATCAGCAAATAAAGCATTTTCATTAGGATAGAGATATTGTACCCGAAGACATATATATCCTCTACCGTGCGTGCGCAAGTTAAATTTATACAACCCAAACCCAGCAGTGTATATATATATCCACGTACAAAACAAATTAATCTATATCAGTGGCACCCAGAGAGAGATGCAGCTAAAAATTTCACCGAGACCAAATGCTCCTGCAGCTCCGTGTCTGCATATATGCTATCAAATCACAGATTCACAGTGTTGCTGTCTCGAGTTTACCATTATTCACCGCAATTAATCTGTCAAATCCACCCCGAGGAGAGTCATTTAAATTGTTGCAACAAACAAAGGTTTGAGAACACCCCTCGCCACACACCAAACGAAACACTAAACTCTAATTTCTTCATAAATTAACTTATCCAATTGTTCATAAATTCTCCAACAAAATAACATTTAAATACTATTACATGGAAAACCACGTAATTAACGATGAAATATTATCTTCAGGCGCCAATATATACACTAGTATTTGAGTTTATCATGCAAGTCCGCGTGGCTCCCCATTATTTTTATTTTATTTTTAACTAATACTGCACTAATTCAGGGGTGGATATATATTCATTTGACGGCGAAATGACAATGAAGTAAAATTTAAATTAATATTTAGAAAATGATAAGTCTTAGATTATTTTATAATTTTTGAATTGCAAATTGTAAATTAAGTTACCATTTTTATTTTTTCGTTAAAATAGTAAAATTGTGACTTTAGTTTTAATTTTTTTAATATGACTTTAAAATTGTAAGTGAGTTTTTTTTAAGCCATAAATTTATTTACAACATTGTAAATAATTTTTTATTTTAATTATTAATGAATTAATGTATTTTTTCTTTTTTAGTTTTATTTAATATATTTCTATATTATTTATTTAACTTTTTTATATTTTTATATTATTTTATTTAATATATTTCTATATTTTTTAAAATTTGTAACTTATAACATTTTTAGATAAATAATAATAATAATTAAAACCCTAAAATATTTTTGTTTTAAATAATATTAACTTATAAATTATAACATATGTTTAAATAAATAATTAAATCCTAATGACAACTCTAAAGTCGTGTCCATGCTCACTATTTTTACACAAATTTATACACAAACCATTAATTAAAACCAAATATTTTAGGGCTCTAAAAATGTTATAAGTTACAACTTTAAAATATTTATAACAAAAAATATAAAAAATATATTCAATAAAAAATATAGAAAATATTATAAAATATATTAAATAAAACTAAAAAGAAAACATACATTAATTTATTAAATAAAAAATTATTATCATTTTAAAGTCGTAAATAGTTTAGGATTTTGTAGTCGTAAATACTTTACTGTTTTTAAAAAAATATTCACTTACAACTTTAAAGTTATATTAAAAATAAAAATAAAAATTAAAGTCATAAAATTTTAATTGTAACACAATTTAAACTTTTAATTCAAAAGTCATAGAATAATTTACGATTTATTCGGTTTTAGATATTAATTTAAATTTTACATCCATTTAATAATTAAACAAAATAACTCCCTTTCGTCTCATTTGATTTTAAAATAAATGCAGTACAGCCATGAAAAAGTAATTTCTTTATTGATTTGTTTAAGTACTAAAATAACTGAATGCAGCCTTTTTATCTTTGAGATGGTTATGTTTCAACTTCTGTATGATGTCCCATATGTCTTGAGTCACGGATACAAAATTTGCCCTCAAAATCTTAAATAAATAAATAAAATCGAGTAGTGCAATAATTTATGTATAAGGTCACCTTCTGTGTGTGACATTATTATACACATTTGTTGGACCACCATTATCTGACATAATAGTTTTCGATCATTATATCTTTGAATAAAAAGCAAAATCATATTATATATATATATATATATATATATATATATATATATATATATATATAAGACACCAAAGAACTAAAGGAGTAGTATAGCTAGGCATGTAAAGTTATAATGTTCAATAACTTTTAAGTTCTTGCAATTTATACATATACACGAGTTGTCATAGCCTTTTGGATAAAAGTAAGTATTAGCAATTTATTTTCAACACACATATATAGGATAATAATGGTTATAAAATACAGTGTATTTTACTTTTACTCTTAAAATAAGATCTTAAATTTATAATCATCCCGTCGGACGATGGTTCGGTTGTCCGTGTTGGGATTCAACTTATAAATAATTGGAAAAGAAAATAGAATAAATTACCTAACATTCGTCAAAAGGCAGTACGTTGCTATGATAATTGTAAAGCTATTACATTCAATGTCAGTTGCAAAAATTTGTAAGAAATTCTAAGATATTTTGAGAGTGGGAAAAACTTATTTTATTTATTATAAATATGCATATGTTCACGTTAGTTTTGTATGTCATCAATTTCTTTTAGTTCTATTAATTTTAGTTTAATTTTCATATATTATTAGTATAAAAAATTCTATATATGTTCAAATAATAATAATAAATTAAGATGTACTCTCTTTATTTCTTTTTAAGCATCGAATTTTTGAAAGAAACATATTTTTTTTATTTATATGTCATTCACAAAATTTTAGATCATATTAATTATTTCTTTATCAATTATACTCTTACTTATTTCATAATCTTTAATTAATATACACATATTTATTGTGAAGTGAAAAGAGAAAGGAGTAAAATAGAAAATCCCAAAACTATTTTATTGGAATCAAGAAAATTTATTATATTTTGTAGTTTTTACATAACAACTTTAAATGACAGGTAAAAAAATGAACGGAGTAACTTTTACGTATCCTCTATATATATAAAAATAAATTAAAATAATTATATGGTAGGTAAAAAAATTCACTATCCACCCTAAGCTGTCACGTTGTAACTTTTCTAGCTATGAAATAACAAAAACTTTATAAGAAAACTTTAAGTGTTATTTTTTTATGTATTAATTTTTGGTTTGACTTCATCATTATTTATTTGATATTGTGGTTTGATTGTCATTGAGAAATGTTTTTGAAAATTAAATATGGATAAAAATACCTAATAGATTTTGTATCTAGGGATGAAGGAAGACTTATTAGTCATCTTTTAACTTTTGTTCTTAAAGCAAGTCACTTAATTAGATTAATCAAGAGATTAATAGTTTGGTCAATAAGTTTAGATTCTTTCCTTCCAAGGGTTCAGAGTTTGAATATTTTTGTGAGTTGATGATAATAATTAAACTTTGAATTAAATGAGTGATATTTGTTTGCATGAGGAGATGTTTTAGTGAAATCAATCTCAACTATTTTATTTTTTTATTATTTTACCTTTTTTTTATCTCACTATGTGTTTGTAAAAATGTCAAAAAAATATTTTTTTTGTTTATTTATGCTATTGTTATTTACGTTATCACATTCTAATTAAAATTGTTGTTTATGAAGGTCATAGTTAGTGAATGTTGTTATTTTGTCAAAAATTACACAATTCCTTATGGATACATTACTTGGATTTTCATTTTATATTATTTGTGCGACTTGGTATATATTCTTGCCAAGAAGCTAAAAATAATATGATCTTAAATGTATTTTCTATGTGAAAGATGGTTTGAAATTGTATTCCATTCAATTTTTTGTTTAGAAAGTTAGAAGCGACTTAGTGATAAAAAAAATACTTGATGTTTATCAATCTTAGAGGGAGATTGATCAGGGTGTGCCAGGTGCCCTAGAAAATACTTGTGAAAGATATAAGTGGTAGGATAGAATAATTGCATTATAAATTATTTTTTATTAGTGTAAAATCCTTCAATGATTTGAAGAAGAACTAGATATTTCAAGAGTTTAAGTGAACCAATATAAAAAAAAGTGTTTGTACTCTCTTTTTAAAGCTTTAACTTATTTTATCGAGTTCATTTTAACACACATTGGACACACAAGTTCTTGGTTATATTTGTTTTGAGAAAACTATTTTAGTTTCTTTGGACGATCTCTAGCTAAAACCTTACTTTACTAAACTTGGCCAAAAGGTGTGTTGGATGATCTTTAATTTGATCAATCTGATTTTCAAGTGCTTTGCCTTAGCTATTATTAAGAAGGTTTATATTTGACAAAAAGGTTTAAATTTTTCACTAACATATTATTCAACCCCCTTCTAGTGTGTTACATTTATTTCAATTCATTAAATATGATGCAAGTACAAAAGCCTACAAGTTATATGATCTAAACAATGGAAAAATTATTGTAAATAGAAACGTAGAATTTGATGAAGAAAGCATATAATTAAAATTAGGATAAAGAAGACACCTATGATTTCCTTTCATATTTTGAAGAAAATGATCAAGGCCAAGTAAGCATTCAACTCCTCCTCGATCCAATTTCATGAATGAAGCAAGCATATAGGCACACAGAATAATTTAATTAGAGAATTCATTGTCAAGAAAGAGGTGAAGCTAGTTTATATGAAAACACAAGATCATTCACAAAGTCTCTCAAGTTTAAAGATTTTAGAAGAGTAAGAGTAAGAGTTGATTGGTGTTTAGAATTTTTCTTTTTGTAAAGTTTATAATTAAAGGGAGTGATAGAAATAATATTAGTAATTAGAAAATAAAGTTTTAGAAGTTTTAAAGATGAACAGTTATACACTAATTTTTAAGCATTATTAGTAAGTATTATTATGCCCATTAGTAAGGGTTATGAGTTACTTTATTTACTAATAGAATCTGCCCAATAAAATTAAACTAGCGTAAAAATTAATCATGAATGGCATTTGCTGCACATAAACCTGTTTTTTTTAAATAAAAAAAAACTTTGAAAGTGTACCTTCTAAATAAGTAATCTTAACATAAATATAATAATGGCAATTGAATCTGTTTTATAATTGACCAAATAATCTTAATGAAATGAAGAGATACTGCTAGCTATAACGTAATGACAGCTTATAAAGATAAAGTCATAAGTGAAGAAAGAAGCGAATCGTTAATAGTATTGGAACATGAATTTGGTAATTAGTTAGGTGGATGTATGAAATAAAAATAGTATTAAATAGGAGGAGTGGCTAGCTAAGGGAAATGATATTAAAGTATTTAATGAGGAAACAGAAAGCAAAGGCAGGAGAGGAGCGGTGGGCTGGCAAGAATACATATATACAGCTTGGCAGAATGCAGATGGCTCCACCATAATTATGCTCATATAATTTTGCAGTGGAAAGCAACAAAAGCAACATAAGCTACTGTAATACATGAATAAATGATAGAGAAGATGGGAGGCTGTAGCACCTAGTGGCCTAAACTTGTTAGAGTCTACGCAATTGAAGATCGGAAAGCGACCCAACAGGAAGAAAGCCCAACGGTTTTCTCAGAGGGTAGTGAGGGCACTGTAATGAGAGACTAGACTCCTAGTGTGGGGTTTAATTTCTTTTTCTTTTTTAATAATAACTAATTTGGTACTAGAATTGAATTGAAGGGAGGGTAGCTAGGAAGGAAGGAAGGTACTGTCATTACATTACATATTACATATGCTTCAATCTACAGCTACCTAGCCAGCTGCATGCTGCAGCTATTATTTGGCCTATTGTACTCTTTCTGCCTTCCCCTACCATTCACACTGTGTCTGTACCCCATATATATAGTTATATATACATCTCATATGGAATTATTTGGGTAAACTCGCCACCACTGAATAAAGCTCCTTTTCCAGCAATCTGGTTGATTTGTATAATTGCAATGTGTCCCCATTCCCTTACATATGGTCCCACTCCTATTTCTGTGGTCTCCCTTTATCCCTTGATGATAGTAGCAGATCCAGTTTTTAGATCGATCAGCAAGTCTGTGATAGATTCATAACACTCTCCATGCCTTCCCTTTGTCCTATCTACTATATTATTCATGCTAAATAGTTTTTTCACTGTTTTGGTAACCTATCTTTTCTCTTTGTCTCTCTCTTGAATAGTAAATTTGCCACCACCAAATCTTTCTTGCATATCTACATGTCAATCATATATAATAATTAAGGCCATATTGCCTTCGATATTATGCTCAAAAGTTCGTTGAAAAAAAATTAAGTACCCTTTAACCAAATCAATCCACGCCTCACTCGATCGTATGGACTGACAAAACTTTTTCAACACTATTTTAGTTACTTGGAAAAATAGCGTTTGAACATTAACTCAAAAGGAAACTGGACCACCATGTGGTAGAGTTGAATATTTTGCCATTAATATTAACTAAAGTTTGTTATTTCTGCATACTTTTGTCAATTAATTAGAGGCTCGTCTCAAAAGTTTTTTCTCTCCCTCTCATAACATCCACACACCTATTAATTGGATACAAAACGTACAAATATATGTTTGGCCTTTTACCATCCCCATGGAACATAGTTCATCTATACTAGTGTGTCAATTCTTTAAAAAAAAAACAAAAAACAACTCACAAAGTAGTACTATTAGAATTATAGTCATTACTTATTAAAGTTTTGTGGACAAATTACTACGCTGGAAATTGGGGGAAATGAAAATACATGATAGAAATCTTTGTCTAGCTTATCCTCAACTGAGATAAGATCTATATAATTATTTTAATCTTAAGCTACTATGGCTAAGCCCTATATATTCTTTAGAGTACTTTAGGGCACATGATGTGGTAGAAATAAGATTGATACTCGAGCGGAAACCATAGTGGAGACTGGAGATTACTAATTAATCTTTCGTACCTTGACACGCTGACCAATTTAGAAAAATATATTTTTTCTTCTTCTTAAAATTGCACAGCATTTATTATTATAGCATTCTAACATGATTTGTAATTAAGGATAACAAGTAAGCCAAAATTATTTAGGTCGTTTTCAACATGTTAGCTAGCTAAAGAAAAGCCAAATATTATTATACACTGTCAATTTTAAAACTTCTAATGAAATTGTCTTTAATTTTAAGCAAACTATCGCCTAAAAAAACTGATAATGCGCCTACTTTTGAGAATGTACTCGTCCATAAAAGAGAAATAAATGAGAACAAAGGAAGAGGAAGTCTAAATTCAGGTTGATTTAGCCAGGCTATACACTTTTGCGGTTTAATGATATGACATATGTAGTTGTCTCTCTATAGTCTGATCTCCAAGACAAATTTATGGTTTGTGTCCTAATTCTTTTATCCCTCCAATTTAAAGCACTTACAGGACTTGCTAGAAACTGGTCCAGTCCTTCACCTCACCCCAAAATGGAAATCTATAAATTAAAAATGTAGAAATTTAAGGACCAAACAGAAAACAGAAATTTAGAGTGATCCCACACTATGATTTCTGAATTATTTTGATATTTTGTTGCTGTACTGAATTAATTTGATACAAAAAACTAAGTTATAATTATAAAGTGAGATCTTTTAGAATAGTGTTTTTTAATAAATAAATTATGTTTTGTTTATATCATTAATTATATCCTAACAAATACCACATGCTAATAGCTGCATATAATAATACTAACATATGTCTACTTCTTTTTCTGATTAATAAACAGATGTCTACTTTAGTTCTTTTGAATAGAGCTAGCTGCAAATGTGATTTGCATATGATTCAGAACACATTATTTTCAGAATTTGGAATAAACGTGGACACAAGAGTGACAGGGATGTCATCAAAATTTGTCATATAGAGCCAAAAATTATAGTAGACCCGGAGGGGGAGGGGGGGGGGGGGGGAACTGTACATATATACGAAGTCAATTTATATAAAATTAAAATATTTTATTATGAGGCAACTACCAAATATCATTGATAAAAAAAAATTGAATTAGGCTAATATGTCTGAAAGTAGATGAATGGGTTGAGTTACCAGTCTAAGCAATTCAAAAACTTGGTCAAAATGATCCAAAACTGACAATAGAAAACGTTTTGAACAGAATTTTTTCAATACAAAATATTTTTTAATTCAACTAAATATAATTTATGAGAGAAACAAAGATTCATGCACGTACAAGTTTCATATATACATACATACATGTATGTATATATATCATTCAATTCTTTAATGTTAATTTAAACATTTAACTATTAAACTTGACTTTTAATGATTTTACATTCATTTTTTTTGTGAGGAAAAAATTATGGATAAACTGAGTGTGGGGATATTATAACTTGAATAAAAGATTCTCACAAACTCACATCATACATTTCAAAGGAAAAAAATAGAGACAAACTACACGAATAATATAATAATTAGAAAAAGAACATTAAATTCTGCCTATCTTGACTTTTTTTTATACCACTGCTTATCTTGACTTTAAATTATATCAACGATGTAACTTTTATTAAGTACATAACACTCATGTATGTTCCTTAAAAAAAAACACTCATCTATCTGAAATGTGTGCTTTTGAACCGTCATCAATTATCAACTATAAAACTTTCCTCTTTTCATATTTCATTCTCTTAAATCAAACACTCTGATTTCTACTTTATATTTATTTGTTTTATTTATTATATATATATATATATATATATTATTTCTCATTATTAATACTATTCTTACTAACACACTGTAAGTTTTTTCTTCAGCAACAAAAACTGACATGATTATTTAAAAAAATGTTTGTCATCTTCCAAGTTTTTTTTACCAAATTAACTTGATTTGGAGCATTATTTTTATTTCATAGAAACTAATCTAGTTATATATATATATATATATATATATATATATATATATCCAGTCAGTCCATTTTTTATTTTAATATAATTTTCTAACATATTTTTCAAATCAATTACCTTTTCTTTCCAATAGAATGATCCACAAGTCTAATTGGACATTAATAATTACAGAATAATAACCTTTACTTATTTTAATAATAATTTTTTTATCTCTTTCTTTTTTTTTTCTTTCTTATTACATCACTTTTCATGTAATTTTTTTTCTTCTTTCCAGTTCTACCTCTATATATACTAAATTAGTAATGCCTTCCCATTTTTCATAATTATGATGGATAGAACAATAAAGAAGAATGTGGTCCAAAACTTCAAGAAATACATAGAGTTGAAGAAAACTATTTTTTTTAATTAAAAGGCAACAATTGCCTACTACCACGAATTTATTGTCATCCTTATTAATGTTATACCATCTCGTCTCTTGTGGAAGTAATTTTATTTTCTTTAAATAGTTTGATAATTTTTTTTTTAATTCAAGTTGGTAAATATTTTTTTAGTAGGAATAAAAAATAATTATTAAAAATTTATAACAATTTACGCATCTTACTTAACCAAATTCTTTGATAAAAAAACTTAATTTGGAGTTATAACTATGAAAATTTTTATTAATTGAGTTATCAAGCACATTCTTTTGGATCGTTACATGATTTTTTTGAATAAATGATATTAATGTTTATACATGGAATGTAGTATATAAGATGTGAAAGGAAGCAGGAAGAGGGGTCCCCAATAGATTTTTGTTTTAATGCTGATGTGTTGTGGGGCTTCATTCAGATGCAAAGGCTTAAAAATTGTGTTAGTAACTAAAAAGAGAAGCTTGAGGGCGGCGGCATCACCTTGCTCCTAAATTCTAATTGCTCTATCTATCTATCTATCTCTTAACTGGAATCTAGCTGAGCTAAGGTAGCTAGCTAGGCATGCAAATGCAATGCAATGCAATTCTTTTCTGTCACCCACTTGCATGTGGGGTGTCACATTTCCTTGGAAATTCTCGGTAAGTGTTTTTACTAACTGTTTGCAGTCTAATACCAGAAACTAACAGACGGGGAACAGAAGGGAAAGGAAAAACTATTCAAGGTTGCTATAATTAATTAACATACAAAAGAAGCTAGCATTGTGACCTATTACTAATGACATCAAGCAGTGAACAAGTTAAGTCACTTTTATCTCATTATTTTTGGTATGAAATATATTTCCTTCGTTCCTTTCTCTTTCGAATTGAATGGGTTCAGACTAGTGAATTAGGGTTTCAACCGCTTTCCATTGCACGCCTACTGTTCCGTCATTAATTAATGAAAGGATTAAAGAAAGAAATGACACCAGTCTTTCACGTTGCTCTTTCTATTGCATTCTAGCTCTGTTCTCAAAACAAATCCTATTTGTGGAAATTAAAGACGGGATATGCCAACTAATTTGATGTTTTAAGGAAATCAGATAGTAATTTTTTTATGTTTTCATAAAAGTGTAATATTTAATATTATTAATACATTCTGTATTGTAATTACTAATAAATTCTTTTATTTGTAATTTCTTAATCCATACATATGAGGCAACTTAATCAAAGAGCAAATGATAAATGTACACTCTAAAGTAGGATGTACGGGGTGGAAGAAAGAAATTGAGAAATAAAAGTGACAAATGTGGTAAATAAAATGAAATGATAATAAAAGAGAAAGATAGAAAAAAAAAAGAAGATGAAAGATACATGTTTATATTAATTCATTTAACTCTCACGAGTTACTAATTAAAAGTTACAGTATATATATTATATAATTTTCCACACTTTTTTTAAATGTCACATCATTTTCACTATTTTAAGTACATCAACCTTTTATTCCAACTCTATTAAAGTCTCTTCAATGAATCTTATAAACTACTATACACTTTCATATTTTATTATTTATCTCCTATTCATCTCACACGACATAAATAAAAAATTGGTGAAACCAGAAAAGGAAGACTTGTTATGTGCAGAACCGTTGTTCTTATGTGGCATTAATTAGGGGTGGTATCTGCTTCACAATTGCTTTTTTGTTAGATAGTAGGAATTTTAATTGCTTAATAGTTTTCATGCGATTAATTAATCTTCGTTACGAAAATAAAAGACAAGTCTCTCTTGTAAGTTGTAATACTTGCAATTTCACGATGTTATTAGTACTTATTTTTATTAATTTATGAGTAGCTAGCAGAAGTTTAATTTATAAATGATAGTGTATTTCATTTGAAAATATTAGCATGAGAGTTCCAAAAAGAGACAATAAAGGGATTCACACAGTTATATATGAGAGCTGCCACACCTGTCAGTGCATAGAATTGTAGTTGGAATGTGACTAGACAGCATTCCTCTTGCCAAGGCAAATGCAATTTGTTTGGTCCTCTTTTCTCTGGTTCTATCTCTACAACTTGAGTATGACAATGTTAATCTTTTCGCTTGTCTATATCATAGATGCAAATATGTAATTTATGGTGATTGGAGGCTCCATCCAACCAAAGAAATACAGGCACACTGGACCACTTGATACTACTGGCATGGCATGGCCGACTGGTCATAAACATATATAGCCAACTATCATCATGTGTAGAGCTAGATAGATATCATGCAATATCCATTAGTTGTACGGTGGCTAACTATATGTAAGCAACCATCAAAGGATCATGGATAATATTTATATTTCTGTTTTCGAGAAACATAAGGATGAAAAGGAGAAACATCCAAACCGAGTTTTGTGGTTTTCGGATGTTTCACTAGTTGTTCTCTGCATAAAATTGAAGTGTGCTAACGTAGTAATTAGTTAATTATTTTCAGAGCTATCCAGTTACTTTCTCAGGGCACATATAATCATTTCAAAGCGTAAACAAACAAGTCCCGAATGGATGCCCCTAGTTTACTCTCTCTTGTCTCTCACAAATCATGTATTTATGTCATTTTATTTTCTTGGTCATTTGTTGCATGTTTTTCCACCTGGTCGTGTGTCTACATATGTAAGAGGGCAACTACTGGCTATTGATTGTCTCAATAATGTCTTTGACTAACTCGATCTTCGCCTGACCACGTTCGAAGTTAACTAACTACTCAGTTCTTCATATTGATCATTATAGACAAAGGAATTGAATTACTCCTATTAAGTACGTACACCAATATACTGCCTCTTGATCATTGTTGTTTCAACTTATTTCTATCAATAACCACCATTTTACATGAGCATAGACTCTATAGTTTTTTATTTAACCTGGCAAATATATTTTGCATGATTAAATACACTATTATACACATAAATTGATGTGCACCAAGAGGGTTTATCAATTAACTGAAAATTTTTCATTTGGAATTTTAAACAAGAATTGAAATTAAGCTATTCAAAGTCTTGATCGATGACTATTACTTCTAGCTACAGACCACAATGCGATGTGTACGTGTAAATATATCTTCCAATAAGATGAGCACATTTGCCGTGTAATATCTGACATAAGTGTGTGTCTGTTTCTAGGTGAATGTGTTAAAATTATACATTTAATATCTGGCTTTTATCATATACTTCACTTTTTTTTATAGGCATCATATACTCCACTTAATTAATTAGCCATGGATATAAGCTTTCAAGCACAAGTTCGATCCCGCTACTCATATAGCAAAATATCACCTCATCAGAAAAAAGGGCAAAATATCACCTTTCTCCTCCTTTCCCCCCTAATGGAAAAGAATTAAAACAATACAATGTTTTTAAATTTATTAAGT
Organism: Glycine latifolia; assembly: GCA_013407115.1. Classification (NCBI taxonomy): domain Eukaryota; kingdom Viridiplantae; phylum Streptophyta; class Magnoliopsida; order Fabales; family Fabaceae; genus Glycine; species Glycine latifolia. Next base: position 30,394,758 of record CM023959.1, on the reverse strand, counting down.
TCTCTAAACTTAATCAATTTTCATGTATAAGAATTTCCAAAATATCGATTGAGGTAATTTTTTTGACATTTATATAAAATCATTAGAGATGTTACTTTTTTTATATAAATTTTAACAGTTGATAGTTATTTTGTGTAGAGGTGTAAAATAGATTGTGTGATCTGATAGTTCAAACTCAATAGGTGAACATGTCTGACTTGAATTCCTTATTCATTGCATTTTTGTTTGTTTGCCCTAAACTTGTTGCTTCTTGGGTTAGGCCAAATTGGCCAATTTTTTAAAATTCATATAAATGTAAGAAAATATATATATAGTATCGAACCAAAATAGATGTTGTATTTGAATTTATAATTCTTGAGCTCAGAATAGCCTATTAAGTTACTCCAAATTTATCTTATTCTTTTTAGGCCACAATTTTGAGAGCCCTAATTTTTAGGCCACAAGGGGTTAGGCTTCACCCGTATTTCTTCATGTTAGAAGTTATTGATTAGTCTCAAACAATGTGGGGGTGCCAAGAATAGTTAAAAAATAAAGGCACGAAATTAAAAAAACTACTATGCTTACATTAGTCAATCATTGGACTTTTAATATATGGATAAAATATTCATTCACGACTTAACAAATTATATATGCATATAAACTTAAGAAATTGAAAATAAATCTGGTAATAAATAAATTTAATAAACAAAAGAGAGTGAATAATATAATTATTACATTATAAATAATTTTTAATTACACTATATAAGATTACAGAATATTTAAATTATTTATTTTATTAAAAAGGTTCTTTTGAAGTGAAATTTAATTTTTAATTAAAAGAATTATGCAGGGGACGTTGATTATAATTATTAAATTGAAGTATTTATTTATTAAATACAAAATTGATATCATAATTATTAAAAATATCAAACGCGTGTACAGGGATAAGAAACTTGCAGCAATGGTCAGTAGAAACTGGAATAACATTAAAAGCTAGGGCAAAAAGGTCATAATGTGGCCATTTAGTATTGAGTTATATGAAGGGAGCTGGGGTGTTGAAGAAGTTGTTGGCTTGGAAGAGATAGATAATTTTAGTTTATAGTAAATGATGGAGTGAGGATTAATATATAGTGATTCTTTAGGACAAAAATGAAGTGAATTGAAAGAAAGAAAAAGGGAGGGAAGGGCAGCTGGGGTTATATATTATATAGAGAGAAGGCAGTGGCAGGAGAGCGCCTGCAGGGCAGGGTGGTCTGTTTTTCATTTTCTCTTAGTTTAGCCATTTGCTTTTCTTTTTCTTACCTTACGGCCGGGGACCATCCACAGCACACTCAATCAATGGCACTAAAAGTCAAAAAAATATGTGTACACTCTATCCCCTCCTCTCTCTCTCTCTACTATACCATTGGCCTTTCCCTCTGCTACCACTAGCTATATATATATAGCCATTGTTAACCCCGTACCCATATATATATTTAAGCTTTAATAAGAATAATTAACCAATATCATTGCCCCTTATATTTTTCTGCTTTGGCAATAAAATGAGGGTGCAAGGGCAAATTTAACACAGTTAAGTTAAGCTCATTGCTTCTGGAACAACTGGCCTTTTGGTCTCAACCCGGAAGCATATGTACTGTACAGATTATACCAAATATGATGAAAACGACAAGTTGCTCACATGACCACAATAGGCACATTATTCATGGCCCCCACGTAAGTGTAGTAATCCGCTCTATCTACCTTTCTCTCTCTCCGAAGATTAAAACTGGGTTGCTAGAAATGTTTTTGCTTCTTTTCCTAGTTGTAAAGAACCTCGTGTGAGGTAACTATACTTATAGCTATAATCCACACGATTTCTTCCTCTCTTCCCGTCTTTCTTTCTTTCTCTCTCTCCCTCGATCTAACTCCTCATGTTATTATGGTTTGTAGGTCAACAGTAACAATAACATGACCCCTTTTTGAATCCTCCATATTCATTCCAATATGGTTTGTCTTTCTTTAGGGTTTGGATTTGGAGGCTTGTGGTCAAATAAGAAGCACCGACTGTTTTAATTTTTGTGTACTAAGAGCCTGTTTTGGTTTTTCTGTAGAGCCTCAGCAATCTTGTCTAGTAAAATATCTTCCTCATGCTTGAGCTATTATGTGTGCTGCCAACGTTCAATTTATTTATTTGACCTTGTAATCTAATCAATTCTTTTTAATTTACACCCGCTTTTCCTCATACTTTCCCATTTGTTGTCAAATTTGATTTTATTATTTATATTTACTTTCCCTGCCCTCTTCCTCTTCTCGATCGCTTAATTTTAATCATTTCATTTTTTATTTTATTATTATTTTTCTTATTTCTTTCTTTCTTTCCCATTGTTTTTGCTGAGATCCAGAGGTTATTAATAACAGAATTCAAGGTAGGTCATCAGCCATAATTAACTGATCCATGGAGTTGATGCAACAAGCTAAAGGTAACTATTCTGATAGCAGCGAGGAAGAGAAGGCTGCAGCAGAGATTATCACAATCACAAGGGAACCAGAAAGCAGCAGTAAGCTACATTACCCCTTTTAATTTCTTCTCCACCAACGACAAATTAATTATATATACCACTGCACCCCTCTTGAATTAATTATCTCATCATCATCTTCTTCTTCTTCTTCTTCAATTCTTCATGTGATAAATATTCCCCACACCTTCAAAATCCACGGTTGGGGATGCATCATGAATATGTAGCTAGATGCCACTAACAATTCCTCCACTGGCCATGAATTAGGGTTGCACCAACAAGATGCAGCATCCAATTTTGGAAAGAAGCTAGACTTGATGGACTTGTCACTAGGGAGCAACAAGGAAGAGGAAGAAGGGAAGTTGCAACAAGGAGGTGGAGATGGAGGAGGAGTGGTTCATTATGCTCATGAAGTAGTGGAGAAAGAGCATATGTTTGACAAAGTGGTGACACCGAGCGACGTAGGGAAGCTGAACAGGCTGGTGATACCGAAGCAGCACGCGGAGAAGTACTTCCCCCTTGACTCCTCATCCAACGAGAAGGGTCTGCTCCTGAATTTCGAGGACCGGAATGGGAAGGCGTGGCGGTTCAGGTATTCCTACTGGAACAGCAGCCAGAGCTATGTGATGACTAAGGGGTGGAGCCGTTTCGTGAAGGAGAAGAAGCTGGATGCCGGTGACATTGTCTCCTTCCAGCGTGGCCTTGGGGATTTGTATAGACATAGATTGTACATAGATTGGAGGAGAAGGTCTGATCATCCTCATGCTCATCCTCATGCCCCTGATCCTTTGTTTCTTCCCTCTATCAGATGGTACTCTCTCCCTCCCACCATGCCACCTCGCTACCACCATGATCATTACTTTCAGCACCATCTCAATTACAACAACCTCTTCACTTTCCAGCAACACCAGTACCAGCTTGGTGCTTCCACTGCCACTGCCACTGCTACTGCTGCTCATCATGGTGACCAGAATTCGGGATCTGGGTCACTCTATTACCTAAGGTCCTCCATTTCAATGGGTGGCGGTGATCAAAACTCGCACGGGCGAGGGAACAACATTGTCCCCATGATCATTGATTCTGTGCCGGTTAACGTTGGCCATCACAACAATCGCCACCGGCATGGGGGCATCACCAGTGGTGGTGCTACTAGTAGTGGAAAAAGACTAAGGCTTTTTGGGGTGAACATGGAATGTGCATCCTCAGTTGAAGATTCCAAAGGCTTGTCCTCGGGTTCGGCAGCACATGTGACGACAGCTTCTTCTTCTTCTTCTTCTTCTCTTCATCAGCGCTTGAGGTTGCCACTGCCACATGAAGCCCCACTTTCGTCGTCGTCAGCGAGGTTTGGGGATCACAAAGGGGGCAGTACTGGGACTTCGCTGCTGTTTGATTTGGATCCCTCTTTGCAGTATCATCGGAAGTGATCCATCAAATAAAATAAAATATTCAACGCCACCAATAATGAATGGAGAAGATTTAGTTTCAAAGTTAGTTGGGCTAGCTACCCTCTCTTTTGCAGCATTTTTACTTATTCTCTTTCTCTCAACAGCTAGCTATAAAGGAATCAGCGCCCAAACTTTCTTTTTCTCCTCCTCCTTCTTCTCCTTTTTATCAGTAATTAGTACGTATAAGTTAGCATTTCAACTTCTTGGTACCTTTTGAACTGCACGAAGCGTTAATTAGCTGGGGATTCGAGTCTTGAAGGAATTGAAAAATCGTTTCATGACCAAGAGACAGAATGTTATCTCCCTTAGACCTTTCAATTGTGTATAATACATATATAATTTATCATAAATATTACACTAGTAGTATATGGTTCCTGTCCCCTTTTTTTATTGCATTGGTATATAATGTTAACTGTACTCTCTCTCTTTCCGTTCACTGCATTTAATGATACACAGAAAAGCTTGTTGCTTTCTTCTATCCTCTAATGTTTCTGTTAGCCTTGTTGGGTTGATGCCGTTCACAACACTGCTGCTTCTGCTGCTGCTTAATTCGCATTTTCACTTTGCAGATAAGGAGCAGAAAGTTGTACAGCTGTAAAATGGTGAATATTTTCTATTCTTCTTCAAGCTCCATCCATTTCCCCCATTACTTTATTTACAACGTACGCTATTGCTATTATATTTAATGAGTAGTTACTACTTCTTCCCGGTCCTTTGAACTTTCTTGTCTTCTCTCCAATTCAGCAGTCGCCTTCTTGTCTGGATCAGCACTGCTCACGAACGTGGTTTTGGATAAATAGATGTGCATATGTGGGGTTTCTTTCCCCTTCTCCCAAGGGTTAAATGAGTAAGTATCTCAAGTCTTTCGAAACTAATTTTTCACATTAATTATTACTTGCAGGGGGATTTAATGACTTGTTTCTGATCTCAAGTCTTTTTTAAACGTTTAATTGGCTAGATCTTCAGCACATGCCGTCTAATTAATATGATAAGTCATTGGTTACTTAAATACAATTTTGTAATTCACCTACACCTTAGTCATTGGAACAATTACTATTTCACAATTTTGGACAAGCATAAAAACAAGGAACTTAATTTGGAGAGTTCATCATACATCAGTTTGTCATTTATATCATTTATAGTGGAAATGTGATAATAATATAATATTCTAGTTTTTTTCCTTGTGTGGAACTGTATATCTTGAGATATACAGTGTATTATTTGAAATTTTAATTTGACTCAGTAATTTGGTTAGACACTGTTGTCTGGCTAGTTTTAATGGCCATCTGATGCATTATGCTTTGAGATTCATAGGATGCACGTACTAATGCATTTCATTATATAGGTGTGTATGTGTGTATATATGTTTCATTCATTCATGTTTTCTTTTTTTAAATTTGGCGTAAGAGATTTTCGGAAATTAGTTAAAGTGTCTAGGTTTGAATATTAATCTCGCATTGATTATAAATGGACTGTTCATAGCATAAAAAGGAGAGATTAAACGGAATGTTAGGTTCTCACAGTGTGATAATTGAAAGCAAAAGCAATATAGGAGACTGTAAGGAGTAGGACTTTTCTTTTGCTACACACACTTGAACGTGGTGCTTTTCTGTCCAAATGGTAAGAGTATCTCAGATCCTATGGTAGTGTCAATATCCATGAAGTCATCGAAACTGTTGGAAAATAGAGTACCAATGAGATTAAAAGTTATATATTTTTTAGAATAAAATATATTTTTTAATATCTTTCGTATTCCATCAGAGGATAAAAATACAGATAAAATATCATCATATATATGAAAAGATCTAATTGCCTCCCCCTTTGCTTGTCTTACATACTCAGCCGATTATCCTAGTTAGGTCATGCATGATCTTAAATAATCATATAAAGGAAATAAAAATGACATTCAAGAAGAATGACACAAACTGAATTGAACTTAAGCCATAAAGAGTCACTATGAAGATTGCTTATTTGATTATGTTCTATTTTGAAATGATGATTGGTACAACAATATTTATATGCTTCCGTATCCTTACACGCATGAAAACTTACACGATACTGTCCGGTAACATGGTTGTCTGTTATATAGTATGTAAAACGATTTGAACTCTATATAGGGGAAAGTTTTTAGTTTGACTAGGCATTTATGTAGCCTATGTTCAAATGGTTTTGTTAACTGTTGTCTTTAAAATAATAGTTAAAGAATCAATAATTAAATAGCAACTGTGCTTGAGTTAAATCTAATAGTAACATTTATATCAACCATTATCCTAATAATAGTGGTTAATAAATAAAAGTTAAAGTTTTTTTTTTACTATTGAAAATTAACTAAATTGATTGTTAACTTTAAGAGATAGTTAACTATAAACTTGTGAAAGTATGAATGGATGTGATAACAGTATTTCAGGATTGGCATGCCACAACTAAGAACTGAATTTTTTCGTCAAACATAAAATGAGTTGGTAACGTGTGTGTGTATATATCTTCCGTTCATCATGATTTGAAGCATATATAATTAGACTCATGGACATATTAAAGAGATAAATTTGATTAGTTGGATTAATCCCAAGTATTATGCTTCCACTTTGCATTATTGATTACTTCTAGAAAATAGTGGGATTTCGCATGGATACAGAATTAATTTTATATATTAAAATTGTTGGTTAACAATGATTTAAGGTTGTCTTTGCTTCGTACTGAAATTCCGTGCATTAATGGAAGCAATGCTTGATTGCTTGTGATGCATACTGTGGTACCCTTATGTTAATTTTGTTCATCTACTTTCCTATTAATGTTTGATAGCTGTGGGTGATTTATGCAGAAGGCTAGCGGAAAAATAAAAGCAACAGCCAACCACACACCTTCTTAACCGATGATAAATTAAAGATCTATTGCTCGACATTTCATCAGTGAGATTTACGAATATTTAGCCAAGCAGGTAAGATTTTTCAATATGTATACATGCGCTTTTTCTTCAGGGATGTCAGGGTTCCGTCACTAGCATTTAAGTTATGAAATTATATATTGCTTGCATTAATCATCAATATATAATTGCACTCAAATATATGTTTAGTCTAAAATCCAGGAACAAGATGTATTTGCCTCACACACACATATATATATATATATTCAAATATTAATATCAACAATAACTTTAATCCAAGTTAATTGAAATCATATACTCTCTAATATATCTACAGAAAATACATACAACTAATCACATAAATAAATAATTTGGATGTAATTCAATGAAGCATTCCAGAACCTTTTCTTTGTGACAGGTTAGAAAAGTATATGGGCAAGCCTCACCGTAATGCATTCATTTTCCCTTAACCAGTGATAGGTATTAACTCAATTACCTATTAATATTGCATACGAATCATATATAAATTAAAATTATACAAAAACACCTCTATACAAAGACCATATATAACATGCATAATGGACAATAAGAGCATCGAAGAATTGTAAATATGATTTTGAGAAACAGTACCATGAACTTCATTTGACTGTAAATAAAAAGCTGATAAAAAGAAAGAAAGAAAACCGTGATGTTACTCCCAGGAGTTCGAATTCATTATCTGAATATATGCTGCTTTGGAGATATACAGCTGATTGCTTGTAATCATTTTTTATGAATGCTTGTCATGCTCGAAATGTCACACACACACATATATATATATATATATATGTGTGTGTTTGTGTATTTGTTGGTGGTGCTTCCATCAGTTCCATGTGAATCCTAAAATATAGTTAATTTAAAAGCATTGAACCAAAATATAGTTGTTTTAGGAATAAAATATCGTATCCATGAAATTTTTTAACTTGGTAATCCAATATATATATAGGACATAGGGTTAGGATCGTCCACAGTTTATAAAGAACTGCATTAATCTAGTCCATGGATTTAATGTCATCTTTTAAATTTTAATTTAATAAATTTTAAGGGTGAGATTTAGAATTGCACATCCTGCAGTTTATTAATTTTGAAACTGCAGAGGATCTTACTCCTGGGAACATAACTAATTAATTAGTTATAGGCTCTATAATGATAGTACTGGTGCCTTTCAAAAGCTACTAATACTAGATTGGTAACCAAATTATAACAATGTAAATTTTATTAGTAATAATTTGTTTGTTTAATATTTGTATTTGAATGTGTTTGAAGAAAAGAAAAATTTATAAGATGGAGTTTTAGATTGAAATTTAATTAGAACAAAAAAACATCTGTAAATAAAACTTCATTAATTTTGTGAAACGTGTACCATTTGAACATATTTATTTAGCAAGAGTGTATTTATTTTTGTTAACTTCATTCAATTTTTGTCATCACTATTATTAACTTTTGATAAAGCTTATCTATGTGAAATTTATATATTAAAGAGACGGATGCCTAATGTTTAAAATAGAATTGATGGATCACAATTTAAATTAATACAAGACTGATGTATTTAAATTTCCATTGAATAACATACACTTACGTGAATGCATAAATATTTTCGGATAAACAAGTTGATGGAAAAGTTAAAAATCGTATGCAAGTAATTATCAATAAAGTTAAATATGTTTGTAGTTAGTGCCAATAAGACGATATTTACTTTTAATCACTAAAAAATAAATTATTTCTTTTAATCACTATATTTTTTTGTGAAGAAGGAGGACCTCATCTAAACATTCTATAAAGGAGGAATAAAAAAAGAAATAATTTATGAGACTAAAAATGAAAATTGTTTAATTTACAGGAATTAAAAAATATTATATATATATATATATATACACACACACACAAAATTATATATAGAGGGTCAAGCATCGTTTTTTTTAATTTGACTAGTACGTAGGAAACTAATTTTGCACTGATAACATGAACACTGTTTTCAGTAAAATAATCTTCCTTATTTTTTTTAATTTATGATCACTTTTTTTTTATATAAAAAAAGATAACAACCAATACACGATCATTAGTGTGTTTTGTGCATCTTTGTTTTCGCATTGAGTAGCAGTATTCTTTTAAGAATATATGGAATTTAATGAGTGAATTAGTTTTGCAAGGATATATATAACAGTAAATATATTGTCTCTCGCAACAATAATAATAGCAATAGTAATAGTTTTTTTTTAATGGATTGTAATAGTTAATTATGAAGGAATACTAACTTATTTCATATTTTAATTTCATAATTAGTAGTGTATATTAAAATTAAATCCATCAATTTTAACTCACTTCAAATTAATTTGTCTTATCAATGAAAAACCATTTCAAATCAAAGCAGAGACTATTTTATCACTTTTTTATATTTTCTCAAATTCCATAAATAAAAAAAGAAAAAGAAAGGCTGAACAACCAGCGAAATTACCAGAAAACATGCCCGAGAAACAAATCCCAAATAAAAAGTAACGAAAACGTATATTTTGTGCAATTTATGCTGAAAATCTTCGGTATTGAAGTTTCCGATACCTTTTATATCATTTCTGTCTATTTCTACAGTTTTTTTTCTTCTACTTTTGACTGAATAGGTTACTTAGGTTCAATGTTCACCTCTAACTTATCACTGTAAATCTATTCCAATTAATCCTTTTATCCTTTGTTAACTATTCGATTAAATTCAAATATTTGTTTATATTTTTTAACCCGAATTTGTTAATAAAGTGGGGTACAAAAATTAATATATCATCATGAATTTTTTGGATAAGACATATTATCGTGAATGTAAAATAAAAAACATGTTTTCCTTATTTATACCCTTATATTTTAATGATAAATTAATACTTTTAGTGAAAGATCGAGTATGGTAGTATTTCGCCTCTCTTTTTTCATGGCCGGATAGAAATCAATTTTCAATTCTCCAGTTTAATATTTTCATGTTTTCTAATCTTTATGAAACACTTGGTAAGAAATACTACCTAGCTGCAATTTCACCGAATATCTAATTCACTCCTTATTTATTATTTCATCTTCTTAGTTACTTGTCACCTTCCATTACATGTAAGAGTCAGAAGAATAAGAACTATTATGCATATATATATATATATATATATATATATATCGAGGAATTTATTGAGGGGCCATAGTTATCTGCTCGAAGATCCCCCGGGGGTGTGTCTTGATATCTTATATAATAATATAATATGGTGAATCTTTACCCCCATCGATCCAATCATTTATGACACTTTTATTTCAAAATAAAGATTGTATTAAGAATTCAAATAAATACGTTAATGAGTGATTAAGTAGTTTGCAAATAGTTTTCATCCTTGCCTTTATATATATATATATATATATATATATATTACACTAGATAAAAGCTTTACCCTTTTGTTTAAATATAGTTTTACTTGTCCTTTATATATAAAAGATTCATTAATGTATTTTACTACTTTGGTAGATATAGAGTTATTTGTCTTTGCTTAATATTAATAAGTCAAGTTTTAAAGATATTTGATACAGATTATATATAATAACTTATTATACATATTTATTTTCAATAAATTATTAAAAAACTATATATTTTTATCAGTAAAAAAACAAAAGTTATATTTGACTTCGTACCCGTAAGATGATCAATACTTTATATATATGAATTATATATATTACAATAAGCATAAATATCGAAATGCATAAACTTATTTTGTACTTCTACTTTCTGGGTCAGGTCATGTACTAATCCGATAAGTTATTTTACTTTAATATTAGTCTTTTTATCTTTTAAGCTCAAGATTAAAGGATTATGTATCTTCTAAGTCAGATCATGTTAGACTTGATCACACTAACCCAACCCGAGTATCAGTTGCAAAATCCAATTTGCATATAATATTAACATAGGTGATATTTGGGCACGTTGCCAATGGTTGTCCACCACTCCCGTTGGATCAGAGCACTTGATAAAAAGATAAAAGACCTAATTTATGAGACAAAAAACATATTACACTTTGAATGATCTGAACTTGATCGCCTCGAACCCTATTAAGAAACCTTGACTAGAATAATACTGTGTATTTTTTCATTCAATGGTTACACATATAAAATTAAAATTCTGATTTTTTTTCAAGTAAAATAAAAACTCCGATCGATATGTTTAAGAAAGGGTTAATTATTCATTAATTGTATGAAATTTTATCGGGCGGAATTAATTGAAGCTTAATCATTAGGCTATTAATTGTAATTTCCCGTGTCTCACTATCTTAATTTTGCAGTTGTTTGGATTTTGTTGTCTGACTTTCCTTTTGTTTTAAAAAATAGATTTTGTAAACTTAAAAAATAAAAATAAACATTAGAGTGCTGCAGTTTTATTTATTTTTTTCTGGGAAAAAAAGTGTTGGATATGAATGAAGAGATAAAGTTAATTATTTTTAATTGTAGTTGTTCACATAATTATATCTGAGGGATTTTTTTTTACATATATGACATATTTTAATGAGCCAGCAGAGTAGGTATCTAGATGAAATTCTTCCTTTCTAAAACTTTCTCTTACCGACTGGAAACCCATAATTCAGTTGACACTTTTCTTAATTTTTAAGATTAGAAGACCTCTAATTGAATGAGAGATTCGATGTCCTCACATGCCATTTTATCTGCCCTCTTAAATACCAATAAATTTTTTTTATATATAAAAAACTTTTTTTAGCCAAAGAGAATTATATCATTTTATTGTTAATCATAGTTTCAATACATCGAAAAATAAAATCAAAATAATGATGGTTATAGTGCAATTTTGACGTCCTTGTAAGAAAATGAGTCATATAATTTGCCACTAAATAAAACGTATAATAACATTTTGTAGAAAAGTGATTCTTTTTCTACACGTGGTGATGATAGAACCAAACTCACTGTTACAAGTGTTCTGATTAGAAATGTTGAAAGACCAAATACTTTTTATTTGTAGCAAAATTACATAAAAAAATATATAAAAGTTAATCAATGTTATAAAAGTATTATTTAAAAAATTTAAAGTATAAATATTTTTATTGAAAGACAAAAAAATTATATTATTTATAATCTTTTTTATTTTCTTTTATAATTTATATAATAAATATTATCCTCTTTTAATTTCTTAAAATGTTTTAAAGATACTAGTTAGATTCTAAAATTAATACTATATAACTAATCAAAGATAAATATAATAATGTAAAAACTTTGGATATATAGGTAAGATCACCTAGTAGTCCTAGATCTAGAATTGCTTTGGATGAAGGGTCCCCCACCCTATAAAAAGTAGACGTTAGGGCTAATTAAGAGGAGGACGGGGGTTGCATTATTATTTTTATTTACGATGAACATAAAGCAGCTGATTGTACCGTAAAGGCAGATCAGTTCCTCCCCCCCTTTACTTCTCATGTGAGCCTTCCATTAATTAACCGGAAATTGGATTCATTGGACGCATGCAGGTCCATCAGTGATCAATCCAAATCATTGTATAATTGTACTATATAAGGACCACATCCATTTCACCATATATAGAATATATAAACCTTTATATATATTTAGTTTCTTTGTCACCATAACACTACTTTAAGTAGTATTATATGAAGAAAAATTTGAATGAGAAAGCACTATTGGAGGATTTGCCAATATGAGCTGTTCGTGATAATGGTCAGCACCTGTTAAAACTCTTTCTTTTATTTTAAGTTCGTGAAAGTTTCACATTGGAAAGGAACATTTCATTTCCCCCCTTAAATTATTGCATCTCTTAAATGAACTTAGCTAAAGCGATTACTGATTAAGATGATGAAAAATTTGATAGAAGCTTGAGCCTTATATTCTTAACATCCGAATAAACAAAAATATAATAGGCCTCATTATCTATATAAAGGTTAATGAAGATTGACTCATCCTATAAAATCAAACTGCGTCAAAACAGAAGTTTTAGATTTGACATGCTCTTCTAATCTTAAAATGGGATAACCTTTCAGAAAAAAAAATATATATATATATATATATATATATATACCAGAAAAAAATGCCACACTGATAAAGGTTGAAATCTACCTCTTTTACTATGTTATAAAGACCTAATATTTTTAATGAGACCAATAATATGAACTCATCAGGACTGAGGATTTTTGGGGATGTTACAACTTACAAGATTAGAAAAAGTAAAACTTTAGCGTACCTTGAGCGTCGTAGCTAGCTCTATTATGAATTACTAGTATATTAGTTTCTTTTCTCAGAAAAAAAAAGCATGGATTCATCATTTAATGTATTTATACATTAAATAAAAAGACCTATTACGGTGCGGATATCGTTAATGATATTTATTTGCTCATTATCAAATTTAACAAATGGATAAGATTGATCTGCATGCAATATTCTATACAGAAAATGAATATCATATTAATATATATTAGGCAGAAAAACACTTTAGAGGCTCAGCTTTTTTAGAAGAACTCACTTTAAATTTGTTAGGTTTATTTATACATATTTCTAGGAAACAAAAGCATGCAAAATATATGGACCATCTCAGGTTGAAGAATGGGAGAGTCCAAGGCAGAAGTAATCCCCAAAATGGCAGATCGATGATCCTCTTCGCTGGTTTTCTATATGTATATTAAAAAATGATAAGATAACGGATGAGCTGCATGCACAATAAATGCGGTTGAGGACCATGCATGCATGATAGTATTGTGATGGTGGTGGTGGCCCGGTAGTAGTAAGTGACCACGACATAAATAAGAGAGAGAGAGAGAGTCGTAATTAACCCTTTCGTATATATATTTTGATTTGATTCCTAGTGAACAAGCTTCTTATTAGTGCTGCCCTGCCCTCCCAAATGCCAAACCCAAACTAGTTTCAAGTTACATGAACATCATTTGGCTATCTAGTTACCTAGCTATCAACACCGTCCACATGTCTTGTTGTAGTTTCCTCTTCTTTTGTCTGTTTTGGTTTTATTGCACCAAATTGAAAGGAACAACAGAATATGTGATCTGTACGAAGCTTCTCTAGTGGTACCCATGTATGTCGTTACTTTGGGACTTACGTGGAACGTGGTGGTCTCATTTCCAGTGTCCACGTGAGTTAAACTGTCCTGTTTTTGGCTTCAACTTGAATGACAACTACACTATTTATATATGTAATTTTACTGCATGTAAATACTAATTCTGCAGGTTAATTTATTGTGGTTTAGATAGCAATCTAATAAGAATACAAAATGTCAGTGAATGACTAATTTGTTTCAAAGATTTAAAAATAGACAAAATTATGTACATGCTCGATTTAAAAACAAGTAATTTGTTATGCATCTTTTCTCTGTACCTTGCATCATGGTGGTCAGGTTTTACCAGACTAGAAAACGCAATGCCAAGCTTCCAACTTGTAATAGACTTTTGATTAAAATAAAGGTCAATTTTGGTTGAAATACAAGTTATAAACATTTTTCCTAGCTTTCTATTGACATAAATAATACTTCATTTTGATAAATATAGCTGAAGATATATATTTTTGCAAAGTTGATTAAAATTGTTCATTTTTATAACAAAAATTACACTTGTATCTCTTAGAGTTTTTCTCAGATTATATATAACACCACTTTTTTTATTTTATTTCTATGCTAACTCTTTTTATTTGAAAATATTACACTGACATTCCTTTATGTTTAAAAACATTACATTCATATATTAGACTAATACTCTTATAAAAAAGACAATCATAATGCTTAAAAAAGTAAGAAGTGATTATATATAATTACATGAAATTTCATAAGTAGATATTGTAAAAAAAATATTATGTCTTGTGCACATTGTTTGATGAAATTCGTTGATCAAGAAATTACAAGAAAACAACATATGATCTACAAATTCATTCTCTAATTAAGTTATAAGAAAAATGCAGGGCGGGTTGTCCTTAGGATTAAAAATACGTAATTTAAGCAGGTTCATTTTCGGTCTAGAAATGCTTTCCATGTAAATGACACCATTTTTGCTGGATTAGCAGCCCAAATAGTTTTGAACATAGCCTTGTAACCTTGGAATTCATGAGCCAGCTTGATTTTTACATATGAAACGATTTATGGATTATTCTAATTTTAAGGGAGACTCTGGTGAATCTTTAGTAACCCGTTTAGTTATTTTGAGACTAAGTGGATCTTAATCTATGCACCGACCACAGTCTAAGGATGAGTTGTAACAGAATTTAAACTTATTTATCAGAAAAGTCGCACGAGTTTGATGAATTATTTAAAAAGTATAAAATTATCATTTCATTTAGCCTAATGACTAAAGAGATTATTCCAAACACTAAGGTTTGTACTGTACTGCAGTATATATGTAGTTATGGGGGACTTATTTTAAAATAAAACGCCTTTTTGAAATAATGAATGGGCGAAACTATTAATTTGGGACTTTTTTTTAATTTGAGAGTCTATTGTTAAAATATTGAAAAGAGGGTAAGTTATAACATCTGTTATAATTTCTAATTATTTTATTTTTTTAATTGAAATCATAAAATCTTTCACTGTTTCAATTACTTATTTTTAAGAATTTATAATTTTAAAGTTGTAAGTTTTTTTTTAAACTCAAATAGTAAAATATTGTACGACTAAAATTTAATTTTTCTTAAAATTTATGACTTGAAAGTTGTATGATTTTCTTTTTTTTACCTTTAAGATTGAAAGTATTTTTTTTATTTTTTTCAAATATTTTTTTTAAATTTTGTAAATTTAATTATTTAATGAATAAATATATTTTTAGTTTTTTTAATATTTTGTATATATTTTTAATATTTTTTATTTAGTATATTTTTTATTTAATATTTCCTTAATTTATGGTATATTAAGTTATTTAATATATTTTCTATACTTTTTAAATAATGTTAAGGATTTTTTTTTTGTAAATTAAAAAATAATGAAAAAGACTTAGATTTAAAAAGACTGAAATTATAACCAATCAAAAATTTCAAATTTCTTGCTCACATGTAATTGTAATTAATGTGTGTTTTTTATAATTTAAATTATGATTACTTTTTTGATCGATAAATGAAATCAATATTTGAGTATATATTTTATATCTGATCCTTATATAATGAGATGGACGAAACAATTTCATTTAAATTTAAATATTTTTCATTATTTTTTAATTTATAAAATAAATAATAATCCTTAACATTAATAAAAAATATAGAAAACATATTAAATAAATAATATACCAAAAATTTAAAAAAATATTATATAAAAGTATATAAAAATATAGAAAATTAATTAAATAAAACAATATTAGAAAAATATAAAAAATATTAAATAAAAATATATAAAAACATATACAAAATAAAACTAAAAAAAGTAAAAAATACATTTATTTATTAAATAATTAAATTAAAAAAATATTTACAATTATTTAAAAAAACTTTACTTTGAATTCTAAAAAAAAAGTCAAAAAAAAAATTCTAAGATTTTGAAGTCATACTTTTAAAAAAAAAATTAACCTGACTTTAGTTTTAAAAAATTAAAATTTTAAAATCATAAATTAAAAAAATAACTAGTAAAATATTTTATGATTTTAATTAAAAGTAAATAAATAAAAGTTGTAATTAAATTCAGAAGTTATAATAAATATTAAAACTTAATTCTTTTTATATTAATTTAAAATTAATTCCAAAGGATAATTAATGGAAAAAAAATGTCTCCAACCAATTGGTCGTTTTGCCTGATGAATGTTTTAATTTTGTAGGAATGGAAAAAATAGTGGCAATTAACTTCTTAAACTTTTAATTTTTTTTAATTGTCCATCGGATGGGATTTGCATCAATCGTGACATTTACCAACCACAATCTTGTCTTAGTAATTGAATATTTAGTAGGTCCTTTAATGAACGTTAGAGGGTTAAATTCTAATTATTATTAATAGCCTTTAATGAACTAAAAAGAAGGCTTAATGTTAATTTGGTCCTTAAATTGTATTAAACCGTTAAATGAGGACCTTATATTTAAAAAAATGCTTCGATGTTACCTTTTTCATCAGTTTCAACTTACACTGTTAAAAAACGTTCAACGCCATCGACCCCCGCCAAAAGCCAGCCCTTTCCAGCGCACCGCACCACCAAAAGAACACAGGCACTCCTTTACCTCGCCATCGCCAAACACCCATCAACGTTTATCGATGGCACTTCTCCACCCAAATCTTCTTCCCACACTCTCCTTCTCAAACTCACCCCTCCCACTCCTTTGTCTCTGAAGTATTTCAGCTCTCCAGCTTCCATAAAATCTATTAGTTGGCACACATGTCACCACTAAAAGGGGCAATGCAGATTCTTTAAGATGCAAATTTCCTTAGCATTTACTCTCACCCAAAACTACACTACGGGACGAAGCAAATTCACATTTAGGTGAGATATGTCATATGTCATATGAATCTTTTATTCAAAATAAAATTATTTGTTTAAGAATATTTTTTTAAAATTATAAATGTATTTGATTATTATTTAATTAATAATAATATATTTATTGTTAATTATTATACAAAAGTTTAATAGTTTTATATTCAATTACTATATGAAAGTTTTATTTTCATATATTAAGGTAAAAAAGTTTTATTCTTATTTTTAATAAATTAACATTTTAAAATAAATATACTAAAGGTATTTTTATTCTCTTCTATTAAATATAAAAACTTTTATCCTCACGTTCATCAGAAATAGGCAATGGAAAATTTTAGCCTGAAAATCAAATTCAGATTAACGGTTAGTAATTTATGTACGTTGGTATGAAGTGAAATTCTATATCGAATATAAATAAAAAAGTTAAATATTTAATAAGAAAATTTACAAATTAAATTTTAAAATTTTAAGTTAAAATATGATGTTAAATTTATTTATGTATTTTCTTATAATACAAGAAAGAACATGAACTAATGGTCATGTTTAGAGAGAGAGAAACAAAAATTATAAAAATGTAATTTTGACTTGACTAGATAAAACTTGCTAGCATGTATCATTGAGTGTAGTTCTTTTAAAAAATATGTAGTTGCTTAAAGTTTTCTTTTAATATTTTATTTTAAAAGAAAAATCATTTTTACACGAGTCATTTTAGCTCAAGGTTACTACGTAATCCTTTATGATTCGAATGATAATAAAAAGATAGCATTCACTATTTTTATCAGTAGAAAATAAAATTTACTATTGAATTGTTATTATCAGTCATCTTAACAAATCATTACAAGAAAAACAATTTTATTGTTTTTCTTTCAAACCAATTTCCTGTCCCTTAATCTCTGTTCACTAGTTGCAAGTTGTAGCAACTTTGCACCGTGGTTGATCATACTTGACCACCAGTAACTGAGTTCACGTTGAACAACTTCACCAAAATCATGCTAAGCTACAAGCCTACAACTCTGATGGCAAACCAGATTCCAATTTCAGGGGAGGCAGCAAAGTCACATTACCTGGAGTTGCTAGTTGCAATTCCCTCTATTCACTCCTTGGAGAATCCTCGATTTACTCCAACTCGATGTTGTTAATCTAATCTATAATATCATCAAACATTGGTGCAAAAAGGATAGGATGTTTCTCTTCTGATTCAACCAGTGTCAAGCTTGACAATAAGCGCTAAATTGCATACAGTATTTGCCATTGTGGTGTAACTTTGTGAATTTATAGCAAACGTTTTATCACTATCATGTAGCATAAATATTCATACAAAACAAGTAGAAATCTACTCTCAATTCATGGTGAATTACATCTACAATCTTCTAAAAGAAACCTTTCATGTTGAGGCTGCACGTAAGAACAAATTGAAGACACGGACATCATGAAATTTACATGAGTGAAGAGACAATTGCAATCGCATAGTATACAATCATTGCACCACATCAATGAACTTCTATCCCTTTTATATATTCTTTTTGCCCAAGCTACTTTGTATTGCTGCATTCTGAATCTTAATTATAGGACAAGTAGTAGACGGGTTCATTTGAAAAAAAAAATGTGGATAAAACATAATTAGTCATTCCAAAATAACCTTTCATGATACTAACATTTTTCTGCATCAAGCAAATTCTCAAGAGCCACCATCTTGTTTTTTCCTGCGGTTGCCTGTTACATCAAAACCAGAAAAAACAATAAATCAAGGGAGATGAACCTGAAATGGAAAGCATGAAGTTACACAGAAACCATAGTTAATACCGCAAACAAAACAAAATATCAACCATTTTTTCACTTGCTTAAAGTTGTTTAAACTATTTTGCCCTCTGTTTGTTTCTATAGACACCGTTGGACAAACCAAAAAATTCTCCCCAAATTGACATTAAATGGGAGACAAACCATCTCTCTCTTTTCCTTTTTTTCGCTTTAATTTCTTATAAATTTGAATATTTTTATAATATAAAAAATTAGAAGAAAAAAAAATTTATGTTAAAAAATAGCGGAATAACCATATTAAGTTTTTTTAATTAGTATAAAAATATTTTCCATACAATTTATTAATTTCTTTCCATTCTCTTTTCCAAATATCCAAACAAGTGGAAAGAAATTTATCCACTTCTTTCCTTTTTATTTCTATACATCCAAACAACACATCTTTTTCACTCTATTTCCTTTTATTTCTTTTTATATGGTGTTTTTATCCTATCACCCTCCTTTTTCATTTTTATACATGTTATTGTTTCTCTTTCCATATGACTAACTAATGTGACATGTCTTCTAATAGCCAACAGATTCTACCCCTATGAGTAACTGAACTTTGAAGTAGTTTATGCTAGACACCATCTAGGGCAATCAAGTAATAGTAATTAGAAAGCTAATTTGATAGTTAAAAAAGAAGCAAAAGTTATATGTTTCCTGGTATCTTTTTATCAAGTCAGATATGCCAAGTATGATGCCTAAACAGAAGTTCATTTTCAGTCTCCAGTTGGCATCTGCTTCATTATATGTAATTTCTAAAGATAGATTTCATCTATCAGTCTGTAGCACAAGTTTGAAATCAAGAAATAGAGTACTCCTAGTATTCCAGAATCCAGAGATATCTTACTGCCAAAGCTCTTGCTCCATAAGACCTGACCATCAATACCAGTTAGATTTTGATCATCAAGGCGCTTCCATGTTTTAATTGATTTGACATCTTCCCAACGGCCATTCTCTGTTTTTTCCAGGCTAACTACCACCACTCTTGCTCTCCTGGACCATCCAGCTTTTCCATAAGCGTGCTATCCAAATCCCCCAGCATAACAAAGATGTATACCTGTTAGCTTGCCACAGAAGTCATTGACATGATCATGACCAGTGAAAACTGCCTTCACATCTCCTGCTTCAACCAATGTTGTAAAGAAGCCAGAATTCACAGAAGCAGAACTTATGCCTTCTTGTTCACACCTGTGAAGTTTGATGAGTCAAAACTAGCATATTCGGGTAGCGGGATGTGAAAGTATGCAAGTCCAGGAGCAGGTTCTTTCTGAGACACTGGTCCATTCATGTATGCTTTCTGTAGAACAAAAGAGTAAGTAGTTAATCCAAAGATTATCAAGGGAAAGAACTGAATATCAGTTGTGCGTCTAATGAAGATCCACAAACTTTTAGCAGATCTTAGGATACAATGTACAGTAGCCAAAATATAGCTAGTCAATGAAACAGGTAAAAGAGTACCCTAAGCTTTTGAGATGTCCGTTGGAACCAAACATGCTGAGAGGGTTTGATCCAGCCATAGCCAGGAATAAAAGGAACCTTGGAGTAATCTCCACTATCAAGAAAGTACAGATTAAGCACTGATTTATTTTCAAAATCAGTGCCTTTAACTCCTCCAACCTCTAAGTTATAGTTCCCAAAACCATCAATTATGTGTACTTCCGGAGGATTGACTATAGATAAAGTATTTTTCATCGCAGCGATATATTTTATCACCCCTTCCCTTGAGAGGGATCCTTCCTGGTCATGGTTGCCCAAAACAGCTACCCAAGGAATGTCTGAAGCAATTGCAGGTGCAAATGCTGCATCCATTGATTTAGCTGGATCCGAAGCATCATATCCAAATATATTATCCCCTTGTCACACCAAAATGAATACACAACATGGTATCAACAGTTAAGGAAATTTGCAACTTGCTTAATAAAGTAAAAAATCAAACTCCAAGCTAATATCTGCAGACTCGTTAAATTTGTAATCATCTACTCTCTTAGAGTTCATCCTAAACACAAGTAATTAGAATAAAGCCATGATCTTTGATAAGTAGAAGTTGTTATAATGGAAACTTTCATTTTGTCTTAAAAAAGCATTCCATTGATCAAAGTAATAAATGAAGTTAATTTTGGTTATCAATTGTGAACTGACAATTGCCCAATACCAAAACGTGTATAAAGATAGATTGTGTTTCCCAAAATAAGCATCTTGGTGCAGTAAAATAGAAAGATAGTGTTTCCAAAATAAGCAACTTTGCTTGTGCACTAAAATAGAAAATAATAATTAGAAAGAACAATAGGATAGGAATACCAGTGAAGACAATAAGGTTAGGTTTCTCAGAATGGATGATCCTTTGGATGAAGGCGGTGGTGTTGAGGTCAGAGCAAGAAGAATACTGAGAAGGCAGCACATCCAAGCAGTGGGTAGTCTTCCCATTGGCAAAGTGCAAGTCAGCAATTTGCAAGATCTTGAACTCTCCATTTTTTCCAAAGCGCAAGCGCAGCTTCTGTTGTGAGAAGCAACACGGAATCAGGCAAAACCAAATGAGTGGAATCAAAACCCATTTTCCTCTGAGTGCCATACCCACTCCCAATCATCACTTCAATTGATGGAAATGCTTGTTTATCGTCAAGTCAGTTTCACTGTTTGGACAAAGACATGCGAGGCGAAACATGGAACGCAGATCAACAAATGGAGGAAGTTTATTTTCGCTTAAACATGTTTTAATAAATTAACAAATTTTATTTTGTGTCGCCCTGAACATCTTTAGTGGTAGATCCTAAATTGGAATCTTAGATCACTTTTTAGTAGATCTCATAGTATCAAATAGGATTTAAGATCTCTCAAGATCTCTTTCATTTTGTTCTTTAGTGATAGATCTCATAAGGAGAGAGAGAAAGGGAAATTTTTTTTTTTTTAATAATATACAGATCTTAAGGGTTCTTCTATAAGAACTCATTCTCTATATTGGAGATCTCTCTACTTCCTTTAGTAGGAGATCTAATGAAGACCAGATCTTGAGCTCAAGATCCTTACTCAAGATCTTGCACTAAAGTTGTTCTAATAAACTTTTGAATAAATTACACTCATTCTATTATTTTCAAATTACATACTATATTTCTTCATTTTTTCACTTTAAAAAATAAAAATTCTTTAATTGTTTAGTTCACATTATATTCAAATGGACTCTTTATCTTCTAAACACATTA
Source organism: Glycine latifolia (assembly GCA_013407115.1). Lineage (NCBI taxonomy): Eukaryota > Viridiplantae > Streptophyta > Magnoliopsida > Fabales > Fabaceae > Glycine > Glycine latifolia. The sequence continues at coordinate 30,372,537 of CM023959.1, read as the reverse complement.
ATATTTTAACAAAAAGTAAGCACACATTGATCAATAGTTTTTAATGAAAATTTATGTCTAAAATATTCTTTTTTTTAAATCACATCTTAAATTTTACAAATTTGGATCTTCTTCGACAACTCATCTTCACTTATCACCACCACATTCTTTTTCTCCTCCTCCCTCTCCCACGACATCATCAATTCTTTTTCCTCATATTATCTTCGCCTACTAATACGAACACGATGTCTAAGTGCACTCATTCTCATCGGAGCAACAATCACCACCTTCTCATCCCCCGTCATAACTTAACATCAACAACCTTGACACGTCCGTCAAAGTCAGATTCCAGTGAAGGGTATTAGATGCAATTAAAAAAAACATAAGAAGTGTGAGTATAATTTACTATAACGAAGAAATTTTTGTTTAATTGACTTATGTTATTGAACTACATTAACCGAATGAGATAAAAAATAATGTATAAATATGAAGGAGTATTAGGTACAATTTCAAAAAAATATAGGAGTACTAATATAATTTACTCTATTTTTTTCTTATAAAATATTTTTTTATTTTTATGTCTTTTTTATTTCTTCTAATGTATTTTTTTTATCTGTATTCTTTAAATATATAGATAACTCCCAGACTCATTTTTTTATTTCAAAAATCATTTTAAAGGATTTTTAATATTTTCCTAAAATAAATATTAGTGACAATTTATCATATTTTAACATATTTTTTATCATCCATTATAGAACTGAATTGTGTTAATTAGTCAAATTATAAAATTGATTGATAAATGACCAATTTATTATGAATGGTTAATAAATAATTTTATTTTTTAAACATATATTCATACCAAGCATTTTCATAACTGAAATTTCATTTAGTAAATTAAATTGAGAATTTAATTATATTGAAGTTAAAACTTAAAAAAATAATTAAAATAAAAATTTAATATTTATATACGGACAATATTTAATCATACATTGTCGTTTAAATTATTTATAGATAATTATTTTAAAAATTAATAAAGTTATAATAAATAATAAGTTGTTATTAGATGATTGTGCAAAGAAATTTAAGATACTAATATATATTTTTTTTCTCTTAAAATAAATAAATATTTATTTTGAAGGTTTTAATAGCTTGTGGCATTAAAACGAGATAGACTATAGGAAAGTGCTAGGAATACTCATAAATATTAAACAAAAATCATGAAGCACACAGCAGAGCAAACACATGAAGTCATGGCTCTCTTACATAATCGAACAAACTAGCCAAAATTAAGAAGATGGTGGTACAATAAACTAAGCAACAAGAGGCTACAGCAGTAACGGGGAAAAAGAAAATCAAGCATCCTTAGATTTGAGTCCTGAAGGAGATGACTTGAACCAAGGAATCCATACGGAAGTAGTCTTCTGATAGAGCCTAAACGCCTCTGCTCTTCTATCTTGTTTCAACATTCGGTCCTCTACAAGCTTAGTGACATAAGCCAAACACATGGTATTAGCTAATGCCCCTATGAAAGCCCATCCATGTCCCAGGTTCCAAGCAAACACAGCCATTCCCCACCACCACACCTGCTCTCCAAAGTAATTTGGATGCCGAGAATAATACCACAACCCTTTGTCAAGAATAGGGACCTCCTTCTTGTTTCTACTCACAAAGGTGTAAAGCTGAGTATCAGCAATGTATGCTATGACAATGCCAGATACGCACACAACTATGGCTACCAAGTCCCACATGCTCAGAGGCTGGTTCACCGAGTGAATGACATAGAACGGGAGAGATAATCCAATCAGAAACACCTGCAAGGAAGGTTGATGGAACTTGTTGTCTTGATGTAAAAGTAAAAGCAAGGGAAAATGATGAGTATGAGTAATCTTAATTACCTGCTGAGGGACGTAGATGGCGAAGAAGGAAGCCCACCACCAATGCCTTCCATAGTGATGGCTCAAATCAGTGAAACGCCAATCCTCCCTGGCACCCCACTGCCACTTTTCTCGCCTGAAGTAGTTGTGGATCAGCCTAACACTCCACGCCCACGTCAACAACGTTACGATCCTCGACCTCCACCAATGATACTGAGCCAAAGGGTGAGTTGAATAGTAATGAACAAGCATCACAGGTATCACTGTCCAATACGGGTCTATCATCTGCACCAACAGCAACAGCAAAAGGTGTCAAGCTGAAAAACCAAAGCAGAAAAGAAGGAAAAAGTGGGAAGTGTACCCAGTGGCTGGATTGGATTAGGCCGATGAGCCAGAATAGGACATTGACATTGAAGAAGAAAAGGACATTGGCCAATAGCAGAGGGTGGTGATAGCACCATGTCCACAGAGAAGACCAAGAAGATGGAGTGCTAATGGCTGATTGGAATGAGAGGTAGAATAGGATGGAGGGTAGAGGGACCAAGAATGCTATCATGGCGTTCTTCAGATTGCTATAACTCACACTACCCATCTTCTGCTCTGCTCAGTCTGTTCCTTCGTTATGGCTTCCACTTTTATAGCTCTCGAAAATGGAAGGCGCAGAACCTCCAAATAATGAGTTCAGCACAACTGTGGCTCCCCACACAGCCACGCCATGCACCTGATCCGTTATTCGACACACTTAATGATTAATTAGGGGATTCTATGATCCCAAAGTTTGTGTATCCACGCCCATTTCATTGACTTTTCATGTCCTTGTATCAAAGTTTCGGTTAAAGTTGTGTTTGTCTAGAATTATTTCCAAATTTCAGAAAAAGTAAATTTCATAATCTATCATTCTCAAGTTTGGGTGTAAGTTTTTTAAAGTATTATTGATTTTCCGGAAAATATTGTATAATTCATATGGTAATTACGAGAATAATAATAATATTGACCGTTGGATACTTTATGATTGGAGCCAGTAATCAGAAGAAACAACGCAAATAAAATATTGGTACGGATTCGTCTCTTAAATGGTACCAGCCAATTAGCGGCTCAAAATTTTGCTTGAGAAAAATCAGAAGTTCGTATTAGAACTATATTTATCCTCATCTCCATCTCCCTGAAGTCTAATAATGATATGGAAGAAATTCACTTTGTCCTGAAGTCCAAGATCAGCCATGCTCTTTAATTATTAGAGTTTGGACCCAGCTGCAATAAGCTTTTTGAAATTATATAGCTATTTAAGATTTGAAGTTAGTGGAGACGTTGAATTCAAGTCGAATTATCTGCGCGCATAAGAACTAAATAATTTTAATTTCAGAATGGGACACTGTGACACTAAAATTTAAGGTATATACCTTTGCTGGCCGTCCTTGTTTGAAGTCTCCGTACCGTACGTCATAGTGTCATTAATTACTCCCAAACTTAACCGTATTTTTGGTATATGTGGAGTGGAGTGTTTAGCTAGCACCGTGAGAATAAGATAATGCTAAGACAGAGTCACATCAAAGAGGTTAGAAGGGCATCAATCCAAAACAGCCTAAATCATTAAAGCCAAACAATATGATAACCTTAGCAGTGCAGCAATGATTTTGCTTCCTACAGTGCTGTCCCCAATGATATGTTAGAATCCAGTCGCATGGCATGCATGACAACTTAATCATACAAAGCCTAATTAACCTGACTCAATCCCCGCAATCTACGCAGAAAAAAAACAAACTTGCAAAAGATTTTGTCGCACTGCCACGCCTTGAGCCCGGACGGACCATGTGTCATCAATAATGGTCACTAAATGTGTATTATGCATTTCACTTCAAATTAAATACCAAAAAACAATCCTAACTACTTTCCCCACCTATTATCAGATTAACTAACATCAAATTATTTTAATTTAATTAAAGATTTTGAATATAAGTCTTGATTATACAAATCTCTTAAATAATTGAAGAATTTTTTATAATAAAAGATACCTACTATCTAGAAGAAGAAGAAAAAAAAACTGGCTAGCTTGCTTCACTCACAGCATTATTTCATTATTCCTCAGCATATGCGTAGGCTGTCGATCGTAATATATTGCTTTTCTGCATTTATATAGCATGCAAGGTTGACGTTGAGAAACATTGATATAACTATATCTCATGAAAGCCTATTGCACATAATCTAGAGTATATGTGTTGGGTTCCGCCTCTTATGTACGAAATTCGAGGGGGTTACTCTATGAACTAAGGTAAAACTGAACTTTTAAGGTACTATTAACTAAGCATATGTTTTCTTTATATTTACTTCATCCATCCCTAATTATAACAACCTTTTTAATTAGTTTACTTCCTTTAAATAAAATAATTAATTATATTAATTATATTAAATATGTCAATTAATTGTACTATCATTTAAAAATTATTCTTTTCTTATCTCTCAATCCACTTAATTGTTTTAATTTCATTAATATTTAAAAAAAGAATAATTAAGTAAGAGTATGTAAAAAAATGAATAATTCATGCATATAAAAATTAGAAAATAGTATTACAAAAAGGGATAATAAACTTTTGAAATGATATTATAATTAAATATAAAAGAAAGTATATAGTATCTTAGGACATAAACATAAGCAACAAAAATATTTAACTCATCCATATCAAGAAAATTAATTAACATTTGATAGTTGGAATAAAAAAAGTTTGTTCATTTCCTAAAGTATTTGTACATTAATTGCATATGACAAAAAAAAAGAGAAAATTGTTGTAAATAAAACTCTAATTAAATTAAATATATTTTAGAGATACTATCATTAAATAAGAGAGAATTAGTTAAAATTTATTTATATTTTAGTCCAATATACATTGATCTTTTTATTATATTTCAGTTAGGAGGGAGTATTCATTATTACATGTGATATTTAGTAATATTTTTTTGTTTAACATTTAGTAAAAATATTATTAAAAACTTTTGACAATATTTAAAAAATATTATCAAATATAAATAATTTTTATTAATATAATTTTATAATATTTTATTAAATGTTGTGTATAATTTGTATAGTTAAAATCTTTAACAAACATGTGTTATATACAACATTTGATCAAGATTACAAAAATATATCAATAATATTTGTGAAATGTTATTAAAAAATTTAATATTTTTTATCAAAGTGTTAGATTAAAGATAACATATACAACAGGGATTACTTAACCTGGACTGTTCTTTAATAGTTTAGGACATTTTCACACTTATACTTTGTTACTGAAGTGTGATTCTTCTCTTTAACTTCTTTAGCTACCATTAACTGAACACACTGTCTAACATCTACTTTGCCGGAAAGACTATGTAATAATCCCCCACTTATTGATCAACTACCATCGTTGTGCTTTCCGGAAGAGAAAAAAAACTTCTTTGTGCTTCGATATTGGCTTGAGAAAAATCAGAATACAAAGATCACAAAGACATACCGAATTTTTAACTTCCCAGCAACCAATGCTATCATACTAACTTCTGTTATTGAGAAATCATACATATGTTGTAATGTTGGTTCTTTTCCTTCTTGGCCCCAAAATTGTTTCCTCACGGCCAGTCCTGCGCCTCATCCAGTGATACAGTATCGTTTTAGTAACAAAATTATCGTTCTTTCCACAAGGATTACGCTTTTGGCTTTGCAATTACCACAATTCAATAGAAACTAAAATAATTGATAAAAGATTAAATATTGATTCGAGAAAGATTTGGAAATTTCTCTATTATTTATAACTTACTATTATCTATTATTAACTGAAATTAATTAAAAAGTACAAAATTATATGTAGATCTCACTACACACCAAGTGAAAGTCTGACTATTTTTTTTTTACAGACTCACTCGTTATTACTTAAGAAACTCTATTCATGATTTTATAATTTTTAATAAATTTAATTAATAGGATCATTAACAATATTCTTTAGTATATACTCTATCAAAAACACTCTTGATTAAAATTTATTAGAAATTACAAAATTATAAATTAAGCTTAATAAATAAGAGGTGACACTAAACAAATTTTATGATTTTCAATAAATTTAAATTAATAAAATGTTCAAAAGAATACGTTTCTATCATTTCTCTTTTAAATAACAGAGTAAAGTGCATGTGCTAGAAAAAGTTTGTTACAAATTGTGCTAGAACTCTGGAAATAGTGTGTGTTAGCAAGTATGTTTTTAGCAATAAATTTTAGTGGAACAGAACAAAGAATGTGAGTTAAGAAGGTGTTCATTTCTCTATATTAGAAAAAATGACGGATGTAAAAATTCACAATTAATTTAATTATATCTTTTAAGTCACACTGTGCTTTTTATCACATAATTTCAAACGAAGTTTTAACATATAACATTCCTCTACATCATACACAGTTAAGTGGCATATATGAATAACAATATGCGGGTCGGCCTATTTAATTTATAGTCTGCACAAGCTTGAGCTCGATCAAAAGTAAATCCATACAAATTAAATGTTAGTTTATACAGGTTGGCCCGTTTTCCTACAAGTTAAACGAGTTTGTAGATTAACATGCTTAAAGTACAAAACATATATTTTTTTTATAAAAAAAAAACATGATTTTTTTACTAATAAATTATAAGATTGATATTTAATACAAGTTTCCATTGTGTGTTTGAGTTCGTTATACAACTACGGAAACAAATTTCCATTCTGTGTTACACAATGGACTGTTGCATGTGTATTATCATTTCACACCCCTGATCTTTCTCGACAGAAATCTCAGCTACACATTAGAAACTCAGTTCTGTTGTGTATTTCACCCATATACACAATGCAAACATATTTTACTTGTGCACACATAATCAACAAAAAAATCGCGAGTATTTTCATAGAGAGAGAGAGCAAAAAGTTGGGGGTTTAAAATAGTATACTACGGTGCCAATATCAAAGCCTGGTAAATGTCTTCATGCCCAAATTACAAAATAGGAAGTGTGGGCTTAAGTTGTATTGAAGACTTTGTTAGCCAGATCACGAAGTGCTCTAATGGTATATTTAATTCCGGGCAGTTGTTAAATATACCTTTCATATTGTTAAATATACCTCCTTTTTAAAGAAAAATCTTCAAAAATACCCCTTTCTGAAAATTAATTAGTTTCCAAAATGCATGGTACATTCTGGAAACTAATTTCCAGAAGATGTTTTAGCCCTAAGCCCATCTAAGTAAGTCATACTGTGTTGTTGGCGCAGTGAGATTTGTTCCAGCTATGCGCATCACAGCTCTTGCTCGCGTGAGTCCTTCTCACTTTTCTTCACTGATAGCTCTTCACTCTTACTACTTTCCTAATTTGTTAACAACAACATAATCATCCATTCCACGTTATATTAATATATATAACACATTCTCACACACATGCATGTGAATGACGTGCAGAAACAAATCAATGTAAGTCAACACAGTTTGATAATATATAGTAACGCCTAGTTTATGAGAAGAAAGAAACTAAAAACCTAGCCTACAGTTTTTTTTACAAGATTCACAGCAAATTATTAGAAGGCATAATTAATACTATATATATATGTAATATGTGACAGATATCGAGAGAGGAAAATAATATATATCTGGTTGGAACAATTATATATCTTGGCCTCTTTTGGTGCACATAATCTAGGATATACATGGGACTTCCCACCCTCATTCATATCCATGGAGCTCCCTACTTATAGATTTGATTAGCTTTGCTTGTCTTGGGTTTGATTCGGTCCCCCAAGTGTTTTGTAGATCCTTTGTTTAGTTATATATAAAAGCTTGTGTTGCCTTCCATCAATAGACATAGTTAAATGTCTCCTTTTTATACCTTTAGAGCAATGCCCCTCCTTTTTGCTTAAACAAAAACGCAATGCATCTAATCCTAAATAGAGCAATGAGCAGAGACCTTGTGCTACGGAAACAAGCCTCCGCTTCAATGCACGACACTCATTCAGCACACCGCAATGGTCGAACCTTTTGCCGATTAATTTTTTATTAATTCTTTTTTTTTAATCAGCAGTATGTTAGTTTTAGTTTGGAGAGACATTCCAATCTACTAATCTTATATTTCCATTTTTCATTAAGTTAATGAATAAAAATTCCATTAATTGTGAAATGACATTAGTAATAGTAAGTATCCATTAAATTTAAGTTAAAATGTCATCTCTAATCCCCAATTTTCAAACAAGTTTCCATAAGCATGTTTGGAAATAGAAAATATTTTTTAATAAAGAATTATAAAAAAAAATATTACCTTATTTTATTAATTATATTTATTTTTTTAAAATAGCTTTTTCTTTACAAATATTTAAAATAAGAAAAATAAATATAAATACAAATAATACATAGTATTATATTAAAGACGGGGGGAAATAAAGTGTTTTCTCAATTGTAATTATTTTTCCATTCTGTACTTGCTCTCACTGAAAATGCAAAATAGATCCTCTCTGCGGCAAGTGCAGAATTCTTTACAGCCAAAATAATCAAGAGAAGAAGCACAAAGAGAATAGAGATAGAAAGATAAGTAATGGAGAAATAAAGGGAAAGTAGTGAATGAGTTGAAGAAAAAATCAGCTTATGAAGATGCAAATCCTTAAAAGTGACCTAAAAAAGGTCTCGTCTTCATCGAACACATACAAAACAGGCCACTAGTAAGAATCTAAAATGCAGCCTTTTTTAGCAGAATATAATTTATATATCATAAAAGCATAAATAAATTCGAATGTTTATTTAATACTAACTTATCCTAAAACAACCATATGTATTATGTAATGTAAATAGTTTTAAGAATAAAGACTATTCTAGAATTTTTGTGATAATTGATTGATCAATCGAAATATTTATTCAACGCTGGTGATGTTATGCATGGTTGTCGACTAGTGTGGGTTGCCTACAAGACTTGATATTGAATATTGATGAATCGTGAAACAGACAATTTTTCTATCATTAGAAAAAATTCAAGACTTCTAACTTTTGGCTTGGGAGCTGGTCTTTCAACACACATAATAGAAAAGGAAACATGTGTGCTCCAATATTTTCTTATATAAATATCAATTTAAGTCCCTAAGGATCTTAACAAAATAATATCCTTTAATAAGCTATTAAGTTCAAGTCAGATAAAAGAAAATCTTCCACAATAAAATCAAAAGTGTAGATCCATGTTGAGGTTTTTCATAGAGATCAAGATCACCTCAATCACATTCCTAGAATCCAATTTAGATCGAACCCAAACAAGGAGGAAAGATCAAAAGTCAAGTTTGAAATTTGAAATTTTTTATATTTCTCCTACATTAAAAATCCAAAATAATAATAATGTAATTTTTAAATAAAAAAGACAAAAACACCCACCACATGAAATTCCTCGTTATTGGGTCATTTTATCATTAATTTCCTTTGATTTAATGGAATTACCATGTAAAATAACTCTCTAAATTTAAATGTGATTTAGATTTGCCACGTATAAGGGGTGCAATCCACAAGTATATCTCCTTTTTGACACAAAAATAAGCAAAAAAAAAAAGGTTACCTTGAGTGTCGAAATGCTTTTATAGCTATCATTCTCATTGACAAGAAAAATTTGTTGAGAGAGAAACTCTTAAGTTTGACTTTTGTGAATAAAAAAAACTAGTTGAGAAATTCTACTAAAAATAGTCACTCAATTCTTTTGACAGATTATTTTACATCAATAATATAGTGAAAAAAGTGAATTTTGAGCCATTTTTTAAAATTCTATTCTATATTAATTATAGAACTTAACCTAATTTTTGTCCAAAAACTTAAATATCCCTAAGTCAACCTGTATTAAATATGACAACAATATTTTATATGATCCTCCATCTGTTATAAAATAAGTGTCACGTTTGAAATTTTTATATTCCAAAATAAGTATTGTAATTGACTTTTTAATGTAACAATAATTATTTTTTTATCAATACTTCTAATATTTTTTACTCTAATTTTTAAATTTGATATTAATATTACTCTATTTTATTGATTTAATAAAGTTAATTTTGTAAAATTATTATTGTTTATTTATTTATTAGTTATTATTATTATGTGTAAAATAAATTAAGAACATTTATTTTGTAACAAATTAAAAGAAGTACTGTACTAACTAGCGTGCTATTCTGGAGTAGTTAATTTAAACACTGGTGCTCGTTCTCGATTTGAATCACCAATCATAGAATTTCGTTGAAGAAACAGACAACACCTTTGTTAAACGGAGAAAGAAGAGAGAAGCATCACTCCTATTTTTTTAATCTCACGGTAGTCTCATATATTTTTTTATCCGTTTATTATAAATTGCGCGTAGACATCGAAAAGTAGTAATGTATTCTCAATTTATAATAGCAAGTTGCTTTCTCATCCGAAATCCCCCACCGTACTTATTCTTTCTTTAACCCCTTAAGCATATAAAATGTGCACCTAATAAGTCAAAAGAACTTTTCAAACCTCATTCTTTATTTTCATGATTAAATAATTACCTAACTAAACCATTTGTACAATATACATTAGATATATTCCCATGTTTATCATATATTCCCTTTCTCATTTAAATTGATTCTTTATTACATTAATTCAACTTCCCACTATATCCTCAAGTATTTTTTGAATTGCAACGATACACTTATAAATATTGAAAAAATATTTTAAAATATTTTTTTTCTATAATATTTTTAAAATAATTATTACAAAATTCAGCACTACTATATACGTGATAATCCATGATTTGATTACGTAACAGTGTTAAAATCTTTTTGATAAAATATTATTTTGGTCTATTATTACAAAACTCAACACTATTATATACGTGCAATACACTATTATCAGTGTAACATAAGATTGTTTCACTGTGTAAAATGAAGACCATTAAAACTGTTCATAAGTTATAGTCCAATAGTTAGAGTTTGATAAAAATGTAACAAGACTTCTAAGTGACATATTTAATATATATATATATATATATATATATATAATTTAATTTTTTGAATAATTGATTAACAATATTGAAAAGTGATATTGTTTAATTCATATGATTAATCTCATGTGATAAGGAGCAATTTTGTTATTTGTTGTGATTGACGTTAAGAAAAGACTCATATATTGATTTTATTTACGTAAATTTCTATGGGGCATTTCTCCTTGTTTGACATTTACGTGTTGTGAACCAAAATTAATTTTGCTAAAGTCAACGTACTTTATATAATACTTTTTTAGTAGTATTTTATAGTTTGCATACCTATAAGCACATATGACCTTGTATACTTGTACACATTATGATGTATAAGTCTAATTAAATTATTTATTATTTAAATTTTTTTTTAGGGTAATATATGCTTTCAGGATTTTTGTTTTTGGTATATTTTTATTTTTGTTCTCAAAATTAAACTTGCTAAAGTCAACTTTTAATAATAATAAAAAATTAAAATTTGAAATCATATGCGTATATATGATTTTTGTAATATTTTTTTGAAAAACAAACTCATGTTTTGAAACACGTATTTTAAAACATAATTTATCTATTTTCATAATTTTATTAAAATATATTTATTATGGTAATTTTTTAAAAATTTGCCCCATTATGGTGCAAAAGCAGTGTAATATCACACGTTATGCACGGGGTACTCAGTTTAGAATTTATGATTTTTATAATATATTTATAAAATTATTTTTAGATTTTATATACTAGTATATATATTCAAATAGTTTACATTATAAATGTAATTAATTTTATTTTTTCTAAAAAATGAATAAGATTGTGCATAGGAGTGTCAATGGATAGGACGAATACTCGAAGTAGTCATCCTTTACCTATCTCGTTAGATAAATATTCATCATATGTTTGCTTATTACCCGTTTAGATAAATATTCATCATATGTTTGTTTATTACCCGCATGTAGTACCCATTAAGAGGATACCTATAGATTTTTTTAATATTCAGATATATCCACATGTACGCATGCATATTTTTGAAAAAAAATAGCTTAAAAGTATTTTAACGAACTTTTATTTATTTATTTTCATATTTTCTTGAAAAAATGGTTTTAATTGTTACAATTAATTTTATTCAAATATTTTACAATTTACACAATTAAAAATGTCCATGAATAATTTTAAATAAATAAATTTTATGAACTCCAAATAAAATTATCTAAAAATTACTTTCTAAAATATAAACTCAAATAAAAGTACAGTAATGTATAAGTTCAAATAAAATTATACTTCAAAACATATTTACAAATAAAAATATTTGTAAAGAATATTTATGTATTTAAACTTAGTAAAAAAAATAAAGAATATTTAAGTATTTTAATATTAACATATAACATGTATCCTAGTGTAGGAGTATCATGATATTCATTCTTATCTCCATTAACAAATAGGTAGTGAATATATGACTGCACTCAATATCTATGAGTACCAACTAATTAAATATATTCATTTAATATCTATGGCAAATTTTATTAGCAAATACATGTGGATATGAATTTCTTTATCATTTCTAGTTTGTACATACTATTTCTAATTAAATATGAAATAATTTACTATGTAATTATTTTTTGTAATATTTTAATTAAATGATAAAATATATATTCTAAATTTTATAATTAAATGATTGAACATAAATAAAAATATTAATAAATGTTATATATTAAATTGATAATCATATTACTTGATTGAAATTTTAATTTATTCTATTAAGAATTTTTAAAAGTTACGACATTTTAGAAATTAAGATACATATTTGATTAGAATAAATATTGATTATATATTCATATCAATTTTTTATGGATACTTTTTGTTGGAATGTAAATAAAACTACAAAGTAGAAGAGAGAGAAATCACATGTTGTAGAATAAATGTAATAATAAAAAAAATTCTATCTGATTGAATTAAATTTAAGTTATCAAAGTGATAATTAATGTAATTTATTATAATAAATTTTTACCAAAATATATAATAAAAATTTTAAAATTAAATATATTTAATGCATCAATTGATTATCAATAAAACACTAATTTATTAGTATTGATTTTTTCCATATATATCAATATATTTTTCATTTAAGGTGGTTATCAATTCTTCTAATATTATAATGTGTTCACAATTTTTCTATGTATATTTTTTATATAACTTATGACATGCATAAATTTTTTATACCTGATGTATATTTTTTATATATATTAATTCATAAAATAAAAATTGACCAAATTAATTTATGTATTTATATCTAATTGATAGTTAACTTATTAGTAATTAATTTATTAACATCAATCTATTGATTAATTAATTTATTAAAAATAATCTATTATATTATTGTTAATTATATTTGTTTGAGTTGAAAATAAAATAACATCATTTAATATTTTTTTAGAGAGAATAAATATGAAATTACTATGTGACATCATCTTATAAAATCAAACATTGATTTAAACCTTCTTTTCTTTATATATATATATATATATATATATATATATATATATATATATAATATACAGTAGATTTTAGTTTTTTTAATGCAGAAGATTGTCTTTGGGAAGTTTCGTGCTCGAAACCATTGTACTTTGTAAGTGATATGGACATGAACTAGTGGTCTTTACTTTCATTTTTATTATTATAATTAGTATGATCTTTGACACCCCCACAAATGTGAAACTGACATAATTCCTATACTTTTACTGTAGATTCAAACTTCTAATGAGAAACCCACACCACAATGTTATAAAATTTGTAAATCAGTCTTAGTGGCACAAGACACATTACAAATTTACAAAAGGAGAGGGTGAGAATACAAGTGGTTTGAAAATGCATCTTCAGACATAACAGAATATCCCCTCTCTTCATAAAAGCACCAGACAGACAGCAATAGTATATAGTTTATGACTATCAGTTCCACTTTAACACGTTATGTTATGTTATGTATGGCATGATGATCATAGACAAATTCCACTCAGCCACTACCGGCCGCCCCTCCCAACAGAAGAAAAGTAAACGCTGAATACAAATTATTTATAAATGGAAAGCAATGGCATTAGCATACTTGTCAACATCACGCCACTTACCTTGGCTTTTCCTTTTCTGGGACATTCAGGAAGGATCCTAAAGACTCCATTTTTCCCTTGGTTCTGATGACACAGGGAACTGGACCCTCTTCCATGTACATGGTTTCCAAGCTAATGTTCCTTCTGTCTGGATTCCTTGTTCTTGTTCAAGCCTCCTCGTGTAACCAACTGGACAGAGAGTCGCTCTTGGCCTTCTCCAGGAACATATCCTCTCCTTCCCCTCTCAATTGGTCTGCTTCTTCTGTCGATTGCTGTTCTTGGGAAGGCATTTTGTGTGATGAGGATCTCAGAGTCATACATCTATTGCTTCCATCCAGGGCTCTCTCTGGCTCCATCTCCCCATCTCTCATAAACCTCACTGCTCTCTCCCGCCTTAATCTCTCCCATAACCGCTTTTCTGGTAATCTCCCCAACCATTTCTTCTCTCTTCTTAATCACCTCCACATTCTTGATTTAAGCTTCAATCGTTTCTCTGGTCAATTGCCGCCCTTTGGTTCTAATATCAGTTCCAGTACTCTCCTGGAGCTGGATTTCTCTAGTAATTTATTCCACGGACCACTCCCACCTTCTCTCCTTCAGCACCTGGCAGCTTTGACTTCTTTCAATGTTAGTAACAATAGCTTCACTGGTCAAATTCCCACTTCTCTCTGTAGTAGCTCTTCTTCTCTCAGATTCTTGGATTATTCCTCCAATGATTTCGTAGGCACGATTCAGCCTGGACTAGGAGCCTGTTCCAAGCTGGAGAGATTTCGAGCAGGTTCCAATTCACTATCTGGTCCCCTTCCTGGTGATATTTTTAATGCTGTTGCTCTCACAGAAATCTCCTTGCCCCTCAATAAACTCAACGGAACCATTGGTGAGGGCATTGTTAACCTTGCCAACCTCACAGTTTTGGAGCTCTACTCCAATAATTTCACCGGGTCCATTCCCTCGGATATTGGTAACCTCTCCAAATTGGAACGTATACTCCTTCATGCCAACAATATAACTGGTACTCTGCCCCCATCTCTGATGGACTGTGCCAATCTTGTCATGTTGGATGTAAGGCTCAACTTGTTGGAGGGAAACCTCTCGGCATTGGATTTCTCCAGACTCCTCAGACTCACAGCCCTTGACCTCGGCAACAATAGCTTCACTGGTATTTTACCACCAACCCTTTATGCCTGTATGTCACTTAAAGCAGTAAGGCTTGCATCTAATCATTTTGAGGGTCAGATCTCACCTGACATACTTGGACTTCAGTCTCTGGCTTTCCTATCAATTTCTACCAACCACCTCAGTAATGTCACTGGGGCTCTCAAGTTACTCATGGAACTCCAGAACCTAAGTACCCTTATGCTCTCCCAGAATTTTTTCAATGAAATGATGCCAGATGATGCAAGCATAACAAATCCAGATGGATTCCAAAAGATCCAAGTTCTAGCATTGGGTGGTTGTAATTTCACTGGCCAAATACCACGCTGGCTTGTTAATCTCAAGAAGCTTGAGGTCTTGGATTTGTCTTATAATCAAATTAGTGGTTCAATTCCTCCTTGGTTGAACACACTTCCTGAGCTTTTCTACATAGACTTGTCTTTTAACCGCCTCACAGGAATATTTCCGGCTGAGCTCACAACGCTTCCAGCACTAACATCACAACAGGCATATGATGAAGTAGAAAGGACTTACCTGGAGTTACCTGTCTTTGCTAATGCCAACAATGTTTCCCAGATGCAATATAATCAGATTTCCAACCTACCACCAGCAATATACCTGGGAAACAATAGCCTCAATGGCAGGATCCCTATAGAGATTGGCAAACTGAAAGTCCTTCATCAGCTGGACCTTAGTAACAACAAATTCTCTGGCAATATCCCAGCAGAAATTTCTAACTTGATTAACTTAGAGAAACTATACCTCTCAGGAAACCAACTTTCTGGTGAAATTCCTGTTTCACTCAAAAGCTTGCATTTTTTGTCTGCTTTCAGTGTGGCATACAATAATCTTCAAGGACCGATACCAACTGGTGGTCAATTTGATACTTTCTCCTCCTCCAGCTTTGAAGGAAACTCAGAGTTGTGTGGTTCAGTTGTTCAGCGTTCCTGTCTTCCTCAACAGGGTACTACTGCACGTGGTCACAGACCAAACAAAAAATTGATAATTGGATTTTCCATTGCAGCCTGTTTTGGCACTGTTTCCTTAATTTCAGTGTTGATAGTGTGGATAATATCCAAGAGGAGGTTCAATCCAGGTGGAGACGCTGACAAGATTGAACTAGAGACAATTTCTGTCAGCTCTTACAGTGGGGTTCATCCTGAGGTTGACAAAGAGGCTAGCCTAGTGGTATTGTTCCCTAATAAAACAAATGAAATCAAGGACCTTACCATATTTGAAATATTAAAAGCCACTGAAAATTTCAGTCAGGCAAACATAATAGGATGTGGGGGTTTTGGTTTGGTTTATAAAGCAGCGTTACCAAATGGAACTACAGTGGCAATCAAGAAACTTTCAGGAGATTTGGGTCTTATGGAAAGGGAGTTTAAGGCAGAGGTAGAGGCTTTGTCGACAGCAGCACATGAAAATCTGGTTGCATTGCAAGGCTATTGTGTGCACGAGGGCGTTCGGCTTCTCATATATACTTACATGGAAAATGGAAGTCTGGATTACTGGTTGCATGAAAAGGCTGATGGTCCATCTCAACTTGATTGGCCTACTCGACTGAAGATTGCACAAGGTGCAAGTTGTGGATTGGCTTACATGCATCAGATATGTGAACCACATATAGTGCATCGTGATATAAAGTCAAGCAATATACTCCTTGATGAAAAGTTTGAAGCACATGTTGCTGATTTTGGGCTGGCCAGATTGATTCTTCCTTATCATACTCATGTTACAACTGAACTTGTAGGTACACTAGGTTACATACCCCCAGAGTATGGACAAGCATGGGTGGCAACTCTGAGAGGAGATGTCTACAGCTTTGGGGTTGTCATGCTTGAGCTGCTCACTGGGAGGAGGCCCGTCGATGTAAGCAAGCCTAAAATGTCAAGCGAGTTGGTTTCCTGGGTTCAGCAAATGAGGAGTGAAGGAAAACAAGATCAGGTCTTTGATCCTCTTCTGAGAGGGAAGGGCTTTGAAGAAGAGATGCAGCAAGTTCTCGATGTAGCTTGCATGTGTGTCAACCAAAATCCTTTCAAGAGACCAAGCATCAGAGAAGTTGTTGAATGGCTGAAGAATGTAGGATCATCCAAACCGCAAATGAATAAAGGCTAGAGATAAATATTGTTTGTCCTTGATAATAGATATGTATACTTGTGCAAAGAATTTTGCATTTTCAATATATACAGAATCATTTTTACCACTGTAAATGATGACACTCCCTATCACACGAAGTTGGTAGCAAGATTTTAATAATTATTTTTATGTGTTCGTCCATGTTACTCGGAAAAACTTTCTATCCTAGGAACTAGCATAATTGCTTATGCAGAAAGTGTACTGAAACTTGACATATCAAACTGAAGCAAATTTCACATCCCATATGTTTACTTTTGTTACTAAATGAAATGCCTCGAATAACTTGCCATCAAGATGCACATGGAATCTTCAAACAAAAAAATCAGCAATGAAATTGATCATCAGAAACAAATGACAGTTTATGCAGCCTTGGCCCTCACTTTCCTGCAATGCAATGTTTCTGCAATAATATATGTCTATGGTATTAGTTTTATGCGTTGACATCCTTGCCTAATCTGGTCACACTAGACATGTTCCTTCCATTCCAAGTTTCAGCAAATGTCCTTTCAATTTAAAACCACGAATAAGATTTTAGATTTCTTTTTCTCACCGAGTCAGTCAGCTCAGCTGTATAATGGAAAGAATTAATTGTGTGAAACAATCGAACTATGTTTCAACAGAAAAGGAAATAAACCTGACATAAATCTTTCGACACTGAACCATTGAACCTTCTAACTTCACAATGTATGGTCACACATGATATACAAAATCTAGCAACAAAAAATTAAAAACATGAACAGAGGTACGCAAAGTAAAAAATACTGCAGAGATGAAGGACCCAGTATGGGCATGATTAGTCATTTGAGTATGGAGTAGGAGTATCAATGTATCTTTTTTGACTCGGCAGTTGCAGTGGATGGAATTTGAAATTAAAGTATATGAAATCGTATGAAAGAAAAAGCAGAGTGGAGTGGAGGAGCAGAAATAAAGTACACGTGAAGTAGAAATCAGACTCAGAGTCAGGGACACTCGCACTCGCACTCCACCACCGTGTCCGTAAGCCAACAACACAACTACACAAAAATGCTATTTTAAAAAGTATATATATATTTTTTTGGATCAGCATTTTAAAAAGTATATAAACCACCGTTTTGCCCTCAAAAATATTAATTCCTTTCTTTAAACTAATAAAATTATTTCTTCTAAAAAAACTAATAATTATATAAATAGTTTCTTAACTATTGAATATTTATCAACTAGATTTTTAAGTTTACATATTTATTTTATTATAACTAAGAGTTAAATTTAAAGAAATTTTCAATACGTAAAGAAACTATTTAACAAAATTTTTACTTTAATATTATTCAACTAGTAGGCTAGTCCATTTGTTTTTTTTTTCAAATATTAATTGTTAATTTGTTAGTCGAAAAATTTAAATCTATAATATCTCTTCTTTTCTATTTTTTCTTCACTACCAAATCAATCTTATATATATGTTTGAACCCATTAGTTATTTTGTCTTCATAAACCAACTTAAACTTTTTTTTTTGGTCACATAGTTATTGGTGGGAGTATTTACTTATTTTATTAATAAATAATCTCTGTCAAGAAATGTGATTGATTACTGTTAGTGATATTTTTTCTTCCAACAATGATTTGTTATTCATAAGATTAAAGATTAGTCATTAATAAAATTAATAAATATTTCACACCAACAATATGCTAAAAAAAGAGAGTAAATAATCTAATATCATTAATGTTTGTGCTACAATTTACAATTATATGAGCTATTTTTTTAATTAAATTATTCCTTAAAAAACAATCATGTTTGAGATACAATCAAATTAAGGTCGTGTTTAGGAACTTTAGGACCTTAGGCAAATTTTTAAAGAAACTTAATATCATATAAATTATTTTTCAAACAATGTTTTTTAGTTTTTTTATGATTTTTTACCAATTAAACTCATTTTTATATGCTTTTTTTATGAATAGTAAGACATTTATCAAGAGTACTACATATTGAGAATTAATTAATTTTTTAACTTATTTTTTTATTTTAAATTTTGAAAACCAAGTTCCTACATTCTATTTGATTTTTTTTCATATTTCTACAAAGTATAAGAATAAAATAAAGAAGCACTACATAATATAAATAAAATATTTTAAAAAAATCTGATATCAATTAAGGTATTTAAAAAATATGAAAAAGAGATAGAGAAACAATTAGAGTATTGAATAAATGTTATTTTTAATCTAAAGAACTGACAAGTCATGTATCAATATCTCTAGCCCTTAATATTGTAAAAAAAATTATCTCTAACATTAATAATCATGTTCCTAATTAATGGTATAATTTTTTTATAATAAACTACAAATTTAATTTTCAATTATATATATGATTTTGGTATTTAGCTTTTTCATCTCTAATTCTTAATTAAGACAAGTAGTTAACTTTTAGATAATTTTTCAATCATAAAATATCTTTTTCTATTGCAATTTGAACAATAGAAATAGATTCATATAAAAGCTTCCAAAAATCTTCAATTCTTCTTCTTTTCCTACAACAAAATATAAAAAACTAATAAAATTTCTTAAGAGTTAAAAATACTAAACTTTCTCCTAATTAATAATTATATTAGCATAAAAGTGATTAAAACAAAGTTCAAAAAGTAATAAAAAATATAAGATAAATGCTAAAATATATAAGCATATAAAACATTTATCAGTAGGTCAATGAAATCCTCTTGTGATGCTGTATGTTCACCAGCAAAATTCTTTCCATCGATAAAATAGCTATGCACAATCTAGACAAAATGAGAAGTTTTAGGATTTAACCTCCAGACGTAACATGCACCATCTTACCGTAGATATGTAGAGCTTTTCCCGTAAATAATTAATTATCCATGCACCCATATCTAGAATCTTTTGTTTGTGAGTTGCCTATGATTGATTGCTCGTATAGTTGTAATAATGGGATTATAAGGGCTGTACTAATGTTTCAATTTCCACTGAAAGAAGTACATATATTTAATATTTGTTTCAAGGTTGTGGATAGTGTAAGTTAATTAAGGTTATTGTGGATAGTGTAAGTTAATATAATTATTAGTTTTTAGTATTTTTAACTCTTAAAGCCATTATTTTCCTTTTTGTTAGCTCAGACAAGACTTGAAAGATTTAAGGCTAGGCCTCAGAGTGTTAGAAAAAAAATATTTGCTTGTTGTCCATCTGAGGTCGAGCGTGAGAAAGTTGAAGTTGGGCGTGGGAGTGCTGATGTGGCTTAAGTGGCTGAAACACAAGCATAAAACGTCCAATTGAAGAGATTTTGGGAGTTTTTGGTTTTGGGGAGCTATCTAGGACATTGTGAAGGGCTAGGAAGCTCTCATTTGTTCTTTTTGGTTTCTCTATCAACTCTCATCATTTTGTGTATAATTTTTCTTCATTTTTTTGCAACTTCTTCTTCTCTTCTTATAGTTAGGTTTACTCTATGTAAGGATTGATGTAATTGAACTCATTCTTATATTTACATTCATGTTATGAATCTATGTTTATTGTTCATTGTTAAGTATTCTCTTATATGTTTAATGCTTCCATTGTCTTGATCATTCATTGGTTGATTTTGTGATTTGAATGATCATTGAAAAATGTGCTTAAACTTAGAAATGGGAAAAAACACCTAATAAGTTTTGTGTCTAGGGATTGAGGAAAGCTTATTGGTCATTTTTAATTATTGTTCTTAAAGGAAATCACTTAGTTAAATTAGTTAAGATGTTAATAGTTTGGTTAAGGGACTTAGATTCTTTCTATCCGAGGGATCGAGATTTGAGTATTTTTGTGAGTTGATGATACTAATTAGACTTTGAATTAGATGAGTGATCTTTGTTTGCATGAGAAGGTGGTTTAGTAAAATCAATCTCAACTCTTTTGTTCTTTGTTCTTTTACTTTTTTTGTCACACTTATGTGTTTGTAAAATGTCAAAAACAATTTTTGTTTATTTATGTTATTGTTATTTACATTTCTGCATTCCAATTACAATCAATGTTGTTATAATAGCCATAGTTAATGAATATTACTATTTTATCAAATATTACACGAATTCATGTGAATATGATAGTCAAATTTCCCATTTTATATTATTTGTAGCATGTAGTATGATTGTCAAGAAACTAACTAGAACCATTTTATATATATGGAATGAAGTGACATTGCAAAACTTGTCAATGATCTGCTACAAGCCGCTTTTTGTCGTTTGGTTTGTTTGTGGCAACATGAGGAGTTAAATGCCAACCATACATGAGATTTTGTTTTGTTTAGCCTCACGTAATATCATAAAATTTTGGAGGAGCTAGAGCCTATACTCTAGTATTGTCCTTATTGGGTACCGAACAATCACACAACAATCGAGAAGAGAGAAAATGGAAGAAGAAAATAACACACAGAGTTTATCCTGGTTCACCCAATGTGGGCTATGTCCAGCTATTTACTATATTCCCTCACACACTTGTACAATTGCACTCAGATTACAAGAAAATATATAAGCTTAAAAATCCTAAGCATCGTAGTTATTCATGGGCTCAAACCTAAATTATAAATAATAAAACACGAGGCCAACAACAGTATAAGGCTTCAAAAAAAAAGTCCCAAGGGCGCTGCCCCCTAGCCCCCGCCGGGGCAACTCCCTCGAACCCCCGCCCGCTCACCCTCGTGACTATCTGCTGACGACACAGTATGAATAATACCCAACAGTCCTATCCTATCAACCTTTGGGCTAATTTAAATTCTATGTTTCCTCCTAATAATGTTAAATCATCGAATCAAAAACGTATACACCCACGTTTTAGTAGGTGAAGTGAAATTCCAACAATAGGTAATTGAGAATTTTTTATACAACAAATTATTTTAGATAATGAAAATCAGCAATGTTATAGGAAAATTAAGAAAGAGAAAAAATATAAAAAAGATATTTTCTTACGATGAAACAACTATATAAATAATGATTAAAAGCTATAATAGCCAAAATGACAGAGAAAATGTCTTACAAGAAAAAGGGGTTGTAAAAAGAGTAGTGTCCATGAGATTGAGAAGGACTAATTTATTGGAATGGGTGGATTATATATTGTCTCCCACCATGCAGCTCCATACATAGTAGTGTTGAAGATTGATGGAAAAAGCAGCAGTGAGGGTGTCCTGTCCTGTCCCCGTGAAACCCATTGCATTTGTGTTGGGTCAAAAAGAGAAAAACGAGGAAGGTGGCGTGGGTTCACCCAATTGGACAAGCAACCTACACATTCTTTGTGATAGAGTTTAAACTTAATTAATTAGGATGCATTAAGAGAGCAAAATTGAGTTCAGTCATGATCTCCTTGGATATACCAACAGAGAAGCATGGTGGCACAGCGGCGCAGGATGTAGAGACGAGCACGTTGCTCCTTAACCAAAGAAGCACACTTGTTGCTAAACCCATCATCATGTCCCTTTCTCTTTCCTTCAATCTTAACCATCTATGTTGATATTATAGTGTTCTTTACACCCCCCCCAAATAAAAAGAAAAAGCTCGATCGCAACAGAGCTTGAGGGAGTAGGTGGAGAGAGCAAAGGAAGTTATTATATATATACACGTACAAAGGCAAAGGTTGACTCACTGAATGGAGGAGTACAAAGGAAGTGAACGAAAACCAAGACCTCAAGGATGGATTTTCATCTTTCAGAGGTTTGTAGGGAATGAATGTGGTTTTCATGATGCAATAAAATAGTGGCCTTCCTTGCGTTACCAATGTTCTACGTGCAAAAACGGCAAAGGCGAGCATGAAAAGAGAGATACTGCTATAATCCAGACAAATTAAGCACGGAGGAGTGTTTAGTCATGGGAAACTCAGGTGGATTGGATTCTAATGTGATATGCGGTGAAATATATGGTCATCTTTTGATCAATTTTCTAATAAGCACCTATAGTCTTAAAAATATAAATTTAAAAGTAAAACAAATTAAAATCAACTTATATGCATTTAACTTTATAGAAATCCTTTTATTTTAATTACCTTCTTGTTTTCTTCGTGTTTCTTGGGAAGTTTATCTAAATATAAATAGTTAATTATAGTTGGAACTTGTTGCCTTGTCAAGAATGTGTCATTTACTTATAGAGGGGAGAAGGATATGCAAATCAGTAGATGCAAGCTACCCGGACTCGTTGATAAATAATCAAATTAATTATATTGGTAGATGTTTGATGCCTGGCTTCCAGCTTTTCATGACATTCAGAAGTTTGGATTCTAAGCATAATATTGTGTAGGATCTTTTTAGGATGCTAAATTGTGCCTTGAATAGATATATTTGATCTGGTGCTGAGATCAAGATTATCTTTCTCCTAATTTAGGATTAATTTGTGCTGGGTCAAATGCAGATGGCAAATGTGATCTTGACGTAGAAGATATGGTTCCATTTCTACATGCATACCTTAGCTCCTTAATTGTTTTATTTTCAATGGCATGTAAGCTATTTTATTTGACATTATTATCTTATCAAGTTACATTAACTGCTTCTTAATTTAACTATAGTTAGTCCTATTAATCTTCTCATCAGTTTGACCATTTTGCCCTTTTATTATTTCATAAAAGTGTACTCAAGTATGTGTGTTTTTTGATGGTGAAAATCCAAGTGAAAGCATGGCTGTCTTTGGTGCCCTCCCACTGCTGCTGAATACGAGGAGAAGATAAGGACTAACATGTCTTTCGTCTATCACAAGACAAGGATCGATTACTTAATCCTTTATAGCATGCATCTCCATTCAGTGTACTTCCAGAAGGGTGTGTCACAAGAGTAGAATTCAAGGTTCAAGCAGTACGGATCAATTAATTGAGTTTTGACTTTCCACTGTTTCTAATATGTATGTATTGATAGGACTTAGGAGGGCCTCGAGATCGTCTTATAGATTTTTTATGAGTTATGACAGATACATGAAAGTGAGAGAGAAAGAGGGAACTTCAATGATTCAAGTATTTGTATATTTTGTGTTCATCTAATAGTGTCTGGTGACTTCCGGTTTTTGAATATTTCTAAATGCTTATTGGCATTATTTGCAGATTTGGCCATAAAATTTACAATCAAACTGAATATATATAATTTTCAGTTGAGACTGGTATCTCTGGAAATAATTAACTGCAGTTTTTTTCACGCATTTAGGCGGGTAGCGCAACAAATCAGAAACTTAGGATAAATACCAGATTAAATCTCAAATGCGTGTAGAATAGGAAGTGATCTGTCTTTTTTAATCCTTTTAAAAAAATGATTTGCCTTTTTTAAGTGTAAAAAATTTGAAATGGAATTCTCATAATATAATGAAAAATCTAGGAGAAAATAGTGAGAGTATAGGAAGCAACTGCTTGAGTTTGGATGCATAAATGGGCCTTCATCATGTAATGGGAGACATTTCATGGTGACCCATATTGTAAAGTGATGATGCGCTTTGTATCTAGTGAATGTGCCTGTAATGCATGGATTTCTTTTTTGTAATTTTTAATCTTTTACGTGCGTCACGTTTTTAAATACTCACAAGTCACAAATGGCCATAATATAAATTATTTATCATAAATCTAAAATATAATTGATATATTTAAATTGATATTTATTACTAATTTAATTATAATATAATTTATATATTTAAAAGTATTTATTATAAATTTCAATAATATAAAATAAATATTTTTTTTGTGCAATGTGCATGCAAAAATATGTGCATAAAATGTTCTATTTCTGGTTGAAGGATGATGTTTTATAGTTTATTTTGTTTCATTTCTTAATGAATGATCTTTCTACTACGACTAGCTGATTTGGTCCTCTTTTATTTCCCTTAAGGTTTCTTTCCAAGAGTGTTTTGTTTATGGCTAAAGGTAATGTTTTATACTTTTTCTATAGTTCCATATTATAGTGTATTTGCTATCTATTTGCAAGAAAATTTGGATATAGGACTTGTTCAAGTGTACTCTTCTTATATTCTGTTAAACGAGTCATCTGAAAATGCATTGACAAGCATGGTTTAAATCATGTTCTAGGATTTGACACTGTTTACATGAGTGGAAAAGGAAGAGCAATGACACCATGCTTAGACTTTCTACATGACTTTCATAGAATCTAATGTGTGTTTCACCTGATATAATAAGTCATTTGATGTTTCAATTTAACTCATTAAATTTTCTCTGTACTGGAACCTTACCTGCAACACACCCAAAGTAGCATATCTTATTGACGTATTCAATGCAAAATGCTTTTCTCTAATAGTCAAATTTAAAATGTTGAAGTCTTGATGTTGTTTACATGTCAATGACTAAATGCAGGTGATCAATTTGCAATTGCAAAGGAGACAGGCCGAAGACTTGGCATGGGAACAAACATGTACCCTTCTTCATCTTTGTTGGGTCGTGAAAAAGAAGAGCATGAAGCTATCCCTGTTGACGAGCTCGTTGAAATGGCAGATGGCTTTGCTGGTGTCCTGGTATATGGATTTGATATTTAAGAAAATTAGTTGTTTCTCTCAGATCATATATTTCACTCTCGTGTTGTTTCCTTTCATTTCCTTTCTGTCAGAAGAATAAATAACCACAAATAGAAAAATATGCTTTGGAGACATCTCACTATCTCAGATAACAAATAAAGAGAATGATGCAATATTGTTGTAATAGATGGTCAACATGATGTCCTCTTGGTACAAAATCTTACAAGGTTGATCCCTTTAATTGTACCTTTCAGCTTCATATAAACTATATAAGGCCAGATAATATGGATAATATTTTAATCAGATTCAGATATGATGAGTTGTGCAAATTACCCATTGCTTGCACCATTTCATGTTTACCATCCAAATATGAGTGATTTAAGCATGAAAAGAATTCCAAGACCCTAGTCTGGAGAGCTTAACTGACACCAGTTATGTTGTCCTATTCAAAACTTCTGGATGAATTGTCCTATATGTGGTTAGTTGTTACCTATCATTTTCGTAAATGCTGCTACGTCACCAAACCTGTTTAACTATTACTTAATCAATGCATACTTTCAGAACACAAGTATGAAATGGTGAAAATTTTACAAGAAAAGCAGCATGTTGTTGGAATGACTGGGGATGGAGTAAATGATGCCCCAGCATTGAAGAAAGCCGATATCGGAATAGTGGTGTCAGATTCTACAGATGCTGCAAGAAGTGCTGCTGATCTGGTCTTAACCGAACCTGGCTTAAGTGTGATTATTAGTGCTGTGTTAACTAGCAGAGCTATATTTCAGAGAATGAAAAATTATACAGTTGAGTGTTCAATCTCTGTCTTCTCCGTATTATCATAGTAAAGTATCGCCTTTCCACTTTTATACATTTTATAGCCTCGATATGAAAGCAAGACTCCTGGAACATACTCAAAGTGTCAAACCAAAAACAGCATCAGATAAAATCTAGATTGTTCAGACCACCAGTCATTATAAATGTATTAACCTGTAATAAACTAATAACTCAATTAATGTCTTTCATGATAATATTTATTTTATGTAAATTTGATTTTTTTTTAATGCAGATATATGCAGTCTCCATCACCATAAGGATAGTGGTAAGAGAAGATCCTACCTCCAATTTGGAAGTCCTTTTTGTAGCTTCTGTTTTTCTCTTATCTTGGACTTCTATTTAAACATTAAAGTCCCTTGGAACTTGCATCTAACTTGTCAAACCAAACTCTTTTGCAACTTGGTTTTGCTCTCCTAGCATTGATTTGGGAATATGATTTTCCACCCTTCATGGTCCTGATCATTGCGATACTAAATGATGGTAATACATCAGACAATTTTTCCATCCCCAAGACTATGGACATGAACCATAAAACTTCCATTTTCCTTTTCTACTGTACATACATACTTAAATGATAGACGAAAACTATACTCACCAATTTTATGTGACTTTATGACAATATAATAGAAGAGAGTATATTCATTATAAAGTTAAGAGAAAAACCAAAATACATAATACCTTTTTCTCTTGTTTTAAAGCATCCTACTAAATTTTTTTTGCTCATTCAAGAGTGTAAATTTTGCAGGGGTGTACAATTCTAGCTTCAGAGTCAATATAAAAAGGGTGTTATATGGTTATACAGTATAATCTTCTATGTAGACTTGGACATGATTAAGTTCACAGTGCGGTCTGGATTGAGTGGAGATGCCTGGAAACTCCTATTTGAAAGAAAGGTTAGTGCTTGTGATAATTATTATTATTAGGAGAATGATATATATATGTAGTTGTATGACTAAGAAAGACTATGGAAAGGAAGATAGGGCTGCAAAGTGGGTTGTTTCTCAGAGGAATCTGGATGTCACTGAACAGTGCCAGGTTGGGAGAAATACACACTCTCTGTCTCCGAGGACATGTTGAGTCTGTACTCAGACCAATTATTTACACTCTAATGCAGCCCAATTTCACCATTCAGAGACCAAGTTTTCTTCTCATGCCGTGTCTCTATCTCTGCATTTAAAATTCCATGTCACTTGATACTAGCTTCACATACCTTTGTATTTAAGGTGCAATATGAGGAAAAGGGACAGTTCATCTACCAGATTTCGTTAAACAAACTCTCCCCATGGATACATTTATTCCAAGTTTTTATACCGGTGCCAATTACTTACATACCTGTGTAAAATTGTTTTAAATTCTCTGTGCATCATCATTAAACTATATATATATATATATATATATATATATATATACACACATTTTTACCATGATTTTCAGTCACTCCAACATCATTTCTAGTAAATAAATTCCTGTTCATTGATTTTGTACACTTTCAGAATGTTACCGTGCAAACAAACGTCGGAGGATAATTTACAATTTTTCTATTATTTTAATAATTTGTCTAATTTTATAATATATTTATCATGAAATAATATTGTATTATATCTGGTGTAAAACCCAAGAGAGATAAATAGCATAGAAATTTTCACTAATAAACTATCAAACAAATCATATATATTTAACTCAAAATCTTAATATTTAGATTTATAGATCTTCTCCTAAATTATATAATATTCAATTTTTATTATTATTATCCAATATAAAACTTTACCTTGTACTTATAGTCCGACAATATTTATTTTGATCATTTTATCTCATTTGTTTCATCTTATTCAAACAAAATCAATTTTTTCTAATTCAATTTTAAAATGTTATATGTAAACGTAAATAATTTTCTTAAATTCAAATATATCTTTATTAAGTATCTCAACACATAAAAAGTCAAGGTTAATGAAATAGATTAAAATGTTTTAAAAATATTAATAGGACGAAATCATTAAAAAAATATAAAATTACTAAAACAAAAAGTTAAAAGAAATTAAAATAAAACATATTCAAACTTTTATTAAATTAATTTTGTTTATTTTTAATTTTGTAAACATTTGATTGTTTTAATTTTTTCATCATCATCATTTATTTTTAATTTTGTAAACATTTGATTGTTTTTATTTTTTCATCATCATCATCATCGACTAAGGTTACAAACAACACCAAGTGTGTATAAATGGAGGTCCAAACCCTGCCAACGGAAAACCAAATGGGATAGAGCCTAGAATGTCTTTGTATATATGTTCAATTTTTGTTTGCTTATGGAAAAAATATTTAATTTTACAAACTTCTTGTAATGTATGTTTTTTATTATTAAAAAAAAATCCGTTTGGCTGTGTTAAATGGTAAACCTAAGGTAGTGTTTTATAAGGTGGGATGAAAAGAAATGAAAGTCTGAGGATGAAAAAGAGTGAAAAGTAAAATTGTTTAATTGAGATGAAATAGAATATAAAAAAGATAAAATATTTAAATTAAAGATGTTAAGAAAATAAGAAAAGAAAAATCAAAATTTAATTATTGATGAATTTTCCTTTTTACTCTGATAAAAATAATATTTTGGTGACTCTTGTTATAATTATTTTTAGATAAATTAAAGGCATATAATCATTATGCCTTTTGCATAAGCATAAAACAATTATTTGATACACTAACTTGATTCAATTATATGGAATTATGTTTTTTTTAAGTGTTTGGGTCGAATTCAATTTAATCTATCTTATATAATTAAATTTATTATAAAAACAAAATACAATAACTTTTAACTCATATAATTTATTAAATCATTAAATTAAACCAATATGATTTATTTTTAAGTTGTTGTTATATCTTTGTGTTAATTTTATTTTATATTTTCTTATGTTATTTCTATATTTTATTTCTATTTAAACTAATATATCATATCATTATTGAAATCATTAATTATATTAGTCAGATGTTATTATAATTTAATCTTTTTAAGCACATTTAATTATTATATAATTATAAAGCTTTAGATCAAAATAAATTATAATTCTAAAAAAATTATTTTTTACAAAATAAAAAATATTAGATCTGATTAATCCAATCTATTTATAATTAGATTGAATTGAATCAAATTTTTATAAAAAATTACAAAAATCTAACCCAATTCAATCCATAAATTTTTTAGTGGATAAAATAGAAATTTAAGCAAAATTTACACTCCTGCCGTTAACCAAGTTGAAAACAAGCTTGGTTTTGTTTTCTTCTGACCTGTCCTGTCCTATGCAATGCATCTGGTAAACCCGTGAACCATCATCTGTGTGCTTTGTTGGATTGGATACACGCCAATTTTTGCCCATAAATAATTGACGCACTCTTGTACTCCATCAATATTTTAGTAAAAAAGAAGTAAATTTTGTTCTTTAGAATTTTACTATACTCATGAACTGAAAATCAAATCATTTAAATAAAGACACGAATTCAGAATCTTGGACTAAAAAGAAGAGGAAATTGATGATGGGCAATTAGACACAATAAGGATAAAAAATAGGATCATAATTTCGTACTATATCATCGACAAATTTCTTCACCTAACACATGATCTGAGGTTGTTTTGGTTGGCATGCATATGCATAGCCATAGTTCTAGCTACTTGTCTTATAATGATGTGACAACCGCTATAACTCCTAGCTCTTCAAACAAGTCGATTCAGCGGGAGGAAATCAAGTAAAAAATAAACGAAAGCCTCAAATACTTATTAGTTAAAGAAAAAAAAAGTATGGACATAATTGGGATAGATTTATATATGATACGTAATAAAAATATTAATTTATAAGAGATTAATAAAACTCAATTACAATAATAATTGTAAAGTTTAACTTAGATTATAAATATGTTGGTTCAGGATTGTATAATAATGTCTTCTTTCATTACCACATAAGATTATGTTCATTGATATTAGTATATTAATCAATTGATTTTAATTAATTATTACTAAATAAAAAATTTCAAATAAGTGATAAGTTTATTATTAATTAAAATAATATTTTGGTCTCTATATTTATTTTAATTTTCTATACAGAAAATTGTAAATTTTAATTAAACACTCATATTTTGGCTATTACTAGCATTGTTGACGTATCTATAATATTTATTTCTGTTTTCTTCTATAACAAAAAAAAAAGAAGAGAAATTATGATTTGTGGAGTTCTATTTCCATAAAAAGAATTTTTTTGGTAGTTCTGTACCTACCAAAAAATTTGTAAGAAGTTTATACCACTCAAAAGTTATAATAGTATTAACAATAACATCATCAGTCTAGCGACAAAATTAATGGGGAGAATAAAAATTTAACTTATGTACGTTTATAAATACTGAAACTAGTTAAACCTAACACTAACATATAAATTAGATGAGTCATTGCTTTAAATGATATTAGATTTGATCCCTTTAAATAAATAAATATTAAACTTAAAACATAATTATGTAACAACTAACAAGTATAATCCGATCAAATGCTTGAGTGACATTTAATATTTTCTCTAAAATAAAATTCTTTTGTTCCGACTTAGAAGTAAATACATAATTGTTAATTAATTAAGACACACGAGACATGGTACAAATTCTAATTTAATAGCCTATTTAACTTTTGTTGTCCTTGTCCATGGTCCAAAGTGGCAAAGTCCAAACAATAACACTAGATGTTAGTTAAGCAAAAGATTATCATTAAAAAAGCTGTTTTAACTTTTAAGTATGGGCTTGATTCTCATTGTTTAGTTTCCACACTCGTTCTTGTCAGTTTTTTCTCCTTGTGATAAAAGGATTCTTAGATTTGTGTCAGAGAAAATATCACAAGTTAAATTTATATATTGTATTCCCTTTATTTTGTTTATTATTTATCGATTAGATTATAATATATACTATAAAACAATTAATTTGTTTTATCTATATTAAATTTATAAATTTATTTATAACTTCTTTGATTTATCTCTTTCATTTATTATTTTAACATTTTATACTCTATTGTCTTTTTTTAAGATCTACTTGGCAAAATAATAATTCATACTATCTTAAAATTTTAAAATAATAGATAAACAAAGAAATTAAGAAATGGCAGATAAAAAATAAAGAAAATACTTTACTGTCTTTACATCATGTTTAGCGGAAGTCGGAAGACACTTTAGACGGATACCACTGTCATTGATTTATTGGTATGTTTGGTCGAGAAAAGAAAAGAAAAGAAAATAAATAAATGGAAAGGAAAGAAAGAGAGAGCAAAAAGTGAGATAATTTTATAAACTGTTTAGTAAAAAATAAACGAAAATGAATAAAATATGTATATGAAATGAAAAAAAAATAAATGAATAAGAATAAAAAAGTATATAAAAATAAAATTAATTTAATCTTCTATTTAAAAGTCATTTTTTCTTCTTCTTTCCTCTCCCTATTAAAAGGATTATAATTAGTCACAAGTCCCATAATTTTTTTCATCATTCACTTTTTAAATTAATATACTTAATATTAATGAATGATTTTTTTTTTCATTATTCCATTATCAATCCTTCCATATATTCCACAGTTCCAGAGACACCCATAGGTTACTCTGTCAAAAAGTTTTCGGGTGAAGTATTCTAATTTCTATGCCATTAACATCAACTCTAATAATTAAATAATGTGTATGTGCCGTGTGCGTACAGAAGGAGTTGTACTGGCGGATGATTTCAAAGATGTAGATTTGTTGTTTTACAAAGATAATAACAAAAATCGAATCTAAAGTGCTCGTGTATTTATCCAACTCTCTACCAGTATACTAGCTCTAATAGACATATCATGTTTTACTTCAAGGATTGATTTAGATTTGTTATATAGCTAGGTATTATGAGTTGTCGGCAGCAACCAAAGGTTGAGTTGCATATATCCATGTTGTTGTGGGATATTGCGGGATTAAAGGAAGAAGTTGCAGCAGGTATATTGGTATATACTGGTGTTGCTAGAATGCTAGCTGTAGCTTCTTCTTTCTCTTTTGGTTAAACACTTAATTAAACAGGAGACTAGCTAGCTAGGGCAATTAAATTAAATTAAATTAAATTAACATCCCCACAACCAGATTCTTCTCTCTCTAATACGACAATTCAAACGAAAATGACATTTTCAGTATTCGATCGATCCCGTGCCAACTGCCAAGCCTCTCAATTTCATTTCTGAACCATCCATTTCTTTTTTGCTACAACTCTCAAATATTCTCACTTTTATAATTTTATTTCTTTATTTTCTATAATCCAAATATGGTATTTTTTAATATTTTTAATAAATGATATATATTTCAAATAGATGAAAAATTACGATTAAGCTACTCGAAATTTTATTAGAAAATAATGATTAATAAATTAGTTTTATAATTTATGAACTAAACATTTTTTTAAAGTTTATAATTTTAACGAACTCACATAGTAGGCAAAAAAATTAATTAATTGCAATTTTAAAACAAAATTACGCATACAGTGCAGTTTTGAAGTTAATTCCTAATCTATGGCTATCAGATACGCTCAGGGAAGGCGCAATACCTATTAAATGGCGCCCAGACGAGGCGCGACATCATCAGAGTGGCGCCTGCAGGAGGCGCGACTTCGCAGCAGTGGCGCCCAGAGGAGGCGCGTCTTTGCCAGCAATATAAACTGGCCTCCCTTGCTTTTTGAAATCACTTTTTCAATTTCTACCTCTCTCTAAAATTGTTTGCTACAGCTTCTCTCTAAGTTTTTAAGTGCCTTTGAAGATTTGCGCAAGGAAATTCTGTCCAAGTAAGTGCTAAAATAATTATTTGATATATTTTGTTAAATAAATGACATTATTATGTTAGAAAAAATATTGTTATTAATGTAGAAAAATTTTAGTCATGTAATGTAGAATATATTTATGAAATAGGATATTATTTGTTAGTGACATGTAGGAAATTATTAGTGACCTAAGGTAGGTAGAATTTATTTATTGCCTTAGAATTAATTAGTGACTTAAGGTAAAATTAATTAATTTTATTATTGCCTAAGGTAGAATTTATTTATTGCCTTAGAATTTATTATTAGTGACCTAAGGTAGAATTTATTTATTGCCTTAGAATGTTATTGCTTAGTGACATGTAGGAAATTCTTAGTGACCTAAGGTAGGTAGAATTTATTTTTTGCCTTAGAATGTAATTTTTTTTTTAAATTGCCTTAGAATTAATTAGTGACCTAAGGTAAAATTAATTAATTTTATTATTGCCTAAGGTAGAATTTATTTATTGCCTTAGAATTTATTATTAGTGACCTAAGGTAGAATTTATTTATTGCCTTAGAATGTTATTGCTTAGTGACCTAAGGTAGTATGCTTCGGTGCCGGTCTGAAATAAGACAAATATTTGTCTTGCTTGTAACATGCACACGAATGTTATGCAGGAAGTATTCCCAAGCTTCCAGTGTCTCACCCTCAACAATGGCAAATGCAAGTGGCAAACACTCATTATTACCATCTTGAGCAGTGGCAATGAGCAACTTTCCTTTGTACTTGCCATATAAATGAGTGCCATCAATTTGAATAACCGGTTTACAAAAATTGAAAGCCTCACAACATTGTCTGAAGGTCCAAAAAATGCGGTGAAACACGCGTTTATGATGAAATATTCTATGACCCACATAATAATCTTTGGTTTGAATATTATAAACAGAACCTGGTGAAAAGCGAAGCATATAGTCACACCACCTCGGCAAGAATGCATATGATTCCTCCCAATCACCGTATATAATTGCCATTGCTTTTTGTTTTGCATACCATGCTTTTCTATATGAAACTTTGTATCCAAAAGAATGTGTTATCCTCTCTTGAACTAGACCAATAGAACATGATGGGTCTTGCTTAATCATCCCTAATAAAAAACAATATGATGTGAAAATTAATGAAATAAAAAAAAATACAATATTGTGATCAGCTCAAGAACGTACCTAGCACCAGTGACACAATAACATTAGCATCAAGTTGTCTGTGGTCATGAGAAATGTGCTCATTTAAGCAAATGTGATCCCCACCCCATTTGGTAACGATCCATCTCTCACCATAAGTTGGTTTTATTACTCTAACCCTCCACGGACAATTTTGGTCATGTGCACGACATTTCATGCTTAACTTTGTCGGCGTACTTTCAATAACAACACCTTCCTGATGCTCTTTCATGAGGTTCCGCTTTATTGCCAGTTGCGCCTCTTCTTTTGATGCAAATTCTTGTTTAACAAACAACTTATTCCCTAATATCCACGGACCTTCAACTGATGCAGAACCACTGCCAGAGTCTTGTTCACTCGGATAATCCCAATCAATGTATGTGTAATGTGGGATTCCATCCCAAAAAGCGTTATTACCCTGACCTATAAAACCAAATAAGTTGGTGAAATTACACTAAAATACATTAAATTAAAATCACACATGTAAATAGTTACTGTTAATCAACATACCTTGATCTTGATCTTGATATTGTTGTTGCTGCTCATCCTCCCCCACATCGTGCTGTTCTTGGCTATGAGACTCAACCACAAAAGAGTTACGTCCTTGTGTTTGACTTGCGCTTGGCCCATCATCGTCCGAAGCACTGGCATTCTCCGCAAGAAGACGATCTTCCATTGCGATATTTTCATCATCGTCATCGTCAATATCGTCCTCCATAACCCAAGTAGGGTCATTTTCATCTTCCATTGACAAATTAAAAGGCAAAATAGCAGCTGCTTCATTATTGGAATAATTGAAATGCACTGACCTCATTGGTAAATCAACATTGTCAGCTTCATGAATATTCACATACAACTCTAAGAAATCTTTTCGTGACTGGTTGAAGAATTCTCCTATTACCATTTCCACGTCTTCGTCATCCACTACTTCCATGCTAATATATTTTTCCTCGCACCATATTCTTGCAGTTATACTGATAGATTGATTACCTTTCACACGTAATTTTTGATTGATTCTCTGCTGCAATTCCTCATAAGTTGAGTTGCGCTTCAAACGTGTTGGCCTTTTTTCACCTTCAAAAGCAACACCATATCGTCCCTCAATTTTTCTACCATTATAATATAAAATCGTACGAATAAAATCAGAATTTGAAGACATTTTTTGATATCAAACACAACAACAATGCTGAATATCAATTGTGGAGATTGCCTTCACCAAAGTTGATTTAAATAGGCAGTTGCTGGCTAAATCGCGCCTAGATGAGGCGCCAATGGTGCAAAGACACGCCCACACAGGGCGCCACTAGTGCTGAGATGCGCCTACAGAGGGCGCGACTTGTCCTGGAACGCGCCTACACAGGGCGCCACTAAGTGCCATACTTGCGTAAATAACTTTGAAAGCACAGTATATGCGTAATTTTGTTTTAAAATTACAATTAATTAATTTTTTTGCCCACATAGTATGTGTATGGTTCGACGTTGTTAACACATATATAAGAATTATTTTTTACGGCAAATAATGGAAACATGTAGAAACTATATGTGAACGTGGGACCAAACAAACTAAAAAATAATTTGTACGTAAAAAAAAAAAACTCTACTAAAAAATAAGTAAAATAAAAACTCACATTTAATATTGTATAAATTCTAGCTCTCATTCATTTCATTCAACAAGGAAAATAAAGTTTTTTTTATAAGTGTTCATTGACTTTAAAATCATTTATTTCCTTTTCTTTCTCCCCGTGAGTAAAAAATTTAGGCTACAATTATTCATTCCAAAACACATTTGATTTAATTTGTGAATTTTCACAAGTTGGAAAATTGGCGAGGCCACTTTTTTAAAATCTCATTTTTCTTAATATATATATATATATATATATATATATATATATATATATATTATCTCATTCAATATTATATAATTTATTGTGAAAATGGCATATTGTTATCTTATTTGATTTAATACAATATAATATTGTCTTACATAATGTAATTTCATGTCCAATATTGTATATTAATTTTTTATTAAGTCTTATTTATGAGCAGTGATAAGACTAAGAGTGTCCGTCGGTGATGGGGGGAGTCTGTGCCTCTAACAACAAAATATATTTTTGTCCTTTAACTTAGTGACGGTTAACTTTAGTGACGGTCAAAATATCACAAAATATAGTTTATAATCACTATAAAATACAAAATCCTGATGATAAACGTTACTTTCAAATTAAGGATAATGTTGACTCAAATTTGAAAGGTAAAAAATAAAAATAAGAAAAATATATTTTTGCCAAAATGAATTTATCTGTGTTTTTTTTTTCTTGGATATTATTTAAACTAAGCTTTGAGTTTATAACTTATTATAATTTCTTCTTAATATCTTAATAAAATTCTTCATTTACTACCTTCTTTAATGTTAAAATATTTATTTTAATTATTACACTATTATAATTTTTAATAACAAGTTTGATTTTAAACAAAAAATAAAAATTTTAAAATTAAATAAATAATTCAATATTTTAAGTACCTAAAAATATATTTATTATCTACAAAATAAAGAATTATATAAAAAAATCATATAAACAGGTAACTTTATATTATTTTACATTTATGAATTAGTTCAATAACTATTTTATTAAATACTTTTCATTCAGTTTTTTAATAATTATTTTCTCCCTCAAATTTAACACAAACATGCTATATAATGGAAAAGAAGTGTCCGAAATCAGATTTTTTTTCCAAATCGGAATTCAGAATTTGGGTAATTGCCTTGTGTTTAAGGACGAAGAGAGCGAAAAAGATAGAAAAGGTTGCACATTTTTAATGTGGCTATAAGCCAAATGGGAAAAGAAGTAGCTGGAGCAAAAAAGGAGTCATAATGGCCTTGGAGGGTATCAACAAAAAAAAAATCATAAGTTTAAAAAAATATATCATAGATAGTTTATCAATTAATTAGGAATTATTTTAGATATAATTTTTAAAGTAATAAACTAATTATTATTTATTATAAAAGTTAACAATTTTGTTATTTTTGATATTTTTTATTAATTGATAATATAACAAAAATTTACAGTGTGAGTGTATTATAATTAATTTATTTTTTACAGATATATTAACAGATGGTGAAACTATTTTACAAGTACTTCTTTGGCCTATAATCCTTCCCTCTCCGAGCTACTTCTCCCAGAGTTGTTGCATCATAAAATTCTAAGAAAGTTATGGGATATGATACGTTTTTAATCTTTATTACTTACTATTATTTTGTAAAGTTTGAGTTTTTATGAAATTTTATTTTTAAATATCTCTTCGATGATGTGATATTTATCGAAATATATCACATTATATATGTGGTTTTATAATAATTATTGAGATGATATGTCTAAATATATGTAACAAATTACTAAATAATAATACCAATAAGTATTTTAAAATATTTAAATTTATGAAAATTAAAGTTAACAAATTGTTTACAGAATTAAAATTAAATTTAGTCAGGAAAAAAAGAAGAAGTCAAAGTTAGATTTAGCTTGTCCGAGTCTGTTGCCTCAATGTCTGTCGTCGGACACTTGAGCGTGTCCAGTACAAAACTTGGCTTCATTCCCTTAGACTTAGACACACATTATTAATTATTATGATCCCAGAATCTATATGAAATTATTGAACCCGAAACAAAGGCCACTAGAAATGGTGGCATTAGTTGAAACGTCTTTTTCCATTATAATTAAAAAAAATACTTCAATTCCATCTTTAAAATTAGACAAAGATAAATGTTTTGCATCCCTTCCTTTTGGTAATTTATTAATTTATCCTTGACGGTCATTTTAAATGATTGATATCTTTGACTTCCCTTCAGGTTTCGCTTAGCCGTTGGCACGAAAGCCACATATACCAGTTCTCGCTTATTAACCAATACGGCATTACATATATTATAAATATTAAATAAATAAATAAATAATAGAAAAATGAATGTTATTATATAATAAATTTTTAGAAACGTGTATTGTATTTGTGAAAGCTACTTAAATTGGCTTATTCAATTAGCAAAAGAAAAATCCAGAACAGAAGAACCAAGCTTCACAAAAATTCTCTTCTTACTCAATTCAAATATTCAATAGAACTCCAAAAGTAAAATCATTATTATTTATAGTAATGTAATGTACTACTATTGAAGTATAATTTTTTATTTTATATATATATATACACACATACTGAAGGAGACACTGTGACTGTGATAAAGTAAATAAAATTTCTGTGGCTTTGGATTCTTCTGGCAATTCGTGCTGGCCAGCTTTACTTGGCTATGGGGGCAGCATTAGCATAGACCCAGAAAATAAAAATTGGAACTTGGCAAAAAGGGGTGACTGCAAATCCCTTTCAGCTTTCTGGGTAGGAAGAATTTTGTGAGATGGTAGAGTTTCAAAGGTTGTTGGTGTGCATCACCACCTGCATTCTATGTTGGATGCCCAATGGTGCCACTGCCGCCACAGATCCAAATGATGGTTAGTGTCTTCTTTCATTCTCACTTATTGTTGCTTTTTGCATTGTGCTATTCTTGCTCTCTTCTTCATTTCAATGGGTTTTGTTTTGTTTGGTTTTCAATTTCATTTATCTGCTTAGAACTGTTCTGACAATCTGTTTTTATTTTTTATTCTGAAACAATGAGAAGCATTGTAGCTGATCTATTGAGCGGCTCATATCAGTTCTATTACCCTGATTGTTACTGTTTCTAGACAGTTTGTTGGCTTTTTCAGTGGGGTGCCTCTTGCTTTGCATGCCACTGATCTCAACAAATGAATGACTTTTTTTCCTTTCCAGTTTGAGCTATATGTTCTGTGTACTTGATTGTCGGTTCTTACTATTTTGGAATTGGTTACCTTCCCTTGCATCATTTTTAAGGTATATATGTTCTGCTAAGTGCTAAATATATCATAATCAATCCTTATATCAAGTCTTTTGCATTATTCGGTTGTTGATGGGCATGGATGGAGGTCTCACTTCTTCTTTCCTTGGCTTTTCCTTTTCCGTGTATAAAGCTCCTCTCCCTCTACTTTTGATCAGGGAAATGTTCAGTGCCTCTTCCTCCACCTCCCCATTAACTTTTACCAACTATGGATCAAATGTCAAGAATTTTATGTAATAATGCACACATAACACATTCAGAGTCTGAGAAAAAGAAGATGCTTTTTTAATTATTTCTTTCTGATATTTTAATGCTGTAAGAAGTTTTTTTTTTTTTTTTCCTGGTGTGTGTCTGTTTTTTAGTTTGCCGACACTCTTGGTCTTTCTCTTTCATCCCCTTCCGTTGACTTCTTCAATATTTTTGTGTTCTGTTTGACGTGCAAGCAAATCCTTTGTGTGTTATGTTACGCAATTAAATTAAATACAACCATAAATTCTAAGAGATAAGCAGTGAAAAGGCACTTAAACACTGCCTCATGTTCCCTAAAGGGACTAAATAGTAATCTTAACGAAGCACTAGACTACAGCATGTGCGATAAATATTTTTTGGTTGTTGCAAGCCATTTGCTGCAGCTGGCCCTCCTGGACTTTGGAACCATTCTTATAGTATCTCTCCTCTCAGCATTCCCTTGTATCCTGAGATTAAATGCTTAATATCATGAACGGTAACCTGGAAATGTCTTAGCTTCACTTGTGCCTAATTCCAATATTCAAATCAATGTTATTCATGGTCATGGATGATTTTAATCCCATAATAGCACATTTTGAGCTGCCATATTTCAAATATGGGATTTGAAGTAATTCATATATATCAACACCAACATCAACAGCAAGCAACAACACCTTTA
The DNA here is from genome assembly GCA_013407115.1 of Glycine latifolia. Taxonomy (NCBI): domain Eukaryota; kingdom Viridiplantae; phylum Streptophyta; class Magnoliopsida; order Fabales; family Fabaceae; genus Glycine; species Glycine latifolia. The sequence goes on along the minus strand of CM023959.1, from coordinate 30,332,280 downwards.
ATCCAAGTTAATTGGGGTTGGTGGAAGTAATTCATATAAAGTGATTAAAATAACTAACACACAAGACTACTAGGCCTGCGGACCATTCTAACTTCTGATTTGCAAATCACTAGCATATAATCTTGCAGGTTTTAGCTATCTATCTAAGGTGTGAGTACACTCGCAGGGCTTAAATAAGCTTCTTTTACTTTCTTTTTGTATTATATAGTTCGTGCCTAATTTAATCCTGTACACGTCCTAATTGTTTTACTTTTGTGACCCTTCAGAAAGTCTAAGATATTTGCATGGTGAACTTTTAAAATTCTCATTGACATCCCCAAATATGAACTTGTATGTGGTGCATCTTGATCCTTGAAATTTCTGTTTTGGTACTGGAAATTTCTGTTTTGGTACTGGGCTACTTCCATCCAAGAAATGATGATGTACCATTTTGAGAATCATTGGTAAAAGTTGGGTTTCCTTATTATTTTTTACTCTTTGATGCTTATAAATGTGCAACTAACTTTTATATCGATAACATAAATAATCAATTCATTGTGAGCAAACCTTTTTTGAATTTGTATTAAAGACTAAGCTTCAATTCATTCACTTATGCCTGAAGTAATATATTCAGGGTTTCTATCATAATGGATTAATTTTTCCTGAAGAGTAATCTATACCTTGAAATATGTAAAATGGATGGTGGCAAGGCTATAACCTATTAGATAAAGAATTTCCATAATTCATGTCTTGGGGTTGCCGAGTTTTTTTTTTTTTTAATTTTTTTTCCGAGTGTTTGATGCAGCTGCTGCTGTGAGATTTTTGTTTCAAAATATGAACTCACCACCCCAGCTAGGTTGGCCTCCTAATGGTGATGATCCATGTGGACAATCTTGGAAAGGCATTACTTGCTCTGGCAATCGTGTTACAGAGATGTATAGTTCCACTCTCCTCTTCACTTTATATCACTTGATCATGATTACCTTTTAGGCTTTAATGCTGATTTTTTTCATGAATCTTGTTTGTTACTTCTCAGTATGTTATCTAATCTTGGACTAACTGGATCGTTGCCTTACGGATTACAAGTCTTGACATCTTTGACTGACCTGTAAGATTAATGATCTCTTTCCTTAAATATATGCATTGCTTCTATTGTTGTGACCTTGTAAATTTTTGCAGAGACATGAGTAGCAACAGTCTTGGTGGCAGCATACCGTACCAACTTCCTCCATATTTGCAGCACTTGTATGTTTCTATATATATGGGGTTGTTACTCTTCAGTGTATTTTATTTATGATATTATGATTTTGTAACATTCTTAGTTCTTTGTTTGCAGAAATCTTGCTTATAATAACATCACAGGGACAGTCCCTTACTCTATTTCTAACTTGACCGCTCTTACAGACCTGTGTGTAATTTTCTTCTTGTATATCATTTGTATCAACCACCACAACAAGCACCTGGAGTAAAAAAAATTTTGGTTTTTTATGCAGGAATTTTAGTCACAATCAGCTCCAGCAAGGACTGGGTGTCGACTTTCTTAATCTTTCTACTCTCTCCACATTGTGAGATTTCCTCCTACCCTTCAGCTGCATTAAAAAGTAGTCTAAATGGCGGTCATGTTATTGTTACCTTGACAATAAAGTCGTGATCCTTTTGACCGTGTATGTTTTAATGATGTTTCTCTGGACTAAGTAACATTTTGTATGTGCAGTGTAATAGTTTCACTATTATTTTTTATTGCATTTTAGGACATTTTGCCTGTGATTTGCATTATCTCATGTCATATGGTTTTGGTAATTTCCTGATTACATGCTCTTTACAACTGAGGCTACTTTTGGTTCTTGGTAACAAATCATGGACAAGTGGGCTAAAATTCTTTTATTGCAGGGATCTCTCTTTCAATTTTCTAACAGGTGACCTCCCTCAGACTATGAGCTCACTTTCAAGCATAACCACCATGTAAATATTCTAACTGTTGATGTTTTCAGTTAATACTTTACTTGTTATTAATTGCACTCTAAGTTGATATGTTTACAATTGTGCAGGTATCTGCAAAATAACCAGTTTGCAGGCACTATTGATGTCCTTGCTAATCTGCCTCTGGATAATCTGTGCGTCTCTGTTGTATCATATAACATAGCTGGAATATCCTATTTCCATAAAGAAAAACTAAAGCCAATTGTATTTATTATCTTAAATTATTCTCAGGAATGTGGAAAATAATAATTTTACTGGATGGATACCAGAACGGTTGAAGAACATAAACCTACAGTAAGCTTTTCCTATTATAAGCAATTTGGGAACTAGGAATCAAATGTTCATCATAAATTTCTGTAAAACTCTAATATTGGACAAATTTAACAATAGGACCGGTGGTAATGCATGGAGCTCAGGGCCTGCACCCCCACCTCCTCCTGGGACGCCTCCCGCACCTAAAAGCAACCAGCACCACAAGGCTGGTGGTGGAAGCACCACCCCCTCAGATACTGCCAGTCGCAGCAGCTCAATTGACGAGGGCAAAAAATCTGGTATAGGAGGTGGTGCCATAGCCGGAATTGTGATCTCTGTCATAGTTGTGGGGGCAATAGTAGCATTCTTTCTGGTGAAGAGAAAATCCAAGAAGTCATCTTCTGATTTAGAAAAGCAGGATAATCAGTCCTTTGCTCCACTTTCTTCAAATGAAGTGCATGGTCTGCATCTTGCATACTATTTAAAGATCTTTTTTTTTCAATGATGAGGTCATCCTTATTTTTATGTTGCTTAATTGTTATATTTGTAGCATTTTTCATTTTAGTAGTTTTGCACTTTATAGGTTAGTTATATTTGCAGAAGCCACCCACTGTATTGGTTATTCTCATTCTTGATCTGCTTTTGATAAATGAGTTTTGCAATTGCTTCATCATTTTGGTAAATGGCTGGCTGGTTAGGAGGGATGAGCAAATGAGTGAAAGTCTGGCAAAATGTGGGATAAAGGTGATTGTGTTTTTTTTTTGGTGGAGGGGGGGTGGGGGGGTGGAGTTGTGGGGTGCGAGTGGTTAGGTAAGAATTGAGTGCATCTGGGACGTTTGGGTTTGGGAGTGCCCTGGTATTTGGGATCCTATTGTTATGCTTTTCTGGTTCTTTTCCTTTGTGAACTTGTTCTCAGTTTCTGTATTTTCAGATGTCTTCCTCTGTGTTCAGGAGCTAGGATAATTTGTTCTGTAGATAGTAGCAGGTTACTTAACACTTTTCCAGGAACAGGTGCATGCTTGACACGGCAGACATCTTTATGGCTACTAGACTAGAGAAATCTGTTATAAAATTGCCAAACTTTTTTCCTTTAAGAACATGACCAGCCTGTCTTTTTTTTACTTAGTAATATGGTTCTTACCAAATTAAAGCTTGCAATTCAACATTTGGCATATTATTTTGCTTTTCGACTTTAGTATCCAAATTGACAGATGTGCCATAATGCAGAAGAAAAGTCCATGCAAACTTCCTCTGTAACAGACTTGAAGAAGTTTGATACTTCTGCCTCAATAAATCTTAAACCCCCACCTATTGACCGTCATAAATCATTTGATGATGAAGAATTCTCCAAGAGGCCCACAATTGTGAAGAAGACTGTAACAGCTCCTGCAAATGTGAAATCATATTCTATTGCTGAACTGCAGATTGCTACTGGCAGCTTCAGTGTGGATCACCTTGTTGGTGAGGGATCTTTTGGGCGTGTGTACCGTGCTCAATTTGATGATGGACAGGTATTCCTGGAATTTCACTGTCTGATTCCAACGACAAGTATTAGTATACCCAGATTAGTGTCATGTTATTATTTAATTTTCCCTGGAAGTGGATCAAATCTGAGTAGTATCTATATACAAGCGCATGGATGCATGCATTGATTATATGAAATAAGGTCATGTTAATTTTAGTGTCTCCAGTATCTTCATCTCCTACTTTCCCTCCCTTAACCGGAAAACAAAAAGAAGCAAAGATGTCTGGAAAAACATTTGCATGTAAAGTGTGAACACTACAGATATAGCTAATATCATTAAATACCATGAATTTTTCTTCAATTGGCCAAAAAATATTAATGATTTTGACCTTGTTTTCTGTAGGTTCTTGCCGTGAAGAAGATAGATTCATCTATCCTTCCCAATGATTTGACAGATGATTTTATAGAAATAATTTCAAACATCTCCAATTTACATCATCCAAATGTGACAGAGCTTGTAGGTTATTGCTCAGAGTATGGACAACACCTCTTGGTCTATGAGTTTCATAAAAATGGATCACTGCATGACTTCCTTCACCTATCAGATGAATATAGTAAACCATTGATATGGAATTCCCGTGTCAAGATTGCTTTGGGGACTGCACGTGCTCTAGAGTAAGTTAGTTCATTTTCCCCCAGATTTATTAGCTCTCCTTCCTCTCCTATCTTTCTGTTTTATGTATTTTGCTTGGCTTCCTGCCTAACTTGCATGCTGACCTGTATGGGCTTAACTGATTTAAAAATAAGTTTCTAACTTGCTCTTTTTTTTTTTTACCTAATTAAAAAAATGTCTGGACTCTGAATAGTTACTTTATCTAATGTTCAAATTTGGAAATATGAAAACAGGAAGAAATAGTTTGGAATAGAAAATAGTAACTGAGTTTAAATTTGATCCACTGTCACTAAATAGGAAAGTGCCAATTATGGAAGTAATTAAACATTTTACTTACAATAGAATTTTTTTTCCTGATTTTTAATGTGGAAACATGTGGTTGGAGTTAGTTTGCCACAAATGACCAACTTGTGTTTTTTTTTTTTTCTTCCTGATTTTTAAATGTTATCCTTGAGACTCAAATGACCAGACTTTATCCACAATCTTTTTTTCTTCTTTTTTGCCAGGTACCTGCATGAAGTTTGTTCGCCATCAGTTGTTCATAAGAATATTAAGTCAGCCAACATATTACTTGATACAGAGCTTAATCCTCATCTTTCAGATAGTGGATTGGCAAGTTATTTTCCAAATGCCGACCAGGTGACTTTACAAAATTCTGGAACGTAATGTTGTGAATTTATGTTTTTATAGTTGATCGTGATTATGTTTGGCCAACATGGTTTTACTGTTTCTGTTGCTAGTTTTCTACATATATTTATGCTATGCTGATCATTATCAATTTGTCAATCTGCATTTCCTGTTTGTCATGGATGCTTCCAAATATGTATAGTTTATGACATTTAAGAAAGCAAATGGTTGGTAATGTATTTTATGAATTACCAATAGCACTAGTTGCTCTTTCAAGTTATGACTAGCTTAGACAAGCTTGGGGTTATGATATATTTTAGTGGTCTTCATGACCATATGAAGGTGGCTACACAAATAATTTTCATATTATGAATGCCGTAATTTGTAGAATTGAATCAGTTCAGCTATTATTTATCACAGAATAATAGAAGAGCACAGTTGGCTCTTTGGGTTAATTGATTAGGAAATGTTCTTTTTTGGACAAGCTTCTAGATCTAACCAGGTAAACCGTGTGCGATGTGTCAAAGGGTTAAAACCCACAATATACTGTGTAATTAAAGAAGATCTGTATTTTGTCTGACATATTCCATTGGATTTAGATGTATATTGTAGTTATTTTTCTCTTCAGAATGAATATTGATCATGTTCTTAACAAATGCAGCCTTTCCTTTTACCTAGTGACACCAAACCCGATAAAATTATTGTTCTGACTCTTGGTCTCACATTCAGATATTGGACCATAATGTTGGATCTGGATATGATGCACCTGAGGTTGCCTTGTCTGGTCAGTATACTTTGAAAAGTGATGTCTACAGCTTTGGAGTCGTCATGTTGGAACTTCTCAGTGGACGGAACCCTTTTGATAGGTGAATTAATGGTTTTCTTTTTGTCTGCTCTCACGTTTTTGAGCAATATTCTGCAGATTTCGAAATTATGCACGAATAATAATGTTGTCTCCTGATTGCAAAACATTCCGTGACAGCTCAAGGCCAAGATCTGAGCAGTCTTTGGTTCGATGGGCAACACCTCAACTCCATGATATTGATGCATTGGCTAAAATGGTTGATCCTGCAATGAAAGGGTTATATCCTGTTAAGTCTCTTTCTCGATTTGCCGATGTTATTGCTCTTTGCGTTCAGGTACTGTCAGCCACGTTTTGATTCCCCCAAAATTTTTTGATTTTGTAAATATGGATGGATTTGGGAAACCACTGGGGTGGATGGAAAATATTTGTGCATAGCGTGTTCATGTGATTTTCTGTTTATATTTTTTGGGGCAGCCGGAGCCTGAATTCCGACCTCCGATGTCAGAAGTGGTTCAAGCACTGGTGCGATTAGTGCAGCGAGCTAACATGAGCAAGCGAACATTTAGTAGTAGTGATCATGGAGGATCCCAACGAGGGAGTGATGAGCCAGTTCTACGAGACATCTAAATCCTTGTTTTACTACAATGGCTCCAAAGCAAATGTAGTTATATTTTTCTCCCTTTTTTCTTTTAACCCTTCACTCTATACGACTTTGAGTTAGATTGATTGCACCTTTGGTCAACCAAGCTAGACACTGGGTGATGTATCATGTATTATGTTGTTTAAGATTGTTCGTTTATTTGTAATATAATTTCCAATAGTTGCAAATTTGAAGCTCGGTTTAAATTGATGGGTTCCATATTCTGTTGATTCCTATGTAAACGTGTCCAAATCAGCTTATTTCAATTACAGTAACTGGCAATGTAACCAGCCTTTCACACTAAGTACCAACGAGTTGCAGTCAGAAAAACAGCAACAGAATCAGAAGATAATTGAAACGTTTAGTTACATATCATAAAATACTTGGGGCCTTCATTATTCTTTTCGTTCCGCTCGTTATTCAACTCAACGATAGACGGCAACGGCAATAAAATTCGATAGAGGACAGTACTAACTGGGGAAAAACAATTAATCATCTGTTAGTTTCGCCTTTGATTGTTTAATTAATCTGGTGTCAAGACGAGGTCGTGTTATATGATCTCACAAGTTCGTTTCATCTAGCAAAAGTCTACTTTACGGCCGGGTTCTAACCAGGGAGGCTAGGGTTTTGAACCATGTCTCCCACCATGGGAAATAAGTTTTTATCTGTCAGACATAATCAATTTGAAAACATAGCGTTTAGGTTTTTTGTTTTTGACTTTTTTTCTTCTTTTCCACGTTTTCACCTATATGTTCCTGACTGTCTACCGTTCTCTGAATTCTCTCTGTCCAGCCGCATCCCACCACCGTTAACCACCTCCCTTTCTCCACCCAAACATTCCAGCAACCAAACCACCATCAGAACCTGGTCATCTCCACCATAGGCACCCTCAAACCATAAGATGTTGAATGCAACTACAATATTGCATTGTATCTGCTCAACATGACAGCATCCGCCGAACCCCCCCTTCCCAACAACCTTCATGCTGCCATGCTCAAAGCCATCAATGTCGAATTCACGCTTCTGCTGCAACATGAAATTGAGGGCGATGGTTGCCATCGATTGGGTTTCAAGGAGGTCAGACAACGACGAGGAATTCACCAGAACAATCGATTTTGAAGGGATGGGTGGGGGGGCGGATGGAGGAGTGGTTGCCAGCCAAAAACCCAAATCCCAATACACAAACGCATCTACAAAATACAACTCGATATTAGAACAAATTTAATAAGGTGAGGTATGTTATTGTTTGTAATTGAAATGGGTTTGTTGAAGACAAATGTGGTGGTGCGGTTCAAGTAGTTCGTTCAGCGAGAGGCACGTATGAGGCTTCTGTGGTGGTGTGCATTAGAGGAAAAGGAAGGAGAGAAAAAAAAAAATCCTAGCCATTAATTTAAAATTTTAAGAAATCTAGCAGTTTAAATAATGTTACCCACGACGGGAGATATTTCACGAATTTTTCACCCCAACATACATAAAAAATAAAATATTTACCAAAACATACATCTCACAATTTTATTTATTAAAACATACATATTTACAATGTGATTTTTTAAAAAAATTTCAAAACCTAGTTAAAAATTCAAGTCCCCCAAACTCAAATTCTCAACTAACTTTTTTTATAAAGATAATAATAAATAAACAAAAAATTTAATTTAAAAATAATAAAATTAAAGAATATAAATAAGAAAAAATTAATTCTAAGTAGTATTTAAACACGTGTATTTGCATATAATAATAATTTAATTTTTTTTGTTTTATGCTATTTTTTAAGATTTTTAATAAAATTATATAATATACAAAAATGATAATTTAATATTTAATATAATATTGATTATTCACTGTGAAAAATAATGTTGATTATTTACTGTGAAAAAATGAGAAACATTAATTAGTACAAAAACTATATTATACAGAGAAAAATAAAATAAAAAAGGGAAATAATTAAAACAAAATAAATTGATTAAAAACATCGTGAATAAATAGTTAGTATATATTGGTTATATTATATAGAGAAATTAAAACACTACGGTAATTAGGATGAGAGACAGAGAGACAAACATAATAAACACCACTTAATAAAATGAAAATAACTAAACTAATTATAATTTGAAAGATGTTGTGCAGCGAACATGTCTTCTTCCATTTGAATCATTCTAGTGAGTTGTTCATCATGCCCAACATATGTTTTAATTTAATCTTCATTTTATGATTTTTGTCAATTTCTTATCTTCTTTAATATATTATTTTTATTTTTTTGCTAATATTTTTTTAAGTATATTTTAAAATAAGTCATCAATCGTTAAAATAATTATCTTATAATATTTTTATCTCACATTTTCATTATATTATAATTTTATAATAAAAATAATTATGTATTATAATATTAATTATCAAAATTAAATTATTATTATGTGCAAGTACAAGTATTTAAATACTACTTAGAATTAATTTTTCCTTATTTATATTTTTTAATTTTATTATTTTTAAATTAAATTCTTTGTTTATTTATTATTATCTTAAAAAAAAAACAGTTGAGAATTCGGGCTTGGAGGACCCAAATTCTTAACTAGGTTTTGAATTTTTTTTTAAAAAATCACATTGTAAATTCGGATCATCCCAACCCGAATTTACAATGTGAATAGTAAATATGTATGTTTTGGTAAATAAAATTGTGAGATGTATGTTTTGGTAAATATTTTATTTTTTATGTATGTTAGGGTGAAAAATTCGATATTTCACTTGTGTTCACTATTTGTCAGAAGCTAATATCAACAGGGCCCAACTACTTAAACTTTAAAAACATGTTTGATTATTCACACCTCGGCGTAAGTAGATAATTAATTACTCTTGGTGTTGCTAATAAAAGCAACGAGACACAATTTGGATGTAACAATTTGAAAACGTTTCATAGAGATTCTGAGGTCAACATTCAAACAAACGAATTTCACAAACTGCTAATGAAAGAAACATGCGCCCTTAAATTTTCACTGGCAACCGCTAATATAGTTTCTGGGAACTAGAGGAAAGAATAGCTCAGTTGTAGACCATATACTTGGGAGTTGCACTGAACTTCTGGTATCCTTTGATGACTTTATTAACTGCGTCAAGGAAGTCTTTCTCTGTCACGGTCTTCCTTCTGGCTCGAATAGCATACATACCAGCTTCAGTGCAAACGCTCCTTATATCGGCTCCTGGAGAGAACCAAAAAGTTTCTTGATCAAAAAAACCAATCTCTATAAACTACCCAAAGCCTGAAGCACAATGTTCAATCATGGGTCATAGGGAAGAAAGGGAGTGTGGCAGAAATCCCTTAAAATAGGAACAAGTTTGAGGCAGAAAGCATACTACAGCATATGCTAAAAGAAACTAAAAAAATTGATGGTCAAAAAATATAAAGCAACATATAAAGTACACGACTATATCAAGGAAAAGTACAAGATGCCAAATTTAGGTGGTGTTCTTACCAGTAGAATTTGGGCAAAGCCGAGCTAAAAGTTCAAAGCGGATATCCCTTTCGCAGTTCATGGTTCTTGTGTGTATCTTGAATATCTGAGTCCTACTCTCTAAATCAGGAAGGCCAAATTCAACTTTACGGTCTAATCGTCCAGGTCGTAGTAGTGCTGGATCCAAAGTGTCAGGCCTGGAAATTGTGAACAAAATACCATAAATGATCAGGCTCTCCAGCAGCTATAAATTCCATATAGGGGGGGAAAACCTTAGCCATGAAATGAAAAACAATGTTTTAACTGCATTCTAATTAATGACTATAATGGTGAGACAAACGTTATTTTTTTGTGTAAAATTTCAAAGCTAAAATTTGTTATATAAAGCCTAACACCCCAAAGTAAACAAATTATAGCACCTAAAGGGAATGTCATAAATGGTGTCTGCCACAACATTTTAACTGCATTCTAATTAATGACTATAATGGCACAGTGCATGCTTGGAGATACTTTCCTGACTTAACAGTGAACATCTGTAGTAAAACTGAGTATGAACTAAAGTGAAAATCATCATATAATAGCCAAATCAGAAAACCTGTTAGTTGCCATCAAGACTTTGATGTTTCCACGGGCATCAAACCCATCAAGCTGATTCACAATTTCAAGCATAGTGCGCTGAACCTCATTATCACCGCCAACACCATCATCAAACCGTGCACCCCCAATTGCATCAACTTCATCGAAAAACACAATGCATGCCTTCTTTGAACGGGCCATCTAGAGGACATAAAATTTTAGTTGGATGAAATCATGTAATGGAAATAACGAGAAAAAAAAAAGTGCATCTTAGCCATTCTCACCTGAAATAGTTCACGAACCATTCGAGCACCCTCACCAACATATTTCTGAACTAGCTCACTTCCAATAACTCTTATAAAACAAGCATCAGTCCTATTAGCCACAGCCCTAGCTAAAAGTGTTTTGCCAGTCCCTGGTGGACCATAGCAAAGAACACCCTTTGGAGGATCAATTCCTAGCTTAACGAATTTCTCTGGGTGGAGCATGGGAAGCTCAACAACCTAGCAGATAAAATATAAATAAATAAATTATTGCCATGTAACTTACATCCTCAATTATAACAGATTAAAAATCAAGGAACTTCCAATCACTTACTTCTCGCATCTTTTCAATCTGTTCCTTACAACCACCAACATCATTATATGTCACATCAGGCTTCTCTTCAACCGTCATCATGGTAACACTGGGGTCAATTTTTGGAGGCAGTGGAATTTGAATCTGATATTTGTTTCTATCAACTCTGAAATGATCAATGAAGTTCAGTCAGACAAGCAGACAGCATAACACTAGACTACCCCTTCTTATCTCAACATGGAATATTTTAACATCAAAAGTTACTGATTGGAACATACCCAACACGCATCCCTTCCTCAATGTCGGTGGGTGAAACTTTATCACCCAGCCCAACGACAAACTGTCATTGAAAAAAATGCAGAAGGATTATTAGTCCTGATAGCATAAAGAAAAGAATCAACAGCTTTACCAACCCGTTGAAATTTTCATAACAGTAAGTGAGGTCTAACATCTTCAAACCAAGAATATAGGATAAATGTGGTGAGAAACAACGGGAGGACAGTTTGGCATCTTCTTCACATTGTGGAAAATATAGATTACCTTTGCAATCTGCTTCACGTTGATAACATATTTGGCATCTTCTGAATTTGGATTTATGATCTTTGTGCACCTTGCTACCTGTTAAATACACAGTCATCATTAGCAACACCTATAAAGAGTAAAAGCACTTCAACCAAAATCTACAAAAATATGACCTGAAGAGGCTGCTCCTCCTGCATCATTTGTTTATCAGAAACAAGATCCCACTGGCTTGGTGCAGCCAAACCAGTATCAGACTCCTTGATACCTACAACAACAAAAGAAATCTAACGTTTAGAAAAGTACACAAGATTTATGCAGTTTATGCAACTAAAACAATCAGCAAACCCCCAAAATACCAATTATCAACTCATTTGGTCATTTATCATGGTAGATGATTGATGACAGCAAACTAAAGCTACCAAGAATAAATCTAACACAGAAAAGGAATAAATGAGGAATTATTAATATCATTTGACAATATCAGTAATAATGGCCAATGTTGTCAACATTGAGATCTCACACAGGATCGGGAGAGGATGAAAGATATACATGTGATAAATATGACAGATAATAAAAATATCTTCTAAATGATAACATTGAACTAAACTTAAACTGAAATTTTATATTCATAGATTTATATGGGTAACTTTCCTTGCACTTGTATTATCCTACATAGTAATGTATATGTTGCTTACAGATGATAAGTTATCATAGATATTCTGTTAGGTTACAATAAATACGGCACAGGATATATGATAACTACATTTTTAGGAATTGTTGATAACTATACATTAATTGTAGAAACCATAAATATATGATATTAAATTACATAATCCAAGTATTTTAATATATATATATATATATATATATATATATATATATATATATAAGTCAAATTATTGTACATAACATATTATCTAGGAAAGTTGGCTTATATTTTACAAACAAGGCTAGTATTTTATAACTAGCGCATACATGAGCTAAAACTTGACAAATCAAAGTCCAAAATAGAGATTTTGTTATTACAGAGAATGAGAGGCAAAACCACAGAAGAATATGCTTGAAATAAATAACAGAAGTAAGATGCAAGGCAAAGCAGAAGCACTTATGGCAGACGAAGCCAGCAAAACCTCCAACAGGGTTTCAATAAGTGAATACAATATGTATCAGTATGTTCTATTCACAAAGACGATGATTCAGATGTTACAGTCAGCATTAGCGAGAGACAGAACGGCAATTTCACACATACCACATAAATCATTGACCTTTTTTGCCATGTCTTTGATTTCCTTCTCGACTTTTTTAATGCTTGTGGAATAAGGCCCCAAACCCTGCATAAACCAAAGTCAAAGTCTGTTATAAAAGGATTTTTCATCCACCAAGTACAAGGAGTAATAGATATCATATCAGTCAGCTTCCCTATGACAGAGAGAAGAAATAGGATGCAAAGTACAGTTGAGTAGTGAAATGATTGGAAATTGAATAACTAGGGAAGCAGCAGTAACAGAACCCCAATTACATATAATTAAGAGCTGAAAGCTAATAGAGTGGTGAAAAGAAACCCTAATTTAGTAATGGAATGAAAGGGAGGATTGAAAAGAGATGTGTTGGTTGCATACATACATAGGTTTTAAGAAGGGCGATGTCATCCTCGTCGAGGGGGCGGGGATTCTTCTCATCCTTGAAATCGTCTTCATGTTCAGTTGCCATTTATTTGATTGATGCCTTTGATCGATTTGAGTTCAACACGATTACTTCTGCGCTTTACTTCCGACCAAAGCCAAATCAAAACCAATCAACCAACCACAGCCCACAAGCCACGCCTTTTATATAACGCAGTGAAATGCTCCAACCTTGAACTACTTCACCACCAAATCAAAATCTTTCTTCTTTTTTTTTTCCTTTCTTTTCTTTACTATCTAATATTTTCTTCTTCTAACTAATTATCAAATTATTTAAAAAAAAATTCAATTTAGTTCTCAATTTTTTTTAAATACATCAATTCAATCATTTGAAGACGAATTCTGAAATAAAATATACCTTAATGACTTATTAATTGTTAAATTAACGTCATTAAAATTGTAAATTTTGACTATTTTTATTTATAAATAGTGGTGATTTTTAATCATCACTATATTTATTATTATTTTAAAAATAAAATGATTTTCCCTTTATCAATCACCAGCACAAACCCCACCCCGGCCAACCCCGCCACCACCCCGCACTCAGATGGTCCTTATTCCTCCTCCTTGTCGTTGTCGTCCCTGCTGTGTCACACTTTCTCTTATCCCTCTCTCTTACTCTCTTCTCTTCTATTCTCATCTCATAACTCATCATAACATGTCTTGTTTCTTTCACTTTCAAAGCTCAAGAAAGCCCTCTATCTTGGAGAGGGTTGTCAGCAAATAAATGGTTTATTATTGTATATGTATATGCCTATCTACAAGGTTGATTTGAATGTTGTTCTCCAATTTGAATTTTTATTTCTATGTATGACTGTTAGTGATAATCTCTCATTTGTGTAGTTGTGGTGAAGAAGGAGATTTAAGACCAATCTGATAGAGACTGGACGAACCAAACTGATAGTGTTCCACGTGCCAGAGGATCTATTCCTTGATGATCAAGACAACTCTCACGCCATCGGATTCCTTTCCTTCCTCCGCAGCCTCACCACCGCCGCCACCGCAGTTGTTTCCCACCGTTGCCGCACGCGGTTAAGTAAAAAAAGTTATCAAAGAAATCCTTAGATTTGGTGACATTTTATTTTTAAAAAAAAATGATAAATATAGTGGCAGTAAAGCCGCCATTATTCGTAAATGAAACTGTTAAAATTCACAATCCTAATGATATTAGTTTAATTAGACAGAAGGACAAAGATGCATTTTAAAAGAATTTGATCCAAATTGAATCTTTTTAAAACTTGGAAATCAAATTAAATTTTTAAAAATAATTTGAAAACTAAATTGATAATTAAACCTTCTTTAAAACATAAAGAGTCAATTCTTTCATCTAAAAAGTATTTTTCACATTATATATGATTATTATTAGCTAACTTTTAATTTTAACTATTTATGTGGGATTGCATTTTTTTTATGAGATTACTTGTATGTTTCATGGGAGAGGTTCATGGACAATTTGAATATTATTATAGATAGTAAAAAAAATTCTCAAATATTTGACGTAGCTACATAGTTGTATAATTTAAATTTATAATTCTTACATTTAAAAATAAAAATCATTATATATATAAAAAAAATTGGGCTAGTTAATTTAGATAATCATCCATTTTAATCGTGAAAACGAGAACAACATTGTATTATACGTGTAAGTAAAGATAAAGGAAAATTAAAGAAGAATTTCAGGAACCATTCACTTTTTGTTGACACAAAGTTATAGCATTCCTACATGCAAAGAGAGGAGGGAGGGGAGTTTGGGTTGATTAGTTTGAGTATGGAATATCTAAATTATACTACCGATATCTGAATAAAAAATAACAAAGTTTTATCGACATAATTTGATATAGTCTTAAACATATACACTAATCAAACCAACTTAGTTAAATTGGTTTGAATTTTAGGATTTATCAAGTTGGTCAAATAATTACCATGCTTGCTTAATTTTAATTTTCAAGAAAACTTAATGATCAAAATAGCCGAATTTATAGAATCAATCTAAACGCCAATTTCCTTTACAGCGTTATCTTGTTTAGAAGGGCACTTTACAGCCTCGTTAAGTGGCGTTTTAGGTCAAAAAACACATGTAGAGCCTTTTCGTTTCAGTAGTAAAAAAAAATGTCTGTTGAGAAGCAGAGCACAACAAGCGGCGTGAGACTTTGGCTTTCTTCTTAGTTATTTACTTTTGCGGTTTTTAGAGATTGAATGTCATACATCACATAGACAGCTTGCAAAGTCTGTGTTATCAATTTCCCAGTTAATCTTGGATATTTGTTCAGACGATTATTAAGATCAGTAAGTAAATGGATGGACCTCTCACAAGTCACAATTGACCCGCATTATCGAGCAAAACCTATGGAATTTGGATTACCACCCCCAAGCATGTCATCCATGAACGTACTTTCAGGTGTTTTTCACCTTTTCTTTCTGCCCGAGTAATCCAGTTCAAAGCTCTTTACAAATAATCCACAAGTACCTTGAGCATTCACTTCCATAAAGAGTGATGACATATAAATACCTTTACATATGCCACTGCATCATCACCTATTGCAGTTTTTTTTTTTTTTTTTATCACATCATGTCACTTATTATATTTATATATTTTTTTTTTCCTTCTCCAGATGTCAACTACCAACTAATCAGGATGCAGGTTTGGGATTGGGGGAGGGGGAGTTTAGATTGTTGAAGAGTTAGCCATTGGTATGGGAACAAATTCAGGGCTCAGGACAAAGCTGTGAATCATACAATCTATACTTATTGTGGTAGAGTATATATAACAAGCTTCAGTTATGAGGGAAATGGCTAATTCTATTATTTGTATGATACATGACAATATATGTAGACAAAGATGAGCCGTCCCCGAAAGTCAGAGTAATTTATTTGTCATTCAGTGTCCTCCGCTACAACATTTGGCTCCTCACCTTGGCAAAGGTACTCATCGCACAATGATGCTGATCCCCAGTCCTTTCTTAGCCGTAGGATATCTTGGGTGAAAGTTGAACCGGAGGCTCCAATGAACACACTTGACATGGCACATATTGTCTTGTCCAACATAGCTTCCACCTTAAGAATAACATGCATGTCAGCAAAGGAATTTACATGGCGGAAACACTCAAAATTCAGTGGGTCAACTGCTATCATCCCTTCGGCAGAAGATGATATAAAGCAAGAAGTGAATGATGGAAGCTAAAATACAAAAGATTTTCTAGAGCTTTGTAATAACGAAAAAGGAATGGAATGAGCATTGTATTATAACCTGAGGGTCTCCCTCAATATGATGCCTGTACAACAAAGCGTCCCACTTTTCTGCTGAATTCCTGGGTGGGCGTTTCACTAGTGGAACATGCCTGCCGTTTAGCACAAGCAGTGACTGAAGCATACCAGTTTCGGTTTCTGCGGCGTCCGTAGAAAGATAAATGACAGGTGCATTGGCCTTTTGAAGCACACGCAAGATACAATGTGCTGCTTGAGGAATGGGGTAAAAGCAACTTGGGTTTTTGGCATTGCTGTAAAAAAATGAAGCAAAAGCAATGAATTAAGTGTGATAGACAGAAAATGAAGGAAGGAGGTAAGGTACCAGAAGTCTAAGAAATGGCGTCTGCGAAAATGCAATGCGAGGAAGTTCCTGCCGAGAAAGGTTTGAATAAAACGCTGAGCAGTGAGGAAAATGAGACGAGTTGGTTGAATGAGAGTGTTGCAGTGTTGCATCACCCAGTCTTGGTCCAGCTCTGCATGGAAAACATCCCCAATCGCTATAACATCATCATCCTCATTCAGTGAAAATCTTGAAAGAACATCTTCCACGGTCCTCTTATTGGGCTTCCTGGCATCCTCATCCCAAACAGCCGCGGGCCTAGTCATGGACAGCCCCAACGACTTCAACTTCCTCAAATGCTCCTGGTCTAGATAACACGGTTTAGGCAATGAAAAATAACACAGGAAATGCATGCGCTTCTTAATACTAGAAAACTCTTGAAAGGAGATGACCACTTTATTATTAGCTTGAGTACATTTATTGATGTGGTCAATATCCAAGACTCTATCGTATTCATAATCTAGCTTGGAGCTGGGAATGACCAAAACCCGGTTAAGGAGAGCCGCCAGCAACATGTGCTTCTCCAAGCAAATGAGACGGTTAGACATCTGACCCGAAACGCACACTGCAACCAAATATTTATCAGCCTTGGGCTTCCACTCAATGGTTCTTCTTTCTGACAACTTCTGACCCACTGCTGGACACGTGGCGTTCTCAAAATGGACAAGAACTTGTTGAATTTGTGAGTTGAGGGAAATCTGCTGGTAGAGAAGGGATTTGAGATTGTGATTCTGAGGTTGGAAATTGAGAGCGCGGAGAAGCCCTAATTTCTGTTGGCGCAGGAGGTAAAGGGCGCGCAATTGGGATTCCTTGGCTTGGTCATCGTGGATGCTGACGTTGAGCGAGGAGAGGGAGCGGGAATCGGGGGTGATATAGTAAAAGAGGATTATGAAGAGAGGGAGAATGGCGAAGAGGTACCTCTTCTGGAACTTGGAACTGAATCGCGAGAAGGAAGAGGGAGATGGAGGGGCATTCTCATGGATGAAGTCGTCTTCTTCGTCCCTTTCCATTGCTGGCCTGGCGACGGAAGGAATGTGAGTTGAGTTTAGTAAAGGAGTGAACCAAAACGACAGCTTACCGTCCCATCTCAGCCCATTCATTGCATATTACCTCTTCAACTGCCCTGGCCCAACTACCCTATTCTTTCTTTCTTTCTTCTAAAATAAGTTAGAAATTTATATTCTCAAATACATTCTAGGTTTATTATTTATTACTAAAATTACTTTGCAAGTTAATATTTTGGTCGAGTAACACCATTCAATAAATAGTTATTTTTGTCCTAAGTATTTAAACCGTTCACAAATTCGTCATTGGAAGTAAAAAAAACGCGACAAATTCATTAATCCGTTAACGTCTTTTATCGTTAACGAAATAGTTTATGTGACACATTTATTGACAAATTTATTTGCGTTCTACACATTTAGGGACGAAAATGACTATTTAGCTGAAATATAATTTTATCTTCACTTCTTCCTTTTTTAATTGTTGCAAACATAACATTATAATAAGTATTTAAAAAATAGAAAAACAAGCATAAGTTATGCTTATTATTATATTTTTTCTAACTTATAGTGTATCTCCTTTTTAAGTATTTATTGTAATGTTATGCTTACAACGATTAAACAGCATGAAAGATGAATATTATATTATATTTGGATAAATAGTCATCTCTGTCCTTAAATGTGTAATGCGCTAACAAATTTGTCTATTAATGTGTCATGTAAGCTCTTTCATTAATGATAACAAATAAAGATAACGGATAAATAAGTTTTTCACACTTTTTTCACTTTCGAGAACTAAAATTTGAATTTTTATCTTTCAAAAATAAATTTATCAACCCTTTATACGTTCAAAAATAAAAATAACTATTTACCCTTAAAATGTTTGATTTTGAATAAATGTTGAACCTAGAAAAACCAATCCGAATAGATCAAGAGCAGATTGCAGATGCAAAGTCAACTCAGCAGCTTTGTCGATACAACCCTTAGTCACCGGAGCTTCTCATTTTAACTAGAACTAGAACTAGAATACTGTTTTGTTAGATTGTGACCCTGCTGCTGCAATAACCTGTAGGTTATTGGCTAATTACCACCAAAATTACCATCTAATATAGTATTGAAAACAAAAACAAAATAGCACTAGTCATTTAAAATTACAGTCTACAGCTAATTAAAGTTTGCACACGCGTTATTTTACATTTATTTATATTTTTCAGTGTCTGATCAGTTTATTTTTTTAGTAGTTTTTAATTTTTTTTTATATTTTCTTTCATTTGTATTTTTAATATATTTATCTAATTTCTTTATATCAAAAGTAAATAATTTTTTTAACTTTTAGTTAATTTTCTTCAACATAACCGATATTGATGCATTTCGATCTACATTAACAATAAATTTCATATTTAATAGATTTTGTTTTCGAATCCTTGTTAGTTGTTACTCCTGCAGGCAAGTGTCTAGAGTAGTAAAAACGCTGATAAGATTTGGAAGTTGAAAGGTGCAGAAGATTGCTGGTATTTTTGCGTTGAGTACAGATAGTTGAAGAATGATCATGAAAGTGAAAGGAGGCTCTCCTAACACGTAGACGCGACATGGAAGCCTACGTTGATGCCACCATTACGCGATTGAAACATATATAAATTACTAGATGAGTATGTAGCCACTCCAACCCAACAATTGGATTTGAGCTGGGAGTGTGAAGTACATATGGAGAAGACAAGAGTTGTATTGATGATTGGGAGGAGCATTCCTGGCTATTGGAAGCCTCTCACATCTAAGGCTTCCAATCGGGCTGTGGTTCATGGAGTTAAGCCTCCTGTTCCTGACATCCTACTCGTACGCTACCTACCTACCTAAACAAACTATATTTCATTTTCATACCTTTCTTTTTAATAACATTCTCTTTTTGCAGAAAGAAGTAGAAAAAGAAGATTCAAAAAGCCAAACAAGAGAAAGAAGCCAAGAGGAAATAAATTGATGACACTATAGAATCCCATATCAACAACTCCAAATCTGAATCCTCTTCTGCTCATTGATCCTTACATTCTGCAGTTTAGTTGTACCTTGTCTATGTAATTCCAAGTTTGTATTTTAATGAAAACAGACAATTAACCTGTTTCACTTTATTTCCAATTTCAGAGTCATAGAATATACATTTGATCGTGGTGCATGAATTTCATGGGGTCAATGCATCATACTTAAATTAGCTGCCCATCAAGAAACTAATCTTTAGAGATTGCAACAAAATTAATGTAGGCTTAGGCAAAAGATACATTTATCTGATTTTTTAGTTCTTTATAGTTTTATACCCTAATATGAGAGTGAGCTCTGACATAACAGTAAAATTGTGTTTTGATGACTTATTGGTCATGGATTTAAATCTGGAAACAATCTCTTTGTATATGTAAGGGTAAGACTACGTACAATATATCTTCTCTTTACTTACGTATAACGTGGAGTCTCCGAACAATAGGATACATAATCTTTATTTTTATTTTTATAGTTTTATACTATCATATACATTACGTACAATATCTATCCTCCTTACCTACGTATAGAGTGGAGTCTCCGAATAATATGATACGTAATTTTTTTTATTTTTATAGTTTTATACTGCCATATACATCCAGGTTGCCTAGGGATTGGTGGATGGCTGACTTACAATCCTTACATAGTCTATTTCTATTATGCACATTTCACTCAACGATTTCATATTTCACGTTAAAACTAACATATAGTTTATAATATTCAACTATATTACTACCAGAAAGAAGTTTGGTCAGCAACACTACCCTACTCTTCATAATATAAGAAGTCCAGATCCAGATATTTGAACAAAAAAAATGTTAAAGAAATATTCGTAGACCCTTGAGCAACACTACCCTACTTTTCATAATTCGAGTGTAAAAGAAAATATTCGTGCATTTATGATCTATATAACATGCAACAAACAAATGACATTGCTTTGTATTAATGTTTGAAAACTGAGCTAAGCTTTTTTACCCATTTTATTGTTTCTCTTCAGCCACTTCAACGAGCCTTCCACGAACCCACTTTTTAGTTACTACAGACATTGCCTCATTTTCAAGGGAGTGAATTCCCATCACTGTTGGAGAAGGATCTGTTTCGTATTCACTTCTCTGATCCTGTTCTGCTTCCCTTTGTTTTGATGGACTAGATTCAGTCATCTGACTATTCAAACATAAAGGTAAGGATGTGCAACCATTGGTTAGCAGAAGTTCAGCATCACCATTAACTGGCTTCTCCAAGGAAAATTTGCCAAAATCTTCAGAGAACTTGTAGTCACTTGATGATAACGTTGTGTGTCCATTTACTTGGGCCATCTGTGATTGGTTTAGAACTTCAAATGCTGATACTTTTTCCTCAGTTATAGCTTGTGTATCAATGGATTCAAGTGATTGAATAGCTTCAGCTATTAGCTTTCTGGTTTCTATCAAAGAAAACTGTGCAATAGGACTCTTTGTCGCAGCAACCTCGAGTGCCTTGGCAGCTTTCTCAGCTTCAGCAATCAATACTCTGTGCATAACATATCATTTCATGAATGTATACAGGATAACTACTACAATATAGATTAAATAAATCAAAACCTGTATTTCTATGACCTAATCTCCAAAACAAACCAAACACAATTGACCAATGTTTAGTGTATCCACCATGACCATAGAAACAAAGAGGCCAATAAATTCAGAAAAGGAAAAAACGGTGGAAGGGGTATATACTTATAATTGAAATAAAATAATATAATATTCTGCACTGACCCTTGTTAATAGAAAATGGGTTTACCTTGCTCGTTCAATGGCCTGAGTTTGCGTGGTTTCTGCGGCAGCTCTCTGTGCTCTAATATTCTTTATCATTTCAAGTTTAGAATTCACCAAAGGATCCTTATAGGCTGGGGATTTGCTTTTTTTCAACAGGATAGGCTTACGGGTCTTGGAGTCATTCTTAACATGAGCGCTAGTATCAATATCTCTTTTTTTTGCAGGTTTCTTCCTGGTAGGTTGGGTACCATCACTTGGCCTTCTTCTTCTAGGTTTCCTTTCAGCTCCAACTTCACTGCCATGATACTTGGCCAATGCAGAACAAACTCTTTTGCGGTATTCCTGATTTAGCAGAAAAATAAATTGGTCTTCAAGAGAGAGAAATAGTAACAGAGATTTTGCCCCCAAATCTGCTTTGGTTCTTAACAGGAGTACTTTGACAAAACCTTATTTGTTAGGGTACACTATTTTGACAAAACTTATCTACCACTTTTAGTGTAACAAGTTGCTTGAACTTTGAATACATGTAAGACTGCAAGGCAAATTCCACAGCAAGGATGGACCAAACAGATACATATCAACATTCACTTTAGATAGGGTAACAATGATAGACACAAACAAAAATGAGAGTAATTAGGTAACATCTCCATCTAAAACATGGAGCTTATGATTTGGACCTTTGACTATTCTGACTACAGTTCATCCTTCCCCTTTCAACTTTTGTATAATAGACAATTTGCACCATGGGCGGGCCTTTGACCTAACTTTTTAGCAATAATCAACATTTATTGAAATTTGGAAGACAATTTGTGAAACAGTTCAACATAGACAGGTTTTACAGCTAAAACAAAAGTAAAATTAAAGTTTCCAACAGGAGAAAAACACCTCTACTACTAAGCCTCATATTCTAATTAATCCAGGTAGCTTACAGAAATCAGTTACGAGAGCTTTGTCTTACAACAAACAACTGCTTAAGACTTAAGGAGCTTATAAGAAAAAATTGGTGTAATGGTATCAAACAATCGAATACATGACAAGTCATTGAGCATACAAGTCTAAATAATTTGATACCAAAAATACCATGCTTTCTAGTTAATACATGGGAGGGACAAAGTTGAGTATTAAAAGTAATCAAATTATGTAGAAAAATCAAGGAAACACTTAGTTGCAGGTAAACCATAAATCACCCAATTTCAAGTGTTGAATGTATTTAACATAGACTTACAGGATCAGCCCATTTGGCAGCAATGGCTTCTGCAATTTTCCTTCTCTGTTCAGGGGACTTGGGTGCTCTTTTGTTAGATGGTGTCCTTGCCATTTGTTTCCTCTGTTCAACACTCATCAACCAGTCCTGCTTCAGCTGTTCATTCAAGGTTTCATAAGAATTCCACTGCAGCTCTTCCTGACCAACATAGCCTTGCCTAGAAGCTTCTGCAATTAAATTCTGCCACTCAATGCAGCAAGATTCCTGCACCATCTTCTTTCCACGCCTCTTTTCCCATCGCATTTTCACTCCAGCACCAATCTTCTTTCTTGTTTCTGTACTGTGCAATCAATAAAGAAGGCATATACTTATCAGCAACAAAGAAGCAGTATTTACTAGTAACATGGAAAGGCATATACTTACGTTTGTGCATGCCCGAGATTAATGAGCTTCATTTTGACCTGCAAAACCAAATTTTGTCAAGAAATCTATACGAGCCAAAATTGAAAAACCCAAGAAGCATTCCATGTCATCATTTACAACTAATTATTAATCATAGATTTATGTTAACATTCAATAAAACAACATTGTAAGAAACTGTTACATGAAGCAGAGAATAAGAGATATTGTGTGATTTGAAATTGTGAGTAGTAAAAGGTGAAAGTGGTATTGAATTAAGATGGATTGGATGCTATGTTGAACAAAGACATAAAGAATATTCTTACATGACATCACCTTAGGATTCTGCATTGCGAGCCTTGTTCTTTCTTTGATTTTCTGCAAAGTCTCTGGAGGTGAAATGGATAGATGGAAAATGAAAATTAGAAGAGAAAAAAGAAAAGAAAAGAAAAGAAAGGGTAAAAAGTACCAGGAGTGTGCTTTCGGCCTTTGTTCCAGGGGGTGTTTCCTTTATTAGCTTTGGAAATCCTCAACCTTCTCAACTTCTCCCTATCATCAGGTGGGTCGGAGAATTCGAGCAAAAAGCCAGGCGGGTGAGGTACATCCAAATCCAAGTGCGGTTTAGCATCCAAGGTGGCAACAGCCTTAATGACATTCAAATTTCTAATTCTAAGGCTGTGGAAGGAAATCCAAGACCCTCCTCCTTTAGCATGATGGTATGGCATTGGGATTGGGCCCCTCATTGTCAGTGAATACCGGAAGGATAGTTGCGCATTTGTTATCTCTGCTCACAACATTAACAAGTTATGCTATCTACAATACAAGAACATCAAATTAGGAGCAGAAAGAGAGACTAGTTACCAAACAAAGGCATGGGAGCTCAGGTCAGCTCAGGTAAGAGAGTCAGTGCAAGTCAGAAAAGCGTCAAGGGCATCGGAAGAAGAAGAAGAAGAAGAAGGAAGCTTGCTGCTTGTTCGCACGCACACCACAAAGCCGAACCAAATAGGATAATGTATTGTTTCATCGACTACTTTCTCGCTCCGCCTCCAAACCCATCCACTTCTTATTGGGCCTCGCATCCCACACTTTTCTTGAGTCAAGCTTCCTACACCATGTTCAATTTCTCATACACCATTATTTTTTAATAATTCCAAAACTACCCCTGGCAGCTTTCCTCTTATATTTACGAAACAGTTAGCGCTTTCCTCTTTTGTTCACTTCATTCCGTTCATTTTTGTGCGATTTGTTTGCGGGAAAAGCTGTGCATTGGTGGTTTTCAGTAGCATTGTGTTGATTTGATCAGAGTTTTAGCATGGTGGTGGTCGTCGGAGCAGTGAACGGGCGTCGGAGCTGCAGAGGTATCTGGTGTGGGTTTTTTTATGTCGTACGGATTACGTAATCAGTATAGAATTTACGGATTGCCTAATCCGTATGGTTTTAGATCAGCAGTTTTAGCAGAAAATTTAAAAAAAAAATGCTTAAAACATATATTTAAGGAAATTTTAGCTTGGTTTTAATAATTATTTGAGTGACTACATACGGAAAGTAAATTTTTGGATTCAATTAGAATTGCGTTTAATTTCTATAATAATTTGAGTGAGTAAGTACAATTTATAAATTTGTGGATTGTTTATGTATGTAAATGATTATTAAGACTTTAATGAATAATTGTAAAAATGTTATTTTATGGATTGGTGATGTAAATGGTGAGGTATTGGTGTGTGTTTTTTAGTAATGAACATTTCATGGGTAGTTGTAAGGATGGACAGCGATGAGTGGATATATGAAAGTATTTTGTCGGAAGAAAATTATATGGATGAAGAGATTGGAGCAGACCCTGATGCGTTTGAAGACAATGATTGTGTAGTTGATTGTTCCACAGCATTCAACACGACTGAGGTATTTATGTGATTTTGAATGTAGTTGTTGTTGTTAAATGATTAAATTAAGAATATTAAAGATGAATTATCCATTTGTGTAGGTGTTTGAATCCCGTGATGCGGTATTGAAATGGGCTCGTGCGGTTGCATTTGAGAATGGTTTTGTAGCCGTTATAATGAGGAGTGACACAAAAACCGGGAAAATAGGAAGGACGTCATTTGTGTTAATTGGTTGTGAAAGGAGTGGAAAATATAGACAATGGAAAAAAAGGTTTGACACAATTGACCACTAGCACTAGAAAATGCGAGTGTCCTTTTAAGCTGCGGGGCAAACCAATTTCGGGAGGTCAAGGGTGGATGGTGAAGCTAATATGTGGTAATCATAATCATGCTTTGGCTAAGTCATTCTGTGGACACCCATACGCTGGTCGACTAACTGAAGAGGAAAAGATCATTGTTGAAGATATGACAAGGTCAATGGTGAAACCAAAGAATATTCTGCTTACTTTGAAGGAGCACAATGCCAATAATGTCACAAGTTTGAAGCAAGTATACAATGCAAGATATGCATACCGCACGCGTACAAGAGGCGATAACACTGAAATGCAACAGCTAATGAAACTTCTTGAACGTGACATGTATATTCATTGGCATAGATTGAAGGAGGAAAATGTTGTACGTGACTTGTTTTGGGCACATCCGGATGCAGTACAATTAAGTAATGCATATCATATGGTGTTTTTGATTGACAGTACATACAAAACAAACAGATATAGATTACCTTTACTTGACATTGTTGGTGTGACACCTACTGGGCAAACATTCTCAGCTGCATTTGCCTATTTAGAGGCGGAACGTATAAGCAATGTTGTGTGGGCCCTTGAACGGTTTAGAGGGATTTTTCTTAAAAGTGAATTTTTCCCTAAGGTGATTGTTACAGATAGAGATTTAGCATTGATGAGTGCTATTGAAACAGTATTCCCAGAGGCAACTAATTTATTGTGCAGGTTTCACATTGACAAGAATGTTAAAGCAAAATGTAAAACTTATATTCGGCAGCAGAATGCGTGGGATTATGTCATGGATGCATGGGGAAGTGTTGTTGACTGTGCTAATGAGAAGAAATTTGATGATTGTGTTATGAAGTTTGAGATTGCATGTGCTCCGTGGCCAACATTTATTGATTACGTCAAGGACACTTGGTTGAACCCTCACAAAGAAAAATTTGTGACAGCGTGGACAAACAAAGTCATGCATCTTGGAAATACAACAACAAACAGGTAAATTTCTGCTTAAGACATTGGTTAATTTATCATTTAAATTATCATTTGCATATGTTTCAAGCCTTTCAAGTAAACTATCTTTGTATCATACCTTGCAGGGTTGAGTCTGCCCATTGGACTTTAAAGCGGCTACTACAAAATAGTGTTG
Source organism: Glycine latifolia (assembly GCA_013407115.1). NCBI lineage: Eukaryota > Viridiplantae > Streptophyta > Magnoliopsida > Fabales > Fabaceae > Glycine > Glycine latifolia. The sequence continues at coordinate 30,305,783 of CM023959.1, read as the reverse complement.
GTGATTTGTGTACGGTTTGGGATGCGATGAACAATATGATCACCTTGCAACATACTGAAATCAAGGCATCTTTGGAAAGAAGTACACATGTGGTTGGACATGTTTTTAAAGTTACGTTATACAAGAGACTTATTGGCTTGGTGTCTAGGTATGCGTTAAATGAAATTGCCGAAGAGTATGAGCGGGTGGATTATGCTGGAAAAAACCTATCTCGTTGTGGATGTGTGTTCAGAACAACTTATGGTTTGCCTTGTGCATGTGAGCTATCCAAGTATGTTATTGGGAGCATTCCAATCACCACTGTTCATATGTTTTGGCGGCGATTAAACTACTGGGACAATGGTGCAGCTGAATACCAAGTAAGCATAACGGATGAGATACAAGCCATATCTAACCGTTTTGAGATACTTGATTTGTGTGGAAAAATGACACTAAAGTCAAAGCTGTCTGAAATTGCATACCCTGATAAGAATTCCATGTGTGCTCCCCCTGATAAGGTGAAAACAAAAGGTGCTCAGAAAAAGAGCGTTAGAAAGCACGAACGGTCTACAAAAAGGGACCCGTCTTATTTCGAGTATGTGGATGACTTTCAATCTGTTCAAAATAGTTGTTCTACCCCGAAATAGTCCAGTTCATCTTCCGATGTTGTAAAGAAAAACCGGAGGGTTCCAATGCTCGATCAATTTCATCCATTTATGCAGAACTTTATTGTTGACATAACTGATGTAAAAGCTGATGGTAATTGTGGATATCGAGTTATTGCTGCATCGGTAGGTTACGGTGAAGAGGCTTGGTCTTTGGTCCGCAATGACTTGCTCAAAGAACTTGCAGAATGGACCGATCAATATGTATCGTTGTTTGGTGGGATACACAGGTTTGAAATGTTAAAGCGGTCCTTATTGGTTGATGGATTCTCAAAGGTATGTTTAAATCGGGTTTCTTTTGCATCATATGGTTTGCCCTAACCTAACGACGAACAAACATGCATATAATATATATGATTAACTAATAATTTGCAGGTAACGATGGATAAGTGGATGGATATCACAGATATGGGTCATGTAATTGCCTCAAGGTACAATAGCATTGTCGTATCTTTGTCATTGAAGCAAAGTATGACGTTCTTCCCTCTAAGAAGTCAACCACCTATGGATCCCCGAGTTCATCGCATATTGTGCATTGGTCATGTGTTTGGAAACCATTTCGTTAAGGTAATTTCAATATTCTGTTTCATTTTTATGCATACATTTTTTTTACCTGTAAATGACATTTATGTATGTTGTATGGTCCTTAACAGGTAACCTTGGCAGACAATTGTCCTTTACCATGGACGACATGTTTGTGGGCTAGTCACGCTAGCACCGAAGCTCAGCAGTGGCCCTATAATTACATTGATCGAATGCAATTGTATATTAAATCGATGCAGTTACGCACACAATACGTTGATTTAAGAGATGTGTAGACATTTAACTAACACTGCAAATGTATTTCTTCTGTGATATAAACTGTTCAATGAGTAAAACCATGTTCTGTCATATCAATGTTCTAAGTGACTAAACAATAATTACAAACAAATTTCTCTAATATCTAATAATCAATGTCAAAGTCTGGGATAAATATCAATCACGGGAAGGTCTCCTCTGCGGTCTGAAACTCCGTCTAGCTCGGGTGTAGACAATGCCATCGTCAGTCACGCCTCGAACCAGATGCAGGAGCTGCTCAGTCATCGAGTATGCATCCGTGCCTTCTGTAACCATCCGCATATCAAGCATATGCTGGAGGCCCTCAGCAACACGTTGGCACACATGCTACAACAAAACAAATGAAATCGTTACCAAATGGATAAATGTGTAGTGAATGTCAATTAGGTTTGAATTTAACAATGAATACCACGGCATGAATCGGTCTCTGCTCATCTCTATCAGTGGATGGATCAGTGGTGGCACCATGGGAATCAGCCTGGGCTGGTGCAGGCTGAGGCACGGGTGGAATCTGGGAAGCCGCCTCCTCATACCGAGATGGGGTCATGAATGGATGGGAGATGCAGAAGAACCACCCCATGTATGCAGCACCACAGTGACGGGGATACTCAACCAAGTCTCCGGTCGGCACCATGAAGTCTAGGAAGTGGGTCCACCTGTCTTCCAGGTCATCAACTGAAGGTACATCTGACATAGGCAGTAGTGGAATGTGCTGAACATACCCGAACTGCCGGACCACCCTCTCAGGTAAATACCTAGTCAGATGTGGACCCCATCTGAGGAATCCAGAGAACATGGAGATGACCTCAAACTCCCTGTGGCAACGATGCTCCCCATACGGTGTCCACTCTACATCAGACGGTGTCAACCTATCTACACGTTTCCGATAGGTTGACACCGGTAAGGCCTTCGCGGTCTTCCACCTGCAGGCACGAGGTTGCCTCTCGTCGTACTGGTCATCCGCAACGACATTTCCTATACTAGGAAAATGCTCGTATATCCAGCACTACAAATTTCAAACAATAAAAGTCAACAAAGAAAGATAGCCTAAACATACTGATAATGTAAACTTTAATCGTTATACAAATGAGAATGGAAATCAATACCTGTAACAGTGTGATGTACCCTGCAAGATGTTTCCCGTGGTGCTTGCATGCATAGCTCAGGTTCTCATACATGTGGACAAGAGCACCCGCACCCCATGCAAGACCCGCACACCGGTCGAAGTCTCTGAACGCCTCTAAGAATGCCACAGCAATATGTGTGGCACTCTTGTTGGCAAACAACGTGCATCCAACAAGGTGAAGTAGATATGCCCTGGCGGCCAGTATCCACTGTCTCGCCTCCACCTTCTCGTAGTACAGTTCACGGAGCCATGATAGCCTAACATAAGCACCGTGACACTGTGTCGTCTCAGCCGATGCCTCCTGTACAGTCACATCGAGTAGCTCTACCAACAACGTGATCGCCTCCCCGATGTCTAACTGCTCGTATGTGTCAAATGTGCCCATAACAGGGAGATGAAGCAGTGATGACACGTCGTCCAACGTCAGTGTCATCTCTCCCACGGGCAAATGAAATGAACATGTTTCGGGGTGCCATCGCTCAACAAATGCGGATAGCAACCCCCTATCTCCAGTCTCCACTGAGCATCCAATCAATGGACTCAGGCCGGTAGCTGCGATAAAACCTTCAATCTCAGGTACAGGCTTCCCGAATTTAATGACCTTACGGCCATGGGAAGCAAGCTTCAACTCTGGACGTTCCTGCATTGAACACATCATTTAAGGTAAATTATCAATGGATAACCAAATGACTTTCAGCTATGACTATGTCATTCAAAATCTCAATACCTCTCCTGCCCAGACTCGTACAGCCACATGATCGGCAAACTCGGTAAGCACCGAAGAATCTTCCGGCCCTCCGGGGAAAGATTCACCAGCTGTGTCCATATCGTCCATCACCCGGTCACCAATCTCCGCATCAGTCTCAGGCACGGGAGGATCATCATGAATAGCAGGAGGATCATCATGAATAGCAGGAGGATCATCCTGAATAGCAACACCTGCCCTATGACGACGGACAGATGCGGTAGGCCTCCGACGCTCAGGGGCATCTTCAGAATGACCTCTACCATGTGTAACCGCAGAACGGTCGGGACTCCGACCAACGGCCCGACGCACTCCTCCTCTCGTCCTAGCCATAATCTGCATTCACATAGTGTTTTTCAGGTTTTCATCTTCAACAACAACATCATTATATACAGATTTGTGTACATGGTTATGTATACTACTGTCATTCACCACCAGATGTCATTCATCAGTTCAAACCACACCA
>CM023959.1:30258108-30301955 GCA_013407115.1 Glycine latifolia | reverse complement strand
AACCAAACAGACATCAATCCATAACCATTACATGTCATTCATGACTAGAAACTACACCAAACCAAACCAACATTGGTACATAACCACCAGATGTCATTCATCAGTTCAGACCACACCAAACCAAACAGACATCAATCCATAACCATTACATGTCATTCATGACTAGAAACTACACCAAACCAAACCAACATTGGTACATAACCACCACAAGTCATTCATTAGTTCAGACCACACCAAACCAAACAGACATCAATCCATAACCATTACATGTCATTCATGACTACAAACCAAACCAAACGAAGCCAACATTACTACATAACCACTACATGTACTTGATCACGTCAAACCACAGCAAACAAAACCAACAATAACACTTAAATATGCATTCCAAATGATACTACACAACGAACACTATGTCTTAACTTAAACACAACGCAAAATTATATTCAAATATGTCCAAATCCTAAGCATCAATAACACTCAAGCATTGCAAGTCAGGTTACACAAATATGGTGACCTAAATGCACCCAAAAATTTAAAAAAACACATTTACGGATTACTCAATCCGTGAGCATGTTACGGATTAACTAATCCGTAACATGTTTACGGATTATTCAATCCGTACGACACCCTACACCGTTTCGTCGTTCCCATTCCGCCATAGCAGACCTGCAACACCCTCCACAGACCACCATCTACCAGTTTAACAAATAAATTACTCACCAGGGTCACAGGAAGCAGGAAGAATCACGACAAAAGGCAACCTCCAACAAATTCCGGGGAGAATGAATGGTACGGCCGAAGAACTGGAAGCACCAACCAATGGCAATGGCAATGGTTGAAGAGGGAAGAAGAAGAACAAAGGCAACGGCAATGGCACAGGGAAGGAGAGGCAATCCGAATCCGTTTAATGGTGTATTAGGAAGGGAAGTAGTCGCGGCAGGGAGAAGGAGAAGACAGAGAGGGAGAACAATTTTTTTTAAAAAAAGGGTATATTTGGAAAACCACTGTTTATTAATGGTGTATGAGGAAAATAAAATGGTGTAGGAAGCTGGTGCCACTTTTCTTTCTCTTCTTACTTATACCTTTTACATGGAAATTTCTTTCTACACCATCCAAATCTCCTATATACCATTTATTTACTTTAATTCCAAAATTACCCTTCATCTTCTTCTTTTTTATGTTTCTTCTTCACCTCATTTTCACTTCTTCTTTCTCCTCGATCATTTTCTCTGTTTATTCTGCTTGGCAAACCTCCAACTTCTACCTTTATCACACCACACAAGCCCAACCCAAATTTCTCAAATGCCAGACTCACAAATCAGAATTTGTTATTTGTACCTCCCATCACCATGCTCAAATATCTTTTTCGTCTTTATAAAATTTTATGTTTATTGTTAACTTCTTTTTTTTATTTAATTCTTATTATTTTATTTTATCCATTTAATATCATTTTTGATATTTTGTTCATTTTAAATTATTCTTTTTTTCAAATATCTAATAGAGACAAATAAATTATCTACATAGGACTAAAATAAAATAACAGATCAAAACTAAAGACCTTTTACAAGGGTTATTTTAAAATATAAAAAATGAGAACTATTACTAAAACCAAGAAATCATTACCATATATCACAGATAATTTCTCATAAATGAGTCTCTACTTTAAAAATAAAAATAAGAAAGGGTCACTAGTACCGTTATTTGAACGTGAACGATTAGCAATCATTTCTTTGAAGGTTCTTTACAATTTTCTGTAATCTTCCTTCGTTGATCGGAATTATAAGGTTATTTACAATATAACTTTTTCTGCATATTTTAAAATTTCAAAACACTTAATTTGAATTATAAATATACATTCTATTCTAGAATAACTTTTCTGAAATATAAATTTTTACATATGGTAAAGCTCTATCCAGAATGTAATTTTCTGGAATATAACTTATCTTCTACTTGTTTTTCTTTAAAAAAAAACAATGTAAAAGGTTTATTTTATGTTTTGTTCTCAAAAAAAGTCAAATGATTTCAGTTAATTGTGGGAATGGTAATTGTCATCTTTACCACTTTCTTAAGAAAAAAAAGAAAATAAGACAAAAGAAAATAAAATAAGATAAAAAAAAATAAAAGATGTAAAAAGGAGAAAAAAAATAAAGAGGAAAAAAAAAATTTAAAATCAAAATATGATGTGTAAAGTTTCTTTACACTAAAGGTCTATTTAATATCTAAAATAAATACACCTAAATAAAAGTGTCTATCAAAAACAAAAAGGAATAATTGATTACAGCAGTTAATCAAAAAATCAGATAAATGAAGAGAAAGTGATTAAGGAAATAAGGAAGGATTAGATTATGTGAAATCATGTAGTGTGACGTATTCTTTTGTATTTTCTTTTCAATTAAACTCAAAATTCATTTTCATCTAGAACCTCGTAAATCCTTGTTCATAATGAATGTAGAGAGCAATAACTGAAAGAATGAGGTGACGTTTACATTGCATTGGCCAAATTGAAAGCCGACAGGGGCTAGTATTAAAAATCCAGGTTCGCTAGAATTTGTTAGCACAAGAGCCAACATAATCACCACCCTCACAGCCATTGTAGTTGTTAAAAAATACACAATCCAAAGGTTCTTACATAGTCATGGTGATGGTGAAGGAGATTGTTGTGCAGTGTGTCTGTGCCAAATCTCTGAGGGAGGAAAGGTAAGGTCGCTACTGGGATGCCACCACAATTTTTACATTCATTGGTTGAAGCACTGTTAATAAAATCGCAATCTACATCGTGAAATCGCACGATTTTACGATCCTTTCGATGCCAAGCAATCTGGATCGGGGTTGGGATCGTCTGCGAGCAAGATCGGAGTGGAATCGCGAGTAGGATCGTGGGATCTGCGATCCCGAACGATCCAAGCTCGACGACCAAAGTTTAAAACCCTAAAATTTTACCTTCATTTCGAAAAAGCTACGCTACCTTGCCTTGCCGCTGCTGCGCCGCGAGCTCGCGACCTTGCCCCTCTACTCGACCTCCCCTGCTCTGCTGCGATGTTGCCCCTCTTCGCGACCCAGCTGCCTTGCGTCGTCGACCTCCCCTTAAGTTACTAGCAATGCATTCTCCCTTCTCCCTTGCAACACATTTGTTTTTTTGTTTTAGTTTTTTCCTTTGAGGGAAAAAAAAAGAACAAACAGTTCTATGTGGTTGGTTAATGGTTACTTTTGTGTTTTATGTGGTGTATGTCCATCAATTGATAGCATATTTACATTAATTATGATTTGAGTTTTAGTAAATCACAATTGATTTTGGATGAATGTCCATATTACAGTGCTAAAATTGAACATGCTTTTGATGGAATTTTGACAATGGCTAAAAACATGTGATTCAGTGCGTGAACTAATTACTGTGTATGTGTTGGTTAGGTTTCTGTTATGACAACTGTACTTGTTTTGAGGCAGTTATTGTAACTACTAACTATAGATTAGTCAGCTTGTCAGAGAAGCCTGTGTCTGTAGGATATAAATAAGAGTTTCTAAGTTAGAGACTCAGAAGTCAGAATCAATGTATAGATTTTTCAGATCAAAGAAATTAGCTCTCGATTTCTCTCTATATTCTTCTTACTCTCACTCTTAAGTTTTATGTTCTACCTGGGATCAGGACTGAAGGAATGGCAAGTGGATCAGCTGAAGATGTTGGAGGGAGTGGAGCAAGTGGACCTCCACGTAAAATACCAAAAAATGATGCTGGAATGAGGACTGATGTGGCATGGACTCACTATTTTTCTGTTGATGGGGATGCAAGAAAAGTCAACTGCAAATACTGTTAGAAGGTGCCCACAGGAGGGGTTTACCGTTTCAAGCATCATTTAGAGGGAACTGCCAAAGATGTTGGAGCTTGTAGGGCTGTCCTTGAAGATGTTCAAAAGAAAATGATGATTATTGTATCATCATTGCAAGAAAAGCTCTTGAAAAAATCAGGTGAATTTGAGGGAGTAAGTAGTAGCTTTGTTGCATCCGAAGAAGGTACTGCTGCTAGTGGTAGTGGTGATATTTTCAAGAGAAAGATGAGGTCTCAAGTCACAATCAACAACATGTTTAAGAAGAACATAAGAGAGGAAGCTAGTCAAGACATTGCTCTTTTTTTCTACAATAATGCGATTCCATTTAATGTGGCCAATAGTGAAGAATACAAGAAGATGTTTGAGTCGGTTGCTCGACATGGTCTAGGATTTAACCCACCATCCTACCATAAAATTAGGGTGAAATACTTGAAGCATCACGTTGAGAAGACCAATCTCTCTTTGGATGATCACAAGGCTTATTAGAAGAAATCCGGATGCATAATAATGACAGATGGATGGACTGATAAGAGGAGGAGGAGGACCATATTGAACTTTCTAGTGAATAGTCCTCTTGGAACTGTTTTATTGAAGTCCATTGATGCATCTAACATATGCAAGACAGCCGAAAAAAATTTCAAGATGATGGATGATGTGGTTGAGGAGGTCGGGAAGAAAATGTTGTCCATATTGTGACGGACAATGCTGCAAATTACAAGGCAGCTGGGGATATGTTGATGCGGAAAAGGAACAAGTTGTACTGGGCACCTTGTGCAGCTCACTGCATTGATTTAATGCTATAGGATTTTGAGAAGAAGATACCACTTCATAAAAAGACAATTGCAAGTGGCAGAAGGATTACAACTTACATCTATAGTAGAACAAGTCGCATTGCTTTATTGCATGCCTTTACTAAAGGGAGTGATTTAATTAGACACGGCTTGACCCGTTTTGCTACTCCCTACTTGACTTTGGGATGCTTGAATGAGAATAAAGGTCCATTAACTAGAATGTTCACATTTGAAGAATGGACTTCCGGTCAATTAGCAAAGACTAAGGATGGTAAGTTTGTGGGAAATTTGATTACGGATAAGGAGTTTTGGAAGAATGTTCTTCATTGCATGAGGGGTGCTTTTCCCCTAATTAAAGTGTTACGCTTGGTAGATTCAAATGACAAGCCAACCATGGGGCTTATTTATGAAGAGATGGACCGAGCTAAGGAGAGAATACAAAATGTCTTCAGAGGGGTTGAGAGCAGGTAATTATATCTTCCACCATTAGTTTCATTTTATATTTTATAAACTTCGTTTAGAAACTAATTATTTTTTTTTTCATTTATAGCTACATGCCTATATGGGAAATTATTGATCAAAGATGGGACAGCCAATTACATAGGCCCTTGCATGCTGCAGGGTATTATTTGAATCTCATGCTACATTATAGTCTTAGTTTTAAAGTTGATTGGGAAGTGAAGAAAGGATTCATTGATTGCATGGAAAGACTTGTGGAAGACATTGATATAATAGGCAAAATTGTTGACCAATTAGAAGATTTCAAGAAAAAAAGGGGCTTTTTGGTCATGCAATAGCTCAACGTGCACTTCAAACAAAAACTCTAGAAAATTGGTGGGATTCCTATGGAGATGGACATCCAGAATTGCAAAAGTTTGCAATTAGAGTTTTGAGTTTAACATGTAGTTCATTCAGATGTGAGCGCAACTGGAGTATGTTTGAAATGGTAAGCATTTCAAATTTGTTAAGCAAAAATGTATTTATTTAATTTAAATAAGAACTTATAATATCATAATTGATTTTTTTATAATTATTTAGGTCCACACGAAAAAAAGGAACCGTTTAATGCAAAAGACCATGAATGATGTGGTATTTGTGATGGCCAATTCAAGATTGAATAAGAAGAGGGAAGTTAGAAAGGCATAGATCTACACCATAGAAGATATTTCTTCTGATGATGATTGGATTGTAGAGGAGAATGGTGAAAATGATGATTTGAATGCCATGGAAGAAGACATTCTTCAAGTTGAAGACAATGTTGGAAATGGTGGTGCACATGTAGATGATTTGGATGTTCCTCCTATTGATGAGGATGAAATTGTTGGACTTGGAATTGGAGATGGAGTGGGAGATGCCAATGTCATTAATGACAATGAACATGATGATAATTGTCAAGAGGAGTTGAAAGCTCTCCTAAATTACTAGAGTTGGAACTTGGAACAATTTCAATTTTATATGAATTAATGTTATGTTATGACTTATGAATTTTTATTGAGTTGGGTTATGTACTTATGAATTTATATTATATTATGAATTTATATATGAATTTAGGTTTGCTTCTTTATTTATTGAGTTTTTTATGCATATAGATTATATATAGGAATTTTAGATATTGACGTAGGATCTTATGATCCGAGTTACAATCCTTAAGTTACGATCTTTCATCCCTCTCCCAATCTTAAGTAAAATATCGATTTTAACAACCTTGGGTTGAAGAACCACAAATGCCATTACCTGCCCTCTTTGCAGGAACAATATCATCACTCTCCTCAACAACAATCACAAACAGACTCTCATTGATTTGTCGTACAGTTTCTCTGATCCAGCTAGGATCCTGATTAGTTCATTAACACTAGTATGATAGTATCTAGTCTGTCAATCACTCATTTGCGATGTTTTATAGCTTCGATGAATTCTTGTATCTATATCATATATGCACATCAGGTCCTTACTTATTCCCCACCTTACTCTCCTTTCATTTGATCAATCCTCCATCAAAAATATAAACTTAACGCACAATCTTTTATTAATTTACCCCAACTACAGATATAAAACATGAGTGAATACCTATGTAATATCTATGATTTCTACATAAACACGATCTAGTTGTAGAATAAAAAAAGAAAAAGATCACTACTAGAAAGTCTAAGAGATGTAATACACATAATAATTCTAACAATAATTTAATATAAAAATGAAAGTTTTCTCACAAAGACTAAAACATTTAATATAAAAATTACAAAAGAAACACCCTTGTTGCAAGATGACGCATGCACAATTGCATGCATCACCACTAAAAGCATCAACATCCTGATAACTTACAATAGTTACCAGCATGATTAAACAAAGGCTGAAATTTAGGTCAATGTGTACATGCTGCTGATTAGAAAGAAAAAAAGATATATGTCACAGTATCAATATGTGCGCTGATAAAAAAAAAATGTATCAGTATTTGCTACGGTGGTTTATAAGAAAGTTTGTGATCCGTTTTTTGAGTAGGCGACTAAGTGAAAGAGGGTGTATTAAGTTATAATTAATAGTTAAATTTAAAGTGTGTTCGTACAGTTATACGTAAATGACTAACATTAAAAGTTATGCATAATCACTTCTTTTTTATCAATGAGAGTAAGTAAAAAACAAAAACCAATGCCTTAGAAACACGGTTCAAATGGCACCAGCTAACAAGGAAGACAGTTGAGTTGGGCAAGAATGTAACACCACCAAAAGTGATATAATTTTTTTTGTAACTGGAAGAGAAACTATAGGTGTTATCAACTTATTAAATTAAAGATTAATTTTATTAGTAATGTATGATTATCATAATTCAAAAGAATTTTACATAAAAAATTGAATACAAATTATCCTATTAAATAAATATATTTTTTTACATATAAACTCAATATTATTTTATATCACTTCATTAATCCTTTAAGTTAAAAAGTGATATCATTTGATACATTCTTATAGGTTAATATCTATAAATATTTACACTTGTATAATTTATATAACTATTACATGTTTAAATAACATTTAATCAAATAGTATAATTTACACTTTCAACTGTCAGAGTTTGATTTTTAATTTAAAAGACTAAAAAATAAATTTTAATTTGGGGACTAAAAAATAGAGCCCTATTTTAAAGTACTAAAAATATTTTAAGTTACATAATGGTTTTTTTTTACGGTGAAAAGCTACATAATGGTTTTTATTTATATTATAATGTAAAACTTATTCACACTACTTGTTGTTTATGTACATGTCCGAGAGCAGTAATTCTTTTTTGTTGTGCCGAGTTTTGTGTTTGCATTCATGTTCGATACCTTCTCCCAAGTGCCGAGAGGGATATATACGAAGATATTTCAGCGCTTAAATCAGATATCACTAAATATAATAAAATAATAACAATAATAATAATGAATAGTTAAATTTTATCTGGAGAATCTCATCATATAAATATTATTTTAATAAATCTCAAATCTATTAGCATTATAATATGATAATAATTTGGCAAGATAATATTATCTTTATTTATTATTATTATTATTATTAGACCGAGGGGTACAGTTAAAAAAAATTAAGTGAGTTGGGACTATAAACTTATTAAAGAAAAATAAAATTTTTAAGTTCAAAGAATATAAATATTTACCTATTATTCACTAATAAAATTTTCGTATCGACGACAAAATTCAAATTTATATTCTTACGAGATATGGATATTAACTAAATCAATAACAGAAATTAGAAATTAGTTATATCACTTTAAAATTATTAGATTTCATCTAGTATTTTATAGAGATAATCGATAGGTGGATGTATGAGAGAATTTTTTCCTTTTTTTACTATTTAAACTAATATTCAATGGAATTAATAAAAGAAAAAACATTTACTTATTTAAATACGTGGCCAGACTTTAAATAGATTTTTTTTTTTTGTAAAAATACATGTTAAAAAAGAACTCATCTGCAGTTTGTCTGAGTCAGGTTCAATGAATCGAATGAAAAAAATTTCAAAATTTATTTCTTGCTGGGAGCTTCATTGAATATAAATGGCCACATTTGGGAGAATGCCTACTAGTTACTAGCTAGAGCCAGTGACCGTATCAACTTATGCTGTAGAGGGAGATTGATGTGCATTATATGCATTTCCACAAACAGCTGGTTTTGGATCCACCAACAGCAATCATAATTTACGCAAACGGCAAAGAACAAGTACGGTTTTCTTTCGGTGCTTTTTTATGTACGTGGACATAAGTTCTCTAAGCATAGTTGTGAAAATCGGTCCGGTCATTAACCTGATCGAAGTAGTGGATCACTTGGATCAGTAATCTAACCGGTGGGTCATTAATTGGACCGGTTTGACCCGGTCTATATTAAAAAATTCAAAATTATATTATATATATGTATATAACTAACATTATTTGATTAAGAAAAATTCATCCATAATTTTATACTGAAATATCAAAAATAACAATTGAAGTATTAAAGTTGATAGTATATTAAAAATAAAAAAGACTATAAATAGCAATTACTTAAATAAAAAACACAAAAGCCCATTTATATAGAAGTTGTAGAAAGCAAAAAAGTAGGTGCGGAAAGCAAATCGGCCCAAATAACCCTACTACCCTAATATATATGCTTCTTTTCTCCAACCCTTCGGGATTCTTCTTTTCTCCAACGTTTGCAGCGCCGTTTGCTTTTTTTCTCCTTCTCTTCAACTGCGCCATTGTTTTCCTATTGCTGTTCTTACTTCCTATGAGCTGATAATCGATTTAGCTTGGTTTTCTAGTACCGTTCTTACATCTTATGTTCCCGTTCTTACTTTCTAGTATTTATAATGTTCTTTATTTTAATCATTAGAAATTATGTGCTGAATACCAATGGAGGAAGCGCGGTGAAGGACGCCGTGGTAACTGCGGCAACGGCGACGGCGACGACGACGCGGTCTAAGTGTCAGGCCAAAACGACGTTGTGAAGGAGGAAGCACCGGGTTCCTAAACCCGTCCGGGTCGCCGGGTTCTTCAAAAACCGGCCGGTTCTTACCGAGCCTAACCGGACCACTTGCATGGCCGGTTTCACACCAACTCGGCCCGGAGCTGCCAGCGGTTCCCGGTCCGACTGGTCCGACCGGCCAGTCCGAACCGGTTTTACTAACACTGTCTCTAAGTGACTATCTTTTTTCCTCAAAAAGAAGTAACTACCTTTTCTAGCTAAGAACCAGGATTCGAGTGGTTTTGCTATCAGAATTTGCATGAAAATCTATGCAATGGCTTAATCCCGTCTTAATATAAAAATAAAATTAAGTTGTTTTTCATTAATAATTATAAATTGATTAGATTTTCCTTTTATAACTGTTTCATCGTGAGTTTTTTAATATAAATATGTTCTCTTTTCTTGAACATATTAACTTTTACAGGTAAATTATACTACCTATTACCCAGGTTGAAATTATAATATAAAGTAAGAAGACGTTGAATATTTTAAAGCCAAACAACCTTATGACATACTCACTTAACATTTAGATAACTTATAAATAACATTTAATATGTAAAAATGAAGAAATATAATGGAAAGGTGTTGTTACCATCTCTTTAATTTCATTTCTTTTAAAAAAATCAATTATATCAAATATGGAATAGAATATCACCTGTCTTGTTACATTTTGTTTAATTTTAACATGTTTATCGAAGGTATTTTAAGTTTTAGGACTTGTTTGCATGTTATTCTTAAATAAAAACATTTGTTGATGAACAAATGTGTTTAGAATTTCACAATAACGATGTATTTTTGTATAGCTGATTTTTAAATTTAATATAAATTAAATAATTAATTGAAAATTTGGTGTAAAATTGAAACTATTTGGGAATCTGGTGCACTCAAACACACCTAGATGAGGCGTGTTTAAGCAGGTGACGATACGTGGCACATGCAGAGGTGAAACGCGGTGTAAACGTAAACTTCAGAAGGTTATAACTTTTGACTGGGATGTCCGATTGAGGCGTATGATGTCAAAATGATCGTAATTGAGAGGAGAAGCCCTTGACAAGTTTCCAAAGGGGACTTGGTCTGCGATTTAATTTTCCAACCTCCAAAAAATTTCTTGTTTTCTAATTTTTTATTTATTCAATTAGTGAATTGCATGCTATTTTTTTAGTTACTTCTCTTAATTTTGAGCGTTTTGACATAAAATACGCCTCCATCGGATATTTCTATCAAAATTTATGACTTTAAAAGTTATATGCATCATCAAATTTAAAACCTAATAATTGCTAAATGCACCTCATTTTTTGATAAGTTTGTCCATAAAATTGAAAATGGCTAATTACACCCCATTTTTTATTAAGTATAGTTCAATCCTTTCTTTTAAATCTTAAAATTTAAATGATACGATTTTTAAAATATACCCCAAATTATTTGATTAAGTATTTTAGTAATTTATATTTTAATTAATATTTTAAATCTATTATCATTTAAATTTTAAGATATAAAAGAAAAGATTGAACTATACTTAATAAAAAATGGAGTGTAATTAGCCCTTTTCAATTTTATGGACAAACTTATCAAAAGCTGGGGTGCATTTAGCAATTGTTAGGTTTTAAATTTGATGATACATATAACTTTAAACCGTCATAAATTTTGATAGAAATATCCGATGGAGGCTTATTTTATGTCAAAACGTTCGAAATTAAGAGAAGTAACTAAAAAAATAAAAAATAGCATGCAATTCACTAATTGAATAAATAAAAAAATTAGAAAATAAGAAATTTTTTGGAGGTTGGAAGATTAAATCGCAATTTTGAGGCACTTAGAGGCCTCTTTTGGGAAATTTTTTTGACCGAGTCACCTTAAAAACATGTCAATGACTTCTCTTCTCAATTACGATCGTTTTGACATATCATACGTCTCAATCGGACATCCCAGTCAAAAGTTATGACCTTCCAAAGTTTACGTTCACACCGCGCTTCACCTCTGTATGTGCCACGTGTCGCCACTTGCTTAAACACGCCCCATCTAGGCGTGTTTAAACACATCTCATTTGGACGTGTTTGAGTGCACCAAATTCCCAAATAGTTTTAATTTTATCCCAAATTTTCAATTAATTATTTAATTTATATTAAATTTAAAAATCAACCCTGAAGTACCTAATGCAAATGCTTACTCTCTTAGTTTTTAATTTTAAGATCTTTTTTTATAAATTTGTTTATTTTTTTAAATATTAAATGTATTAGTTATTTTTTCCCTATATATCTTTATTTAATTATTCTCTTTTTGATTATCAAAAAACATTAACACAATTATTATATATTTATAATGCCTATTTCATAAATAGATTATAACCAATGTCGTAACTGCAAGTAAGACAAATACACATAAATTTAATGTGAACCTCAAGAAGTACGTTGACATTTAACATAGAATTCAACGCTTGGAGTTACTTTCAAGGGACTCCAGCCAACTGTAGAGCCAAAAGGGAGACATGCATGAGATGCCCAATGACCACTTAGCTTGCCTGTCGCCCCAATATTAAATGCCAAACATAATTGAACCTTAATGCCTCCCAATATTAAATATGATTATGTTCCGATGGCACTAGAGAGACCAAGCAACCGCACACCGTGCAATTTTCCAGGCCTTTGTATTTCCTGATAATATCCCATGGATTTTTCTGTGGTATATATTTACGTTCCGTGATTTCCTAGCGATGCAAATTTGTTTCTGTTCAGTCAAACCTTTATTTTTTAACCTAAGAAATTAATTGTTGTTGGCTGTGGTTGTTTTTTGTTCTGTATTATGCTGTTTGATTTTATGGCTGAAAACACTCACTGTTTGATCATCGTATCTTTTTGAATATGCAATTCTAAATTGTACACTCTTTTGAACGATTTGCTCCTTATCATTGTGTCAAAGGGTTCATGGCTTATGATGGAAGTGAAAAGACATTATGGGTATGGTTCAAATTTTATTAATTTTGTGGTCCTTTTTAAACAAAGATCATCTCAAGGAAATACGGGTAGTGGCCTGGATATGAAATAAGATATACTTGAGATGAGGTTGCCATTGTTCGACTCTTCGTTACACCAAATTACTGCTGGGGAAAATCTTATGAAGCCATCTGTGCACATAATGATTGAGCTATCAAAGAAGTTGTAATACAGGATGACAATTCTGACACTGTTGTCAAATTGGATAACTTGACTAGGGTACAAGTGGTTGATAATTTTCTAGCGCATTCATATTAGATCTTAACTCCATCATTATCAAGCCAAGTTCTCTTTTTTCATTGAGTCTTGAGGAACTCTGTATGAGTTTCAACAGGGAGGGATTCTTAGAATCGGCGATTGTACAGTGTTAACAATCTAATGGTGAAGTGAAATCCTTTGCCAACCACAAATAGAAGTCTGAATGTCATCCACTGTGAGCTGCAAATTGTTGATATTCTTCCCTGGCCTTATAGAGTACAGTGGTTTTAAGGTAGGATACTAGGTCATCGGTAGGGCTGTTATTTTCAGTGACAGTTTTCTAGTTTTGTTCAGTAAAAATTAAGCTCCTTTTGGTAGCTCTTCTAGTTGGTTTTTCTTAAACTTTTTAGCTTGAGTGACTCATGAAAATGTGCTTAAAGCCTTAAACCTTATTTGGGGGATAAGTTACTATCTGTAGAATTTCTACAGTACATCTGATCTTTCGGGTGTTATTCACAATTCAACTGTCAGTAACTTTTGCTTTATTTTGATGACGACATAATGTAGCTGGTGGTACTTAATCCTTCACAACCTCGACGCTGTTTTTATTATTTACTTTTTACTTTAAAGTAAAATTGAATGAATAATATATCAGTGTAAAGGTTTTTGCATATCATTATTTATTTTATATATATATATATATATATATATATATATTGTACCAAAGATTATGACTTTTTAATTATTGGTTGATGGTGTAAGATCTGTCATAATGAACTACTGAGTACTGATAGGGCATCTGTTAAACTCATTAAAATTTTAAAATTTAGAACATTTTACGCCGTAAGAATCAAGTTTCCTTTTAACCCAAGAAAACAGTTTCCAGGAGTGCATTGATTTTAGGATTTGATTCACTTTGATTGAAATGTCATGATTCAAACCTGCCGAGTGCAGACGGTCGTTAGTACCCTGCTTTAGGAATTGGAGGTAGCGTCTAATCTATACTCCAGGTTAAATGGTTAATACGACCTTCAGCCTGCATTTTAAGCTCTCTTTTGTAGAATTGCTTTGTCTTTTACTTTTTTCTGAGAATTGGTTAACCAAATTAATAACCACAAATTATTGTCATGCAAACTATTTTTGAATTTCTTTATTGATATTGAACCTTTTCTTTTTTTTCCGTTTTACATTGCTGACATTTGTTTGCATATCTATAATCCAAATAGCCAATAAATTCAAGAAAAGGTAAGATTAGTTTGAAAAATTTTCAAAATAAAAATATAATGAATATGTGAAGAATTTTCTTAAGTGATTAAGCCCATTGATTTGCTAAAACGGCGAAATACTAATTGCGATGGGAATAAGTCTTATCTGAATTTTCTCTACAGTTATAAACGAGAAATCTACATTAAGTAAAGATATAATATAATTAAACAATTGAAGTACCAGGGTTTATTCTGGTTTAGCCACTAACCACTTTTATGACCTATGACCTGTTTCCAAACAACAACTCAAGATTTTATTCTACTGATCAACAGGAGATTACACAATGTTATTTGATAATAATCAGGATCACCCACCTTTAAACAATTCACAACAATAGAGATACCTCACTCAAAGAATCTCTGTACAGGATGCCTTTAATTCAGATAAGAGTAACTCAAATAGTGTGATGACACAAATTAAAGCACTTAAAATCTCATAAAAATGAATCAAGTTTGGATGAACTGAATTAACAAGAACAAGAACAAAAGGTTTTTCAAAGACGGTAATGTTTTCTTATCCTTGTTTTTCAGAAACCTTGAGGTGCAATTAAATAGAATAAAACTATTTTAGGAAACGATCATGTTATCTAGTAAAAAAAAAGGAAACGATCATGTTATTAAAAACCAAAAAGAGACTTATTTTAAATTGGAAATTTGAATAAGATAATCAATTAAATGTTCAATTATGTTATGAATTTTCGTAACTCATAGACAAGAATCAATTATAACTTCTTAATAATCAATTTTATTGATTTGAATGTATAAAAAAAGTTTGTTTATTTGGGACATCAATAATCAATAATGATTCCTATGATGCATCATATTATATAACAATTTTTTTTATAATCATATTATTTGTATGTGGAGTATTCATTAACTCTTATCATGATTAATATTTGTCAAATAACTTGATTGATATTTTTAGTGTGATATTTTTTCAAATCAGGTATTTTTCATCCGTGGAAGACATATATAGTTTCATTTAAATCAAAGACTTATTAAAATATTGTATAACATTTTGGAAGCGAATGCAGAATGAAACAATCAATTATACTTTAAAGATAATTGATTATCCCAGCATAAAAACAAAATTTAATAATTTTATTGATTTGAGAAAAAGAATAAAATTAATTTACTTTTTTATGTATAATAATGATATTGAGGTTTGAATCTAAAATTTAGGACCCTAAGTCAATTTATTTTAAATAAAATATTATTATAATAGAATGGAATGAAATGTGAAATGGAATAAAATATCCAATTATATAAAGTATAAAGTACCTAAATAGCTAAAAATGAAATCAAATGTAAGAAAGAAATCAGCCTCTAAAATACAATTAGACAATAGAGTGAGAAATTGAAGATAACGGATTTAAATATATAAATAAGAGGCATAATACAAAAAAAAACTTTAGATATATATTTATAATTTTCTCAACGTGAGAGTGCATTTCCAAACCAACACCTTCACTTTAACATACGTTTTCCTCTAAAACTATTCAAACTCTTGGTTAGTCCATTACTAGATTGATCTTAATGGTTCAAAATAATTAATTTATATTTATATCAAATAGAAAGATATTAATTAAGAGTGTTTGTCAAACAAGCACAAAAACTTTTAAGATAACAAGATACAAGTGAATTTAGGAGTGTTCAAATCTAAATCGATCTAAAATAAAAATAAAAAATTGCTAAAAAAACAAAAATAAACCAAATTAATTTTTTTATATTTGTTTGGATAATTTTTTTCTCAAATCTATTGATTTGGTTTGGTTTGGTTTTTTTGAAACTAATCAAACCACAACAATAACACTTATATTATTTTAATATAATATCTTTTATGTGTGTATCATTTGAGTTTTTCAATATTTTATAGTATTATGTATATGAAACTTATATATTGTTTACTATTTTTTTTTCATATGAATTTTTTAAGATATATTTGGTTTAAAATAGATAAAATTTTACATATTTTTATTATAGAAGATTTAACATATTAATAAGTTTCATAAATTTTTATTAATGTTTTTAATATAATATTATCTAAAATATGAAAATAAAATATATAAATTTTAATGAAATAATATTTTAGTAAAAATCATAAAAATCAAATTAAACGTTTGATTTGATTTGAATTTTATTTTAAATAAAATTTGAACCAAATTAAACCACATATTTTTTAAATTTGGTTTGGGTGATTTTTTTTATAAAATATCAAACCAAATCCAACCACTACCACTCCAAAGTGAATTGAATTCTCTTGATGATTATATCTTAAAAGAATATAGAATGAAAATATAAAAAAAAAACCTTTCTAAAATCTTGGAAAAATTATGAAACTTTATTCAAAGATTTCAAACATAAAAAAAAAGGCATTCTTTCACCGGATGAGGGGAATTGGATACTGCTTCTCCTGGTTTCATGTTTTTGAAACTAGCAAATGTATTTTTTTTTAAAATAACTTAAATTATTCTATATATCGTTTTTTAATGATAGATCATACATAAGTTATTATTATCGCTATTTATTATCCTTTAATTATGAATACCGGTACCTGACCATATGGCGGCAGGTGGACTCACGTGCGTAGAAGAAAAAAAAATTACTCTAGGGAGTTAAAGTGGATACGACATCCCTGTAAAAACAAAAATGCCCACCATGGCATTATGCATATTTAAATTGTAAATAGGCCAAGTTGTACAAAGTAAGTAAAAATATGTTGATGTCATCACTTTATTTGAAGTTTTGAGCACATGAATACGAAGCGATGATGGAAAAGAGATGAATGGCACGTGACTGAGTGCACAAATCAACAAAATACTGCCTCTGAGTCTGAGAAAAAACCCTCTATTCGATACGTTAGAAGACTTTGTCCTAACTAAAAACATTCGTATTCGTTCATTCAGTCACACACGTGATCAATTGTATTCTATAGTGCGTCCTTCCATTTCCTTTTCAACCTCTTTATAGATCACGTGATTCTTCTGATTTTACATGCACTCGCATAGAAAAATAATTCTGACTCCTATTATCATTAGGCCCTGTACCTTACTTTTTTATTCTTTCTTTCTTTGGGTGAGTGGGAAATGAGGAGGTCTTATACGTTGCTCTGACTAAGTTATTTAATTATTTTGCAAGAAATATATTGCCTTATAGTTAGGGTATTTATGCATTGGATTAAATCAGTTTTTAAGTCAAAAATCATTCAATTCAATTACTATAATTTTTTTTATAAAAATTTAATTATAATTCAATCTAATTAAGAATTGAAGTGATTCAAATTGAGTTGTATTTGATTTATTTTAAAATCTAACCCAATGAAACACAATAGGATTAGGTTGAGTTTGTTGTTTTTTTAAGCAATCTAACCCAAATCAAATTATTATGCACATCAAAACTCTTTTCCTGAATATTTATCATATGAAGAAAAAAAAATATTTTTATCTCTTGTAGCAAAAAAAAAATTATGAAGGAAAAAAGTCTCTATCAAAATAAATTGAAAGCTTCCGTCCTTTCTTTCTGTTTTTATTTTCTCTGATGCGAGCAAAAATTAAATGATAATTGAATAATTTCCTGGTTACTTTTCATGTGGTAATCTATCAAAAACAAGTTTAAAATGTTTTCATCTACCAGGTACAGGGTAGCTCATCGTGGTGTGGGAGAGTTATGATGGCTCTTTCAAGAAGTTTGAAATTCTCACCTACGGTTTGCATATGTCATTAATGAAAGAAGAAAAAGTGTCATCAACAGCTTAATAATTAAAATATGGGATCTTTGATAAAAGGATAAGGTTTGCATACATTATTTTCTCTCTCTCAACCCTGTCCTTTGTAGACTTCTTTAGAATTCATGTCCATCGTGAGTTTTTCTTTCCAAATAAAAAATTTGAGTATCTTTTCCATTTTTAAGTAAGTATTGCTATTTTAAAAACCAGACAGTGACTAATAATAATCAAATATATATTTATTCATTTAAAAACATTTTTTTCACATTTTAAGAAAATGAGGCACGTAACATCAATTACCAGTGCCCAAAAGCAAATACACCTTGTAATAATAAAAGTAGCTAGCTCCACGAAGATACCTCTATAGTCCGAAAATATTAAGATTAAAGTGTATATATAAGGATTAAAGGAAGTTCAAAAGTGTATATATAAAAATAAAACAAAATTTGGTAAAAAAAATAAAATTTCAATATAAGAAATAAAACATAACAAATGTAAAATATAGAATTTAAATGAGTAATTAAACCTTTTAGGCAAACAGAACTAAATTTATTTTATACTATGCAAAGAGAGGGTTTGACAAGTTGAGCAGTCGTCTGCGGATATAGTTCTGGAAAAGCATCATGACATACCGCAACATGTCCTTCATTCAATTCAAAGTCCAACCAGCCCATAGTTACAAAAAGCAGTAAACACAACCTTGTTGTTACTCCCTTTTGAACTGAAATATAAATAAAAAACTACCAGTAATTTATATTGATCTGAAAAATTAGTTAATAAGAATATTTTTTGACTAAACTATATATGTTTTTTTGTTTATAAGAAACAATTCAATTTAAGTCAAATAAAATTACTAAAAATAATATATTCAAGAATCAAATCTAAAACATCTAATCATACTGAAATAATTTCACATTAATTAATTTACTTGATGATTTAATAGAAAAGTTAATTTGCTTTTTATATTAATAAAATAAAATATTACTAAAATTAAAATTCTAATTCAACTCAATGAAAAATATTTTAAAAAATATTATATTAAATTAAAAAATAAATTAAAATTTATTTATATTTTATTTTAATGTAGTTTGATTTCGAAAGTGGTAGTACTTTTAAGTTTTACCAGTTTAGTTCCCCAAATATAGCACGCCGAAAAACACGCTCCCACTTGTAACTTAGTATAACCACCACCAACAACTGATATATAGAATTACAAGATACAATCTCCTTTCCTTCGTGTTGGAGCACTGCACGGTACGGTTAATTGCTTTCACCTCGTCCGACAACAACAATGGCGGCGAAATCTAGTTCGAGTTCGACAACAAACGTGGTGACTCTGAAGGCGGCGTGGGTTCTCCCGCAGCGCACGCAGAACATCTGTGAGGTGTACGAGGTGGGGCGGAAGCTGGGGCAGGGTCAATTCGGGACCACCTTCGAGTGCACGCGCCGCGCGTCCAGGGGGAAATTCGCGTGCAAGTCAATTCCAAAGCGGAAGCTGCTGTGCAAGGAGGACTACGAGGATGTGTGGCGGGAGATTCAGATAATGCACCACTTGTCGGAGCACGCGCACGTTGTCCGTATCGAAGGGACGTACGAGGATTCCTCGGCGGTGCACCTCGTCATGGAGTTGTGTGAGGGTGGGGAGTTGTTTGACAGGATCGTGCAGAAGGGACACTACAGCGAGAGACAGGCGGCGAGGTTGATAAAGACGATTGTTGAGGTTGTTGAAGCGTGTCACTCGCTTGGGGTCATGCATAGGGACCTCAAGCCTGAGAACTTTCTCTTTGATACTGTTGATGAGGATGCTAAGCTTAAGGCCACTGATTTCGGCTTGTCTGTTTTTTACAAGCCTGGTGGGTTTGGTTGATTATGCTTTGAACTTGGGTTTGTTTGTTACTGTCTTCTTTGCTTGCTGTGGTGGTGTCAGAGTGTGGATGATTTCTTTGTTTGTTTAGTTTTTTGGTTTCTAAATTTAGTAATTCGGGTGTGGAGATCGTTGATCTGATTGGACGTGGATGGATTCCTTATTCCAATTTTTATCTCTTGGCTTGTAATTAATGATCAAAGGTTCAGTCTCTGTGCGTGTGGAAGAATATCTTTAGGGAGATATCAGACCCTTAAATGAGGATTTCGGTAGCTTGTGATATTAGTCTCCGATTCTCCGCTAAGGCATATTCTAGATTCACCAAAAGAATATTTCTACCAATTTTTTTTATTTTTGCTGAAATGGGGTAAACGTTTTATTTTTTTATTTTTTTGGTTTTAATTTGGTGAGATAGGGGTCTGGTTATATTGTGGGGTATGATTGTTCCGTTTGCTTGCGCGATTGGGAAGGATGCTTTTTGGAATTGATTGTGAGCTGGTCGTTGCGGATAGGATGGGATAAAAGAAACCACCGGGTGTAGGGATTAGTTGTGGTTCCTTGTGGGGTGTGTTTCTTTTTGAAATGTGATCAATTTGAGAAGAGAATATTGGTTTTTCTTTTCTACGGGGTTCACAAGTAGTTTTCCATGGTGGAACCACGAAGAATATCGTCCACTGGGTCATGTTTCATGTAGAGATTCCTAGATTTTTTTTGTCCTCCTTTTTCATGCTGTCAATGAAATTGAGTAAGGGCTTGGTATTGTGTGAGAAATCCCTGTAGGCATTGAAGAATGAACTGGATTTAGTTGATCTGAGCTGGGTTAAAATGGGTAAAAAAAGGAAAGGGAGCTCAAATGGATAAGGGCGGTTAGTAACCTTTTTTGTTCCATGGCTTTGGTGTCTTAACGCATGAACCTTTTCCCATTCTAACTGCTATATGTTGGGACTCTGGGAAATAGCTATATATGTTCCACTGAATATAATGTCTAACAGGTATTTCTATGTCAAAGTAATTTTTTAGAATCATATTTAAGTGTGCTTTGTATGCAAAACATGAAAAAAATAGTTGATTCCTTAAATGAAGTATTGTAGCTGCGTCCTTGTGGTTGGCAGTTGACTCTAAGTTGTTTTCTTGCAACAGTCCTCTTTTAAGTGTTAGGAAAAGGTACATTTGTTTTATCTTCGTGCAAATTATGAATAAAGAAAAGTATTTGTTTAGTAAAATAAACTTAGCTATTTAAAATTTAAGTAGAAGTTATGCAGTCTCGTCTTACAGTTACAACTAGATTTTTCTACCTTTCTTCATTTCAGTCATTGTTAGATCAACTGGAAATGCTTTCAAGCTGTATATGCCCTTATGCCTAACACAGTAAGATACTTTTTCAGGTGAATCATTTTGTGATGTTGTCGGGAGCCCATACTATGTTGCACCAGAGGTCTTGCGCAAGCACTATGGACCTGAATCAGACGTGTGGAGTGCTGGGGTTATTCTGTACATCTTGTTAAGTGGGGTGCCACCATTTTGGGCCGGTAACTATTTGTTATTTATGTTAAAATTTGAAATATCGGCTGAGGATGTTAGCATATTTGTGGTTTCTTCATGTTTGTCCTTCTTTTTTGATAATACTGATCTGCAAATTGTTACCTTCAGAATCTGAACCAGGGATCTTCCGGCAGATTTTACTAGGAAAACTTGATTTTCAATCTGAGCCTTGGCCTAGCATTTCAGACAGTGCCAAGGATCTAATTCGGAAAATGCTTGATCAAAATCCAAAAACAAGGCTTACAGCACATGAAGTACTCCGTAAGTCTCTTGAACTCCTTATGAGCAAGCAGAAGTAACTTTATTAAGTTTACAAGATTACTACAAACTACAAAGTAACAATTCTTAGAATCGCTTAACAGCTGTAAGATGTCTTTCTATGTCAGGCCACCCATGGATTGTTGATGACAACATTGCACCTGATAAACCTCTTGATTCTGCAGTTTTATCACGTCTGAAACAATTCTCTGCAATGAATAAATTGAAAAAGATGGCATTGCGTGTAAGGCTTCTTTAGAACTTTTTGCCAAGTCTAGATAATTTCTTTGTGGTTGTTGAATATTATGAGATTATATATATTGAGGGAGGAAAAGAGAATGAAATAATAAATTGATAATGAGTTAATGACGAAGATGTATTTCAATGTATTGAAGTTATGTTATATGTTTATAAAACCTAGAGTACCAACCAACAACCATTATTTATTTTAATCAAAATCCTAACTAATTAGAGAAACAAATTATAATCAGATAAGGAAATATAATTAGTCACCCTAAGATATAATTAGTCATCCTAACTAAGCATTATTTAGAATTGGAGATTTTTTTGGATATTTTAGTAACAAGTTTGCTTCTATGAGTTCTCAATTGTGTGTCTTCGTATGCATATTTATTATTAGAATTTCAGCTAAGCAGATTGCAATTATTTCAAGATCTATTAGGGAGCTATCTTTTCTTAGTCAATTTCTTGTGCATTCTTTTTAACACGACTCAGAAAAGTTCCTTCGTTCTAAAGGTTATTACAAAACATGGTGGGATGCCTGCAGGAATGCAAGATGCACCATCAGGTATTAGATTCCTAAGAAAGACCACTGGCCTATTACCTACTCTTACATTCAAGGAAAGCAATAATTAATATATTTATTTTTCTCATGTATAATGGGTTTGGTTTCCTTTCAGAAACTGGTGGAATGATTTACTTGAGCCAAATTTTTTTAATGAATTTAATTGGAATGCATTGATAATGTAAAGGTTTTTAACACTATTAACAAATCATGGATTGTCATAACATTGAAAATCATTGACTTTTATGATAATTACACTAAAAGTCATACCAAGAGTGTTGTCTAATTGTTTTTTTTCCTCTCTTTTTGATACGTGGTGTTGTCTAATTGGTTAATAGTATAAAAATCTCTATATTGACCATGTATCTATATTTTTTTAATATATTTTCATAGGAAAATTAAAAAGTACTGTATAAAGAATTTTTGTTTTTTGACATATCATTGATGACTTCAGTTTTACTAGATATGTTTTGTTGTAAAAATAATAATAAACACCAACTTTCACTCTTGATCACCCTTCCCATTAAAGCAAGGCCAACCGTATTATTACATGGTTGGAATCAAACAATTGCATTATGTCCTAATGGATTTCTCAACAACTATCTTTGATTAGATATATTTCATTGATGTAAAGACTGATTTTAATTTATATAGATTCTTGTTATATTCGTGCTTTTTTGGATTCTGTTTCCTAATTTTGTTTGTTTGGTTCTTTGATTTGACCTATGAAGCCAATTTTGTTCGAGTGTTGGATATGGACCACAAGGCAGCCTCATCCTTATTATTAGATCATTTAGATGATTTTTGTTTTGTTGTTTAATTTCTTAATTTCAGTTCAGTTCTGAACGAACTTGAACCATTCTTTTCATGGAAGTTTTGGTTGCTTCAAGTAGAGAATACCAAGGTCGGAAAGCTAACACAAATATAATTTGAAAGTTCTTTTACATTCCTTGTTAAAATTATGATTTTTTCCCCATTGTTCCTATGGCAAGTTATCTATTAAATTAATGCTAATCTGCAGAAATGAAATACTTTGCAACCTTAGCCTGAACTTCGAGCATCATTATGTTGTCTGTGGTTTGTAAAACGTCGGAGTTCATAAAGTCTTCCTGGAAACAAGAAATTGAATGTGATCCATATATTAGTCATGTAAATGTCATTCTAATACCAAAACGTTTACAGCTTTGCTTGCTTGATCTCAGGTTATTGCTGAGAGGCTATCTGAAGAAGAAATTGGTGGCCTGAAAGAGTTATTCAAGATGATTGACACAGACAACAGTGGAACGATAACGTTTGATGAGTTAAAAGATGGGTTGAAGCGAGTAGGATCTGAACTTATGGAGTCTGAAATCAAGGATCTTATGGATGCTGTAAGATTTTTTTAGGAATGCTAATAACAGTGTAGCACTCCTCAACATACTATCATTAGGTGAAATCTATGTGGGTTGACCTAAATAGGGACCACATGCATTGCATCTCACAACAGAGTATTTTGAAAAGTGTCTGTTATTAGCATTTTCTTTTCTTTTGGGTAAATTATTTTTTTCGTTTAGTCTATTTTCTTGATATATGCTGCTGCTTTGCCTTTAATTTTTGAGCTTAACATAAGATCTTATTTGGCAATGGCAGGCGGATATTGATAAAAGTGGGACAATTGATTATGGTGAATTCATTGCTGCCACTGTTCATTTAAATAAGCTGGAGAGAGAGGAAAACCTAGTCTCAGCCTTCTCCTATTTTGACAAAGATGGCAGTGGTTACATAACCCTTGATGAAATACAACAAGCCTGTAAGGACTTCGGTTTAGATGATGTCCATATTGATGACATGATCAAGGAAATTGATCAAGATAACGTAAGTAATGTCCTGTAAGGACACATAAGATTCTCAAATTTCATCTTGTAATGTCTCTGTCGGTGCCAACTTGTTTGTTGGGGGTATTAATGTAAGGTTTGTGGTGCAGGATGGGCAAATAGATTATGGGGAATTTGCTGCCATGATGAGAAAGGGCAATGGAGGAATTGGAAGGCGAACTATGAGAAAAACACTAAATTTAAGAGATGCTCTTGGATTAGTAGACAATGGGTCCAATCAAGTTATTGAGGGCTACTTTAAGTAATAATTACGAGGAGACAAAATTGACTAAAGATAATTTAGTGAATTTCTACGTTGTTTGTAGCTGCTTGACCAAATTTTGCGTATCTTTTAATAGACCCATCTTTTGCTGGAAAGTTTTTCATCTTGATCTGGATGAGGTCCATGAAAAATTGAAATGGTCCATACAACGAATTGCAGCTCTTTTAATATCATGCACCATTTAATTTCAGGGTCGGTTTGACAAGGTGAATGGAAAAATAAGGGAGTTGATAGAAAAATTTGAATTGACGAGTGGAAGAAAAGGAAATTTTGAATTGTTTCCTTCTAAACTAAACGAGAAAAAATTATATTATTATCCATGATTTCCTTTCTCTCTTTCTTTTCTTCTATTCAAACATATTATTATTAATCAGTAATAATGGCTATTACTCATATATAACAAAAAAGAAATAACACGAATCTGCCCTCAGTCCCCACTCATTGTTTTGCTACGTTACCACGCTGAACTGGCAATTCTTCTCATTCGTGATTATTTAATATCTTCTCAAATCTTAAAGTTTGATGTCATCAAACCAATGAAAACCACGCTGAGCTTTTTTGGATAAGAATATTCACTATTAAAAACAATCAACAACCTTAATTATAGCTGATTCATTTCATGGATAGGTGATTAATTAGACTGTGGTACTTGTTAGGCATTGATTACTAAGCTAATAAACCCCCACAATAGTTACTGTATACCCGTTTAGAAAGAAAGTATCATGCCATTTTTTTCCTACAAGGTATCATGTCATTGGTCCATTACCTTAATGGCTTAAATTTTCACATTAAAAGTGTATTAAAACTAAAATTCTTTTTAAGCTTACTGAAACAAATGGTTAGTTCAAGGAGATTAAGAAACTACTATCGATTAAGATAGGATGAGAGAGGAAAGGATTGGTATACAATCATTAACTTCTTTCGCTAGCAGTAGTCGTCATCATCAATGAATGATGAATCACATGAAAGAAGACAATGACTTATTACAAATGCTGTGGGACACCCACTTTCCCTAATTTCCACCAAAACATAAACATAAATTAGAGAAATTAAAATCTCCGTGCTTTTGTTTCTCTTGGAGGCAGTAAGCTTCCTGAAGAAAAAAAAGGCGAAAAATAATCGTGATGCCATGTAGATTCTTTATCAAGCTATTTTCTTTGCAGTGATTAAGGCTCGTCAGTTCTTAAAAAATATATTTCAATGCTTTATCCATTTGACAAACTTAATCTACTCTACTCCTTCCATTTGGTTTATAGGAAATAATAACGTTTTTTTTGCATAGTGTGTAATGTTGTGACTTGTGAGCCTTTCAGATTTAATTTTGGATTATCTTAAATTTGAAAGTTAATTTTAATTATATATGAATTTGAATAAAACTGATTTATGTTTATAATTTTTGTTATCTCAAAAATAAGTTTATTATAAAAATTTGTATAAAACCTCAAAACCAAATACAAAAGTTACATATTTATGGTCTGCTTGATTCCAATATCAATTTTTTGCTTTTAAAATTGTTTCTAAAACAAGTCTACACTCTGCACAGACTACACTAATTAATTTCTCATCCAAAATCTATTATGTTTTGAAAATAATTTATAAAACTAATATTTTAAAAACTAAAAAATAGAAACAGCCGAAAAATGTTTTCTCATCTTCTTTCATTTCCATCCTATTATCCTTTGCTTTGTGTCTTGCACCATCCTTCACCAGTTACATGACTATATGAGCAACCTTATTTAGTTGCAATTTGAAAACTAAAAACATGTTCTGAAAATATAATTCAAGCACACCCTTATATTTTCATTTTTACTCAAACATGCTTTAAAGAATAAACTTAATTTTGGCTAAAAAATTAAATTCTATTTTTTTTTGTTATTTCAGTTTATAGTTTATAACAAAAGAATTTGTGTGAATGAGGGGCAGTCTAGCAATACCTATTATATAGAGTGATTGACCCTTTTGGGTCATTTTTACAAACTGTTTACTAAAATGGATTCTTTTTAAAACAAATTACTGGCATATACCTGTTTTGACCAAAGTCCAGGGTCAAATTGAAATTTGGTAGTTCAATAAGTAAAAAGGATTAAACAATAATTTTAAATAGTTTTTTCACCCTTGATAGTGCTCATTGTAGTTTGCTAAAGACATAAGTTGGATTTGTTGGATGATTACTTTAAAGCAATTCGAAATTGTATCACTTCAACGTTCAACAATTTAAAATTGTTGGTTCATTGATACAGTTACCCGCAACCGTTGGTTCGTATGCTTGCAACTCAAGTCCACAATAAAAAATTATGGAATACATGAATCAACGCTGATTCAAGTACACGTGAAAACAACATTATGGTTAACAATGAAACTACAATTTGCATTATGTGGGTCCATTGTTTTTACTAATTATATATATGTTGATTTTTGCTCTTATAAATTTTCCTTCCATAACCCTTTTGTGCATATATAATTCAAATGTCATGACCCACATAATCTAGTTGTTATTGCTCAAAATGGAGCTAAGCAAATTGTTATTTTGATGCTAAGCATAATGTTGTTTTCATGTATACTTGAACTAGTGTTGATTCATATATTCTACAATTCTTTATTATGGACTTGAGCTACACACATACGAACCAGCGATTGCAGGTAATTGTATTAATGAACCAGCAATTTCAAATTGTTGAATGTTGATGTGACAAATCAACAATTTCAAATTGTTACTTTGTTTTGACTTGATAAACTTGTTGTATCTTTAGCAAACTATAACCAGCATGATCAAGGATAAATAACTATTTAAAATTGTTGTTTCATCCTTTTTATTGACTGAATTGTCATGTCCTAAAATTGTCAATTTGACCCTGGACTTTGGTAAAACATACCCATGTCAATAATTTATTTTAGGATGAATCCCTTTTGATAAAAAGTTTGTAAAAATAACCTAAAAGAGTCGATAACTCCTATATATAGTGTGAGTCATCAATGTTAACATCATTAACTCTACTCTGCAGCTCCTGCTCTGCTTTATACACATTCTTGTCTTTCTCTCATCCCAGGTCTCGATCACTAGAGTAATTTCTCTTCATTATTAGCTGTAATTAGTTGAAATTAAAAAAAAGCTATAATTAGTTTACTTTATTTATATAATTAGGATACTAAATCAACATATTTTCTGCCTGTAATTACTAGGTTAGAGTTAGTCGGCTTATATATTTTTTCCCTGTACAGAAATTATTACAGAAATAAATATTCAATTGTTCACTTATTTCAAGTATTATTACAATAATCATGAAGTACCCAAATGTAGTTTTATCATAGTACCATCTAAGTTTAACTACAACTGATGGCTTGAAGACCAAGAATATTTAAATGACATGCTTGCAGCAAACCCCCAATCCATTGTGCTCATCAATTGTAGAAGGCATAACAATGATTACTTAAGCAGGGAGACACAGATAACTTCCACAAAACCATGTGTTAAAAATGGCTACAAAGTTACTATCTCTTACAGCTAGTTGATAGATTGTATCACCTAAATACTTAGATAGAGCCTACATATGAATATAAATATGAAATGCCAAACTATTAAAGGAAATGTTTTCTAGATCTAGTCCAAAGTAAATTAATGCTCAAAGGGATATTCAGCTGTCATTATCAATCATTGAAAGTTGTTGGCTTGAAACATGTAATTCGATTTAAGTAGGTGTAAATCTTTATCAATATAGCCCCTGTACCCTTGCATTTACATTTAGCAAAAAGATGGTGTGAGAAAGCTAACATGCTAGCACAGAAGAAATTCTGAGATTTTGACAATTTTCCTTCAACTTTTTGTGAAATTTTCTTAGCTACACATGATTGACTGTCGGCATAAACAGACACAAGTAGAATTAGAGACATGTGATAAGAATCAGAGCCATATCAAGCATCATTAACCTTGAGTAATGTGAATAATGATGATAAACCAACCACTTATGCTTCGGGGAGACCCAAAGGCAATAAATAGTTTCTAAACTTCCATACATTATAAGAGAGTTCAATTAATGGTACATAATATTATGGATATCATTATGAGCTTAGTGTCATCAAATAACCCATAGTCACATATTTGTCATAAACATAAAAGATTCACATGGACATGAAATAATAAAAAAGTAAAGGACCAGTGTAGCATCAGACTGGCTAACTGTGTAGAGAATTCTATTCCAATTAAGAAAAAGGGAGAAAAAAGCTGCCAAAGTCAAAACAGAAATTCTATTATTAATTTCTTCTCAAAATAAAAATCCAATGAAGAAACAGAATCCACCTCCCATCCATTTTCACTCAAAATAGAGAAGATAACAAACCACAGAAAAAAATTAACTCCAAAAACAAATCCAACCATTTTGTACAAGCAACAATATATTGTCAAAATTAGTTTGATATTATTTAGAGTGATTCATCGCTGAATTAACAAAATTAGGTTGATCTATTGTCATAATGATTGTTAATTATAACATGGCAACATATGCTTGTTATGGATTTTTGGTTCACTTCACTCTATAGTCTATAGTACTTACCAACTTCATTGTTCAGCTTCAGTCAGACAGTGATAAAACCTAATTTGTTTGCAATACCCACAACATGGTCAATGTTATCTTCCATGATACGAGCTTATAACATTTCTCATCATTTAGTTATAATTATTTGACCTCAAATAAAAACATTAAATTAAATGGTAGAGAGCCACATAACAAACCAATGTATTTTCCTAGAGCAGCTGCTATGGAATTTGTGGTTGACTGTCAGAAGGTGAGAATAGAATTGCAACTGTTGCAAACAAAAAAAAAATCCACAAGAAAAATAAAATGTGCCAAACACGGTTTTGGGATAAAGTACGTTTGCTGATAGAAAGTACCACAAATTAGAAACTCAAAGCTTATGCGTTTCTCTTGATGGATCTTTTATAAAGATATTTTAGCTTGGGTTTTAAATTTTTATTAATATGGGCCTCGGTAACTAAAAACAAATATGGGCCTCAGTCCAGGCCCAACCAAGCCAATTAGGACACCAAATCAACAAATAATAGTTCGTATTTTAAAAAAATAGTCTACTTGTTGGTCCTATAATTGTTTTACTTTTTTTTTAATTACTTCTAATTGTTTTACTTCAACTTTATAACTCACGGGTTAAATAAATTGGAAAAAAACCGTATTTAAACAGATTTTCACATTACATAGTCCTAATATGCTCAATCCGTAAGCTAGACGGAGTGTCCTTAAAAGTATATGATAATGCTATCAACATGCTTCGTTGTAATTTTCAATATATATTTTATGTACTTTTAATACACATTTTTTTTATTAATTCCTTAATTAATATTCTCATGACACTCATTAAAAGGACCCAAAAATTTTAAACATTTCAAATAAAATCCGACGACAAGTAGAACATAGGTCTTTTTTTTGGTTGCAAATTAGTAAGAAAGAGCCTTGTTTTCACATTTGTTTAATACTTGATTATTATTATTGTTATTATTATTCCATTACTATTTAAAGTTTTTCCTTGATAATTCATTTAATAAAAAAATACATTAAATATCAGCGTTAATTATCAAAATAAAACTCTAATTTAATTAAAAATCAACATAAAACATATCAAGATATTGTAGGCGTAGCTAAGTTTAATCCTTTAATATGACTTCTAAGTTCTAATCATTATAAGATTTTTTTTTACAATAAAAAAAAAACTATATGAGCAATTATTCTGGAACCTTGAAGTGAAGATAGTACTAAAGTAACTCTCCTCAAAATAGCATGTGTTACAAATTGGTAATAAATAAATAAATAAATAGGAGCATACACTACATATTTTCACTTACTCGAAGTACTTGCCTCTCATACGTTGGTATATGATTAATCATGCTGAACATAACAGAGTATCATGTCACAGATGGTCCAAATTATACTTTCTCACTTGCATTAGGAGATGCCAGAGGAAACAAATTAAGCAATTCTGGCTCAGTGTACCCTGGTTTAGCCCTTGGTGATGGATGCAAATAAAATCTCCTCTCTTTGATGGCTTTCTCTTCTTCTTCTGTGTTCACTTCAGGCATCACTGACTCTTCTTTCTTTTCATCTTCCAAAATTTTCAACTGAGAGAACAATGTTGAAGGGGTGGTGGGGCTTGGAAGAAGGCTTGAACTCCCTGATCCAGGGCTTGGAGAAAAGCTATAACTTCTTGACTTAGAGGGTGACAAACATGCACCTGTTTTACAATTAAAAGTGGGTTTAACAATCTCAAGTTTTGGCTTCATGTATTTCCTTCTCTCATGGAGTTTTGAGGTTGTCCTTTTCATAGTTGCAACCTTTGTTGCATCTCCTTCTTTTGCTGCACTTGCTTCTGAGGGACCTGTTAAACGTTGTACTACTTCCCTGAATGCATCCGAGTTTGTCTGAACAAAGGTGGTTAGTGGTTTGCAATCTGATGCTGCACCATGGATTGGTGGCTTCTCCATTCTCATCACTACATTTGACAATCAGATTTACAATCACTTAGCATATCACCTGCAATATTGATCATGATTGATGATCATCTTAAGAATAAATAATATATGCAATTTACTCTGTCATCCAATCACAAATTGTCAGAATAAGAATGATTTTTAATTTGTTAACCGTATAAGAATGATTACATTGACAGTGCATGCCTGTAAATTAAACTCAAATTGTAAGCAAACTTGCATCCAAGAGAAGGTGGAAATCAGATACAAAATGATCCACGGTACTCATTCATATGGTATGTTTTGATCAATAGTTATTTGCAGAACATTCGCAATCTCAGCCAAAAAGAAAAGAAAAAACCACTTTAGCAAAGAGTTTTATCTTATGAAAAAAGAAGCAAAACGAAGAAGTTATATAGTATATGATTAGAGAACCATGGATAGACCTATTGTAGCTGAGGGCTGTGAACAAATGCAAACTTAAATAATTTGGTGACTCATGATGACCCACATCTCCTTTCAGAATGAGAAGGCCAAATTTTTTCTGTCCTGTCCAAAGCATGTCATATCAAATACTTCTGAGAATGGCGTATGGCTAACAAGTTAGATTAAGAGGATTTCTCACAAGCTGTGTCCATAAACACGGGACATGTATGTGAATCTCCACTACATACAAATGTCCCTCAATAATGTTCTAGGTGGAGGGTTGGCATTTATTGACCCAATAGGTCAAGAAAATGGTGAATTGTGTTTTTCTTTTAATAGGATGTGGATGAGATTTTGCAGCTCAAAACACTTTATACCTGACTGTCTATTACCTGTTTCTCATTGACTCTCTGATCTCTCATTTATTGACTGAAATTGATAACTCATAAATTTAGCCAGGGAGCACAGACCAACTTTTAAACTTTTTTTTTTTACCTCCAAATAATGTTATTTTTTAAAAATTGTGCGTGCAATGATTTAATTTCTCTATGGCTCCAGCTTGAAAAAAAATGCACCATAAAATTTCAGGTCATCGTAAAACTATTAAAATCCTATTTAGCTGAAGTTTGAGCAAACATTAAAGATGGATTGAAAACAGAACTCGACCTGATCAAAAAGGAGAAAACTTAGATACAATTCTTACGTGTTTTAATTAGAATTGAAGTTTCACATCAATAGTTTGCACAAGTTCTCGAGGTGAAACTTAATTCTAGTTGGAGCACAACACCAAAACGCCTAAGAAACTACAAGTTTTGTCCAATAAAAAATTTGTCTTCTCTTTTTCTTTTGATACAAATTCGATAAAAAAAATTGAACCATGAAATTGCTAGAAATGAAGCAGAAATTAACATAAACTAGCAACGGAAACGAATATTCAGCCACACTGTATCTATTTTGTGTGGTATTCAAGGGAAAAAGGGCCTTCTATCTATACAAAATCACACAAATTCAAATTCTTTGTTGTTATTACAATTAACAAAGCTGACCAGAATCAAAACTATATGATATAACAACATGTCAAACTTCCAGAAAGCCATAATTAAGAAACTTGGAAACTAAAATGACAAGAACAGGTTCTAGCCTACCTAGGATGGTTTGATGGTAGGTAAACAATGCAGCAGCGGTATTGTATCTTAATATCCAAAGAACAAAACAAGTTGAGAAAGGAAGGAAAAGGAAGAGGAAGTATAAAAAGTGTCAAAGGGAGGGAGAGACTGAGTGTAGTTAACGATTTCTGGTTGGGACAGAGAATTTCTGACCTCAGAAAGCAGTCCTACCATTAGCTTTGCCACATCAACTACCTGTTGTAAAGGGCAATGTACCGTATTACTTTCCTTCTAGTTACTGCCAAAAATGGATTGGCTTAATTCATATTCAAAGAAAAAACAATGATTCCAAAGAGAGGGACAACTAGTGGATTTTGACCTTTTTTAGATAACAGCCACCTAGCAATCAATAACCACCACCGTCTGAATAGAACCATTTATTTGTATGTTATCTGCCCAATTCACCTTAAAAAGGTTACCAGCTACATCTAAACCACAACTTTGGTAAGAAGAAAAAGAAATGAAACAATTCACATTGGAAAAGAAAAAAATATAAAAAATTCCGTGCTGTAATTTGATATGCAACTAGCATCGCATTATATTTTGTTTGAACGTTACCATTATTTTTATAAGATTCCTTCTTAAATGGTTTGATTATTTCTTTTTTACAAAAATACCCATAAATAAAGTTGCATTAGCTTTTATTTTGTACATAAAAAATGCATTAGTTAAATAGGTAAAAAGGATCCCAATAATTTAAATAAAATCCAGAAAATTTATGTAAATTGTTTTTAAGTTTAATACCTTTATCAAAATTAACTAAATATCTTTTTCTTTTTTATATAAAATGGTTAAAACGGTCTTATGCATAGTACCAGAATTGGTATCTTTTGTCTGGTTGCGTGAACATATGTTGCTTTATTCACGAGGAACTTACTTCGCAAGGGGGAAAAAATGCGGGTATAAATCACAGTTACATTTAAAGGCAACTAAACCTATTACCTGAAAGTTTGAAAAACATAACCATGGGGAGAACGGACAAGTGAACACAACGATAAACATAAATATTAACCCCTGCAAAAACAAAATTCAATATTTATTACAACGTTGAATGCAGGCCTTTTGAGTTTTGAAGCAACAGAGGCAGGCTTGACAGATGAATACAGTAAGAAAAATGTTAACCACATACTTAACACACTCTATTAGTGACTGAAATTTATTGAAAATTACCTATTTAATGAGTTTCACTCAAACTTTATAATTTCCAATAAATTTTCACTAATAGTAATAGGAAGTGCGTTAGGGTGTGTCTCGCTAACGCCTCTCTTACAGCAGAGCTATCAGGCTTCCATTCATACGATTCACCAAAGCCAGAGATAACCTAAAGTGGTGTATTTCACTCCATCCAAATTGCAGCTATTCAAAAAATTTGCATAAAAGCAATCACATCATAAGTTCAAGCCACTAATACCAAAGAAGAGAAAATATGTAATGTCATTTGTATTTTAGCAAGCTTTCTATCTCCATTTTCGAGGCATGTCCTTGTCTTCAAGTACAAAAATGCAGATATCTGAGGGTCTTCAACTTAGAACAATCACTCTATCCATTTATCTTCTGTTTATATTGCTGTATTTATCTTTTTGTCTGCAATGTGCAACACCCTATCATCAGATACCATTGGACTTTTCTGGGTGAGATAGGGAGTACTTTTCCATGAGCTTGGCTAGCTCCTCATTAAACCTTTCCTCCAACTGCACCTTTTCCTCCCAGTGCCTCCGTGTCATTGCGTCAACATTGTCTATATGAGCTTGACGGAGTTTCTCCTCTTCAGCAACAAAGATTTCCATTTCTTTATCTTGAAACTCAACAAATTTTAGATATTCATCCACCCTATCATCCAAAGAAATCAAAAAATTTATCATAGGCCAACGAAAAATTTAAATAGTACGAGTGCACAACCAAAACAACTGGACTACATTGTTTCTATAAATGTATATACATCTCTTCTCAAAATATTAATTTGTTAGACTATTGTGAATTTAGGTTTCTTTCATATTGCGTTTCCCAAAAATTACAACATACTAGCACGCCACCAGATGTGAATAAATAATTATAGGGATTAGTCAAACACTCCAACTGAATCTAACATATAACCTCAAGGAATGTAAAGTGCTTACTTAACTCTCCCTTCCTCTTCATTTAAAGGGCTAGTATTTGACGGCTTCACCTTCTCTCGTTTCTCCTGCTGCATCCTCTCAAACTCTTCTTCCTTTGCAGCCCTTGAATCATGAATGATTCTGATCTGTTCCTTAAAAAATTCTTCTTGCATGTACATCTTTCATTGAGACAAAGTTCCAATGGTCAGAAAAAATAGCAAGAAAAAGACGAAATATTTCACAAACTAGAAAAAATATTAGTGAAATATTGATAAGGAATAACCAGAAGGGAAAGCAAATTGGGATTGAAATCATCTGTCTGAAAGAATAAATTATTTTTCAGATAGCTAGAAAAGAGCTAACTAACTATGAATCACATGAAATTATCAGGACACTCAGTAGAAAAGCTATTGAATCAGTTCATTAATCAACACAAACTGATCTGGAAAACTGGGTGGGTCACGGGAAGTATGCAACAGACTCCACAACAAAACAGTAGCAACCACCATTTACTAAATCATTACAAGAATTAAGAATATCAGTTGTTTTACTAAAGAATTCTAGTATTTCATTACATTGCTCAATGATTTATTATGAGAGAGAAGGCACATAGATCAAATACTCGAAGAAGATCTATTCTTCCTTGCTCCTCTAATTTCACAGGTTATACTGAAGTTCCTTTGACACAAAGGCACATTATTATACTGAAGGAAAATGTGAGAAGTTTAGCTTATACATACTAATGAAACTTCAGAAATTGTACTATAAAAATGTAAATTACAGCTAACACCTTTCAATGAAACAATTCATTCCGAAGCACATCCAAAACTCATATATCAACAGCTAAAAGTACATGCCGCAACCAAAGCCACAAGTTTGTCACTGTCAACTGTTAGTATTACCTCTTCCTTGTTCTCTTCATGTTGCATTTTAGTTCTCAACCTCACAATGCGAGTTTCTTCCATTGTCCTTCGCAGCTTCTCAGTCACTATACCCAAAGATTCTTCAAGAGCTTTTGTTTGTTTTTGTTTTTTGGCATCCCTGTCCTTCAAATAAGTAAGTAGCTGGTTGTCCTCATTCATTTGCCGAAGTTGGTTTACAACCATCTCCTGGTATGATCTCATGTCATATTTGAGTCTAGATTTACCTATACACAATTTCAGATTAAAAAGTTACCCCCAAAATAAAAGTCAATATACTTTCTCCATAGAACTGGCTTTGTTAACACGCAACCAAATCACATCAAACAACCAGCATTACAGGAAGGAAAAGGACTGAAAAAGGAAGAGAAAAAGGAACCTTGGCAATGTCTGTTGAAAAAGTCCAGGTCTTCTTTTATTGCCATGTATCCATAGAGCTGTCGCCGGCCACCAGGGAGAAATAATCTACGGTGGTGACTAAACCAAGCATCTCGGTCAGTTCCTTGTTCTGCAAAGTGCTTGTGTAGACGCTCAGCCTCAAGATAACCTATAGCTGAGGCTTCAAATATCAAAACACTCAACCCCCGATGACCCTGGGGACCATAAGAGTGTCGAGCTTTCACAGCATCATATGCGCTAAAATAATTAAGAAGCTCCTGGTTACCCATACCTAGCCACTACATACAAAGAAGAAAATAAGGATGTAACACAAAATCCAGAAATAGTTTAGGAAATTAAATAATATTTTGCTACATTAACACAAGAGGTTATAATAAAAATAATACTATTATTATCACTAATTATTCATCATTTGATGCAAAAAAGAAAAAAAAAACTCATACCTTGTCATTTTCATCCTGTTCAAGCCTTGTATTCTGAATGACAACCATCGGAGGCCAAACTATTTCATGATCTTTCTCCTCATCTTTTAAACCTTTCCACTTACCAAATACTTCCCCAGGTGGAATTACTGCTGATCCCCTTCTGCGCAGTTCCTCTTCCAAAAGCTCAGCAAACTCCCTATGGATCTTCACCCTTTTTGACCCCTTTGTTTTGGCATGAGTAATCAGAGGCTGCAGTCCTCTATACCAATCAATAGCACCAGGACCACCTCGACAAGCTGGACAGTGCCACTGCCTTTCTGGTTCATTGATCTTTTCGATAGATAGGCCATCCGAGTTCTCAAAGAAATCCTTAAACCATTTGCTCTTCTTACGAGTCTCGTGGCTCTTTTGACTAGTATCAGAATCATAATCATCACTCATTAGATCATCATCAGTATCTTCCATAGCATCAAACCCCTCCTCCTCATCCCCTTCATCATCAACACTATCATTCTTCACAGGGGACTCTTCTGTAATTTCACCCTTCACCAGGCTATCATCAACACTCTTGGACTGCTTGGAGCCAGATATAGATTGCCAATTCCACCCATGCTCGAGGGGAGGTCGAATGAATGGATTAGAAGTCACATTATTGCCACTTTCAGATTCACTTGCAGTTAACTGTGGCCTTCCATTTCCTCTGCCAGCAGGTCTCTTGAAGTTAGCATTTTGGGATTGCCAAGGATTTCCACTTCCAGAAGCCCTTCCAACTCCTCCATCGTTCCGAGTAACTGGCTTGTGAGCCATCTTTGTATTTCCAGTGGGCCTAGAATTATGAACCGGAGGACTCCATGGTTTCACAGGTGTGCTTCGGGCTCTATTCTTGGACTTCTTTGCATATACCACCCATTCACCATCATCTTGTGCTGACTCTATGTTAACATCAGCAAAACCTTGAGTTAATTGCTCAATTATTGGAAGAGAGTCCAATACGTTTTTCCCTTTGGAAGAAGGATCACCAATGTTTGCCATAGTGAAAGGTCTCTCACCCCCTCTTTTTGAATTCCTTTTCTGGATCACAATTTTTGTTTGTCAAACACAAAAACAGAGAATCCATAATATTCATAAAGAACCACCAAACAAATGATTGAGGGTTGGCATAAAAAGCTTTACACATCAAAATTTAACATTCTATTATTTAATATAGCATATAAACAATACTAATATAAAACACATGATGCTCAAACAAACTTTTCATTTGTCTTCAACTTAATTAAGTTTTCTAGTATTATCATATATTACCACATATGTTAATTTCAAGTTAGCATGGTTAGTTCCCTTTAGAGTTTAGAGATTCTCTAAATGACCTCATCACGTAACCTGGAAACCCAACGTTGCTCAAAAGAAAAAAGAAAAAAAAAGTCGTTATTTTTCACGTAAAATAAAGAAATATTAAGGACCAAAAATGCAAAACCCTAAGCATGATATCACGTATAATATTACAGGATAATGATATATCCAATATGGTCAATAATGAATGGAGTAGCTATGCACTATGAATGTAAAAACTTTTACCCTGTTAACTAATAAAAGGCATCATGGTTAATATGAATTGTAAGAT
Source organism: Glycine latifolia (assembly GCA_013407115.1). Lineage (NCBI taxonomy): Eukaryota > Viridiplantae > Streptophyta > Magnoliopsida > Fabales > Fabaceae > Glycine > Glycine latifolia. The sequence continues at coordinate 30,264,045 of CM023959.1, read as the reverse complement.
AAGTAGATAGTAAAAGTCAATAAATTTAATAATTTGTGATTAAATAACGGCGTAAATATGCTTTAATCTGCTAATGAAAAGGCTATTTTCTCTAATTAATTGCACAAATCCTATTTTTGGTAATATTCAGTTAGCTAGTTTTTCTGGTAGTTGGTTAGACAGTTTTTGGCCAGGTAGTTATACCTGTCTGGTCTCTGTATAGAACTTATGTGTATGTATAATGAATGAGAATATTTCCCTTTATGCTTAAATTCGTTACTAAATAGAAATTAGTACAAATAGAAGTACAAGACAGAAATCTAAGAAGTGAGAGTAAGAGAATGTTGGAGAGGAACAAAGAAGTTGGTACCTCAGAGATCCGAAGGCGATCGCCGGCTGTTGTGTGAAGCAAAACGAAAGGGCTGTTAGCTAAGTGAACTCTAAGTTGACTTCGCCTCTTCTCTCATATGTTGTATTTTCGGACTTTAAATTTTTTATCAAATTTCATTTTTCGTCAATTTTCACATGCGTCCTAAATTTTAACGCTGTCCGATCCACCAAATCATTTTTTAATCTTAATATTAATACGAAGTTATTTTTGTCAGAAATTATAATTAATTTTTATTAGAAATTACTGCTTTTGAGACCCACAATCATTACAACTTGTGTGAATCATTTTACAACACCGAATCATCTATTACCCGCTTCCTCATTATATACCCATTCAGTCTTCTTTTTTTAAGGAATTAATGTAATTACCAGTATTATTAAATTTATCTTTTTTTAAAATTAATGAGATATTTTTATTGTTTTTTAGATAACTTACGTAAATGAATAATGAACCCACTAGGATTCATTATGCTATTGTAAAAAAGAAATAAAATAATTAGAAAAAATATAGACGAACTTACTGTTTAAATAAAAATAATTTTTTAATTAACAAAAATCCATAAACAGCTCTTATGGAAGCTTGTCGTTCGGCCTAGTTTTATTAGCTTTTCTTTAGTCTTTCCCTTTAAAATAAAAATAAAAATAAAAATCTCCCAGTTAACTTTTGTACAAACTCTATTTATTTGACTTCTGTAAATTAAAAACTACTTTACTCGTAATAATTTCTAATTAATTAATAATGTAATTTTTTTACACTAAAATACATATAAAACTATCTATTTCTAAAAACAGTACGTAATCATTTATCTATTTTATCTATCTCCTAAGTTAAAAACATTTAAAATTAGTTATACAAAATTGAAAGTGCCAAACGATTGATCGCAATTTTGTTTTTAAGGCTATTTTGTTGCATATTATACTTCTTAATGAAAAAAAAGATAATCACTGTTTGTTTCTTATTATTATTTACATTATCTGTTAACTATTTATTACATGTTTACAACATAACTAAAATGTAAATATCAATCAATGTCTCAAATACAATTGGAAAACTATTAAAATTTAGGAAATCAATTACATTTGACACAACAAATATCATTAATAAGTGATAATATATTTTATTATTTTATTCGCCCGTGATTCGAGCATATCTTTAACAATTTAAAAAATGGAAACAAACACTACCATGAATGGTTACATAAACTATTTTAAAAAATTGGTTACATAATGCAGTCAACTGGCTCCAACAATGCACCATTCATTTGTCTCCGCTGCATCATATATCGGAATACCCACCAATTGATCTTGCAATCAAAGAGGCGATCGCATCCTTTTCAAGTTTACCGGCAAAGAATGTCTTGGAATCCAATATTAATGCTAAACAACATAAAGCCTTACTGGTCCAACGTAGCATGTTGATGCTGCCAAAGATTTTGCAGGTTCAGTTTTTACAAGTTCCAACCCTACTTGGTCAACAGAATGGTATTGCTGTTATTATTCTACTCATATTGGGATCCTTAAGGCCAACCTGGAATCCATTTAACAGCCAGAGAAATCACAGCAACAGCCTCTTGTTCAATTGCACGTTTCCAAAGTATCAAGATCTTAGCAGATAAGAATAACGTTACACGCTGACAAACCCACATAACTTAGAATTTACATAATTTTCATCATCTAATTATGATAGGTCCTACACCTTGTATCTTCTTGGGGTTATTGCATAGTTTTCACTGTTGGAGCTATTGCATGATGTTTAGCCACCACTTTCACTCTAACTGAATCCTTAAAACTATGGGAAAATGCTACAGTAGGTCCTTCAATCTACCTTCATAATATCTTTCATTAAGAAACCCGCATTGAGGTGGAACCCAAGCAACTAGGATAGGGACCTGAGCTATAGAATGGTATCAGTTATCCACCAAGTCTAAAATGGGCTGAACCACAAGAGGTCTGAGATACCACTTTCTGCTCCAAACGTAAATCAACCTTGGATGAGTGTTCCTAATCACTTTCTCAGGAAAGGTCAATGGCATCACTCTTTAATCCTAATATCACAGGATAAATCTTCACATCCTCACAAGTTGAATGTGTGCCACTATTTCTGTTTAATTTCCAAGCCACACCTGCATTTTATGACCCGAAGCCAGATTTACACACGTACCCTAACACAAATACAGTCCACATGCTTCTGCAATCTATTTTTTACCTGAACAATCGTGTATAAAATAGTCCTATTGACAGCTCCATAATCACTTATTCCTGCTCCTAATATTGCTCCTTGCAGAAGTTCAACTGCTCTGGGATGAATCAACCTGACTCCAGAGTATATCAGCATATGCTTTCTCATCCTCCTTCCCCTGTTCAACATAATTAGTTGCTTCTAGTTCTTCTGGAAGCTCAACATATTCCTCTTCATCATTCTCATCCATCAATTTCTTCTTCTGTATGTTTCTCCTTCTCTTGCTCAGCAAGTTCAACCGTAACCTCCCTCATATATCATGTAACATATATAAGGCTCAAAACAGGTCATCCTATAGAAGAGACATCCAACACACCTCTGACACATTTAGTATTAGTTGTACTTTATTGCAGCTTTCTCCTAAGGTAGCTGCAAGTGCCTCTTTTGGACAAACATATCCAGAAAATGTGAAGAATCTGGCATCCCAAAGAGGAGAAACCCATTCTGCTACTTTTCTAGGCAGAAAACCAAGTTGAACACAATCTACAGAAAGGGACAAATAATAACAGATATTATTACCGTTATGGATAGCCTGAAAAATTTAACTGTTAGTTCAAAACAACAACAAAAGCCTTATCCCGCTAGATGAGGTTGGCTCTTGCAGTGTAAGTCCAAAACAACAATATAACTGAGTCCAGACACATTAAGAAAAATGGAAATAAAAGATAATTTTGAAAATCATGACATGAATGGGGAATCCAATGTACATGGTGCAAAAAGAATTCTCAAGCAACTTAGTATTTACCTCCCTCAAAAGTTTGAACTGGGTTGGGAACAAGAACACTAACAGCATTTTCATCAAGAGACACAATGGGATTTCTTCTTAAAACAATCTCCAACTTCCCATAAACATTCTTACAAGACATTCCGAGGAAAGAAGCCAGTTCTTTTAGTCTTGCACTATTTGAGTCTGCCACAGTGCGGAAAAGATGGCTCAAACCAACCACAGATGCCACAACTGAACCAAGAAACTTCAAACCCGATAAAAAAATGCACAGGAATTAGCATCTGCAAGAGTATAAATTGCAGTCAAAAAATCCAGAAACAGAGGAGAAGTGGCTTCACCTCAGCCACCAAATGATTACATGGCTGATGATATTATTGCTGGAATTTAACATGAAAGCTAAGATATTCTACTACCATTACCTTAACCACAAGTCAGGTTTCGGGGTATATTATTCTAACCCAAGCTAGGTGAATACAGCAGTTATCAATAGCGGATGGCGAAACATGGCAGAAGGCTGAAATTCCACCATATAAACATGCCATTGGCCTTATGGCGCCACCATGGCCAGACTTCCTTCACAAATTGCCTATGGCAGTTGGCAAAAGATCCACCATGGTGGGGCCATAGTTGCTATTTAACAACACTTGATACAGTCTGCAAATATTAAATTTAAAAGCACAAAAGTATGATAGTTTATATCCAAAAATAAATACAGAGGCAATGGCAAGGGAAGCTAATCCCAGCACTGCAAACAGCAATATCTCGGCATGACATACTTGAGTACTTACAGGAGAAGCCTCAAAAGATTCTGACAGAACAGAAGTTCTATAAAAGTGAATTCCAGGTACTGAAGTAACAAGATGTCCTGTTGCACCTCCAAAGTCATATTTTGTAAACTGAGTAATCCAGTAAGCCTGGCTGGGTACATCAATAACAAGAGATGCCATAAACCCAGCCAACTGAGCAACGAAGTCACATTTTGAGCCTTGATGAATGTCAGCATCGCCAATTTTTGGAAAATGTGATGCAAAATCAACAGAAGTGACATGAGGGAAATCTTGCCACCATATAGTGTTAGTCACACTGTTCCACTACATAACCATGAAAATTGATCAACAGTTTTGCCATGTTAATGACATACAAACATAGAATCATACAATATTTGTAAACCTACTATAAGCATGACTTAAGGTACATATAGAAATGCTAATTTACATAAATATAACCTGATGATACAAATGTTGCTATTATAGGCTTCAAAGTTTATATTAGGGACACTAAGGCAATTGCAATTGATGTCTTACAGCTAAACATTTTACAATTATAATGCTAAGAGTTACGATGTTTTTATACTGAACTGAAGTATCATATAAATTAACTTAATCGAGTGAAGTGGCCTCCAAAACTGAATGTTAATAACTAGAAGTTTGGTTGATAGAACACCTGCTTTTCCACCAAATTAGCTGATGTAATAACAATTCAAATACTATCTTTTCTTTGCAAAACAATCAACTTTGGATGATGGCAAGCAATCCCCTGTCTCTTGCGGTTATTACTAAATGCTATTATGGTTTCAGGGAATTGAGGACACCTAATATCCAACAAGAAAGTACATTCACAAATAGGAAAAATAAAGTAGCGTATGGTAAGGGCCTGATTTAAGCTGCATATCTCCCCCACCCTCCAAAAAGATGTTTAAAAAGAAGATAAAAAAAACTCACGACAACTAGGTTAGGATATCCTGGTAAGGCACAAATACTCTTTCATCAGGTTTTGAACTCCAACATCTCTCAGTATTGTGGCATGCAATTGTAACTGGTAGATGAAGGAACCTTGCAATATGTCAAGAACCTAACAAGACACCTCACTTAGGATTGTAAAATATAAGCAAATTCAAGCGTAGCAATCTACACATAACATTGAGACATTCACAATCACAAGCATAAGCAGAATGAAAAGGCATGCCAGACATCACCAGCCAATCCCAAACATATAAACACAAGATACAATATGGTCTGAAGAAAGAGCACTATGGAAGTTAAAAAAGTACTTTGAAAATTTTTGGGCAATCACACCATTTTATGTCGCTGATAAACGTTGCAATAAACATCCTCGAAACACTTTCCACAGGATGAATAAGTTCAGGGAGAGATATCGACAGATGACTCATCAAGGAGTTGCGGTCCATAAATTCAAGGCGATTCAGATAAAACTTCTTGCCAGGCGGCGGATAATTGCCGCCGGCACAACCACATGTTCCCTGCCACCAATAACCACCAACAGAAGGAGGATTACAATTATCCTTCCCTACAGAATCTAACACTCTCACCGCATTAGGAACCTCGTCAGCAACATCCTAGATAATCCAAAGCGCGTTGGTTATTAGTTCTTTTTTAATTAATTTATAAGATGAGCTGACTAAAAAACTAACAAGTCGCACACTAAGCTAGCAATACTATCAATATGAAATGATTAATTTCATTTTTTAGTCAACTCCCGCTTTGGGATACAAATTCTTCACTTTACTTTCACCAATCAATTCCAAATTTGATTGCTGATATGCGCCTAGCATATGCTCTTCTCCAAGTTATTAGAAGCATGA